>JAOXXN010000259.1:6768743-6782954 GCA_026770055.1 Myrmophylax atrothorax
GGGATCCTGCCTGCTCCCAAGGGGTCTGTGGGGATCCTGCCTGCTCCTGGGGGGTGTGTGGGGATCCTGCCTGCTCCTGGGGGGTGTGTGGGGATCCTGCCTGCTCCCAAGGGGTCTGTGGGGATCCTGCCTGCTCCTGGGGGGTGTGTGGGGATCCTGCCTGCTCCCAGGGCATCCCAGTTGCTGGGGCCCTCACAGGCTTGAGGAACAGCTGAGGCCAGAGGGGCCTGCTGTCCCTCTGTGGGCAGCCCAGAATGTTTGACTGGGAGCGCTTTCATGCTCATACGAGCAGGTGTGATCTGTGAGGAAAAGGGAACCTGGGGCCATCCTGCCAGTCCCGGGTGGGTGGCTGGGAACATCCCGCTGGAGCCTGGAGGCTGCTGCTGCTGCTGCTGCCACCACTGCCTGTTCTGTTGTGCTGGCTCGCTGTGCCTTTTGTCCCTGCCTCCCGCCTCGACATATGCTGGTACTTGCACAGAATGCTAAAGAGAAACACATACAGGGAGAAAGAGACCCACTGGCTGGGCCGCTCTCACCTTGGCTCCGAGATGGAGGGATCCTGGGAGAGCAGGGGCTGTTCCTGGCATGGTGCTCAGTGCCAGCTGGTGCTGGGACCTGTCCTGTGGTGCAGCGGGCAGGAAGGTGCCTCTGCCACTCACCTGCCCAGGTAAAGCCGAGCTGCTGGAGAAGGAGCTGCTGGGCACAGCAAGGCTCTGGGCGCTCCACTGCAGCGATGACTGAGAGCCGGACACTTCTCAGGACGGAGCAGTGACCATCTGACACTACAGTGGGAGTGCACAAATTGAAATAGGGTGGAAAGAAGAGGGAAAAGGGCTGGAGGTGAGGAGGGGCAGGGAGGAGGGTGCAGGCGATGCTCAGAGCCCCGTGGGCTGCAGTCTCATTATCCCAGGAACCTGAGCTGCTGTCGGGTCTGTGGTGATGGGCAGGGAGAGCAGGCACGGGAGGAGGTTTTCCCTCAGGAGGGCGGCTGTAAATAAGCTCCAGGGAAGGTAAAGCTCCAGAGGGCTGAGGAAGGCAGGTGTGCTGCCAGCTCACTGCGTGCTGCCTTGTGTGGGTAAGGACTTCCCATTGGCACTGACTTGGACTTGGTGTGTCGTGTTCTTTGGAAAAGCAGAGCTCTTGTAGCTGGGAGAGGCTGAGTCGGTGCACGTATTCAAGCTATTCATTTCCTTTGTTCCTGCCGGGGTTTGAGATGCAGTTTGCAGTTGTGTTGTAGATGTTTCTGGAGGGCCCTGAGTTGGCCTTGTGCAGGGCTTCCACTCCTGGCACATTTGCTGGTGGGGGAACACGGTGATTTACACGTAAGCCAGACCTGCAGAATGACTTCCCCAAGAACCAGCAGTGCGTCCTGCTGACCAGAGTTCCCTCCTGCCTGCACAGTCAGTGTGTGGGGTGGCACTCTGTGTGCCAGCGTGTCTGCAGGGTCTGGGCCTGCACTGGGCCCTCTGGGCAGCTGGGGGGCCACGTGGGCACCTGCTCCATTTCCCCAGGGACTCTGATGGGCACTGGGACACTCAGTGGGCTGGGGATCACGGAGTCACAGGGGACAGGCCAAGCAGTGCAGTTTGCCTTGGCACACCATGTTGTGTTCACAGATCAGCCTCTTTGTAAACCTGAACTGTAAAAGGGTTTAGATCAGTGTATTAGTTACAATGAACTGTAAATCAGATCCACAGCCTGCCAGGTTTTCACTGTGAGGGTGACCCCAGCACTGGGCCAGGCTGCCCAGGGGAGTGTTGGGGCTCCATCCTCAGAGCTGTTGGTGCTCCGTCCTCGGGGCCGTGGCAGCTCCATCCTTGGGGCTGTTGGAGCCATCTGGACGTGGGCCTGGCCACCGGCTCTGGCTTGAGCAGCAGATGGGCCAGGTGGCCTCCAGAGACCCCTGCCAACCTCAGTCCCTCTGTGGTTGTGTGAAATAATGTTTATACAGGCCACTGGAAGCTTAGGCACTCTCATGCAGTCCTTAAACATCAGTATATTTAAAAACTTACAGCCCTTCATAAGTGAAAATATTTGGGAATGAAATGCACCTCTCCTTTCAGTTTCTTCTCAAGAGTCTTTGGCTTGAATGTTTTCCAAACAAGTCCACAAACATTCCCTCTCCCTTTCTCGGTGTCCTTGGGTGGAAGCAAAACTTGCAGCTCTTTGGATCTCATTTGGTTGAGTTTATAATGGATCTTCACAACAAGATCCTTGAAGAAGGAATGTCTTTTTATATTTTAAAATATTGGGGGGGAAAAAGAGGTTTGTCTCTGAAACTGCTCTCTGCAGTTCCAGCATTCTTCTCAAGTTCTATTCGACTTCTGTGACTTGTGATTGAATCAACTGGAATTAGAAGCTTCCTACTGAGATGACATTTTGTCATGCCTTAGAATTTGTCAAAAAGGACCTTATGTTCTTGAAAATGTCTCAATGCGTGCGATACAGCCCCATATGCCTCCAAAGAGTGTGCATGTAGTCACTGCAGCCTAACCTTTCTCCCTGAGTGCTGTGCTGGGCAAACCTTGTGCCTCAGGAGCAGAGCCTGGAGCGTTTCAGACCTCGGAAGCCTCTGTGGCCCTTTGCTTTAAAGAGATGGGATCTGGGGAAAGAGAAGCAAAGCCAGGGCTGGGTATGATGGAGATGGATCCTGTGGCCAGGAATGAAATGATTAATTCCTGCAAAGCACAGGCTTACCTGTGCTGACCTCAGGGTAAGGAATAATGCAGGATTTGCCCCAGTGGTGCCGTGGTGAGTGCAGCTCAGTCTGGAAGGGATGAACTGACTGGTTGTGCAAACTGCCTCAGACTGAGGCAGATGGAGGTTGGTTGGTGCCTCATGTTTACGTGATCCTGATGGATTTGTTGCTCTGGAGTGATCTCCCTGGAGGGTGTCTCCTTCCCTGTACCGAGTGGCACCTTAGCAGATCCATGAGGTGGGGCTGGGGAGGCCTCAGTGGGAGGAGGTCACTGCCCACCATGGATGGGGAAGGGCTGAGGCTTTCCCTCCTGCCCTGGCCTTGGTGGCAGAGCAGCGGCGTGCGGGGACTCCGCTTTGCATGTCTCTCCTTTGCATTTCAAGCAAACCATAAGCTTTGGAAGTGAGCAGGATGCTGAGTTGTGGGGAAGTGTCGGTGTTGCAGATGGTTCCAACAGGATTTCAGGTGCCATTCCCTGCCCCGTGGCCTCGGTGTGCAGTGTCCCCTGCTGCTCACCAGCTGCCACGCCGCCCTGGCACTGCCAGACGTGATTCCTGAGCCCAGGCTGGGGAAGGGGCTCCAGAGCACAGCCCTCATTGCACTGCTGCCCAGCTTGGCTTCTGAGGCAGCACTGGGGGGCACTGGGGGGGGCACCGGGAGGGCACTGGGAATGCCGGTGCTGTGGCACTGGGAGTGCCGGTGCTGGGGCACTGAGAGGGCACTGTGGCACTGGGAGTGCCGGTGCTGGGGCACTGGGAGGGCACTGGGTGAAGGACCAGGGGCTGATGTGCCCGAGAAGCAGCTCGTGGGCAGCGGTGGCTCCTCAGCTGCCAGGTGGGAAGGGGCAGTGTCGGGGGCAGCCTGCCCTGGAGTGCTCCAGCTGCAAACCTGAACCTGGAGCCTGTTCTGTGGAACAGCCCCTGGAGGTCCTGGGGCAGATGCACCGAGCACAGACCCTTCTCACCAGAGCTCTGCTGTTGCTGCTCTGGATGCTCCAGTTCCATAAGGCTGACTCTGCCATCCCAGAGTGAGAGGGGCCTCCCCTGGTCACGGCACTCACAGTGTCTTGGCAATAACCAATTCAGAATAGTGACTTCTCTATTGACTTTTTAAATGGAAAAAACCCCTGAATTGCTTTTGTAGACTCTGAGTGCACTGGCTTCGGGGATGGCGTGTAAACTTGAAATGATGATTAAAAAGTCCAGGTAAGGAGGCATTTCATAAGTGACAGGGCTTGCATATCTCCTTGTGTGGCAGAATAACAAAATAGTGTGGTTCTCAGGAGGTCAACAGACTTTTATAAGAGACTACACTTCAAACCTGCTTTTATGAGTTACCAGCGTGTTTTGGTCACCAGTACTGACAGTAAGTGAATTCTAGTTTTAATGTAAAATTAATGAAAAGACTCTTCAGGTGGCCTGTATTAAAATGTGTGTCTGAGGGAGCGGAGAAGTGTCAGTTTTGGACATATCCCCGTTTGGAGATGGCTCTGTCTCCCCTGGCTGTTCTCTCCTGTGAGGGTGATGTGCAGGTGGTGTGAGCAGCGCTCCTAGTGCAGTGCTGCCTTTGGGAAGGGGGATGAGCGTTCCTGGGCTCTGAGAGAAGGGCTGGCCATTGGAGGGCACTGTGTAGTGGTAAATGGGCACTCAGGGTGCTCCTCTGCTCCTGCACAGAGAGAGGCCATTTTCCAGGCAGAAACATGGACTGTGAGCCCCACACCTGTTGGGGGGCAGTTCCTGGCTCTGCAGGCACAGCCTGCTCTGGGGGCAGCTCTGGTGGGCGGTTTGTGGTTTGTTTTGAACACAGAACCGGGATGGTGCGGGGACCGAATGAGCCTCCCTGTCAGAAGGGAATCAGTACCACATTTTGGGGTGCTGTGGGAAGGAGGAGTGCACCCCTGCAGCCTCTGGGTTGGAGCTGTGTCTCCAGCCAGGGAGAGGTTCCGTGGAATGCAGTATTTGCCCTTCCTAAGCCAAGCACAGGCCCTGGGGCGAGGTGGGCTGTCTGTGCAGGTGCTGCAGGAGCCACAGCAGAGGTGGTGCTGTGCAGGCAGTCTGGGGGCTGGATTGGGCCGAACTGACAGCTTCTCAGCCCCACAGGATTGGATGGGGCCAAGTCCTCTTGCTTAATTAAACCCTGTGGCACATAAATTGGGACTCCTGAGCGAGCTGGAACCCTCCAGGCCTTGAATAGCAGTGAGGGCTGGATTATCTGACAGCTTCAGTCAATGGGAAGTTGTAGATGTGATAGCAACGTGCAGGAGTAGCTTGATTTAATTATAGTTAAATTTTGGTGTTGCTGAACAGAAATCTCCTTAACTTTCATTGTGTTGAACGGGGGGGTTGCTGCAGCAGCAGCAGAATCACTGCTGGGCGGCCGTGGCCCTTGGGCAGGGGTCAGAGCAGTGTGGGGCTCACTGCTGGTTTGGGTGCCTGGGTAGGAATGTGGTGTGGGCTGGGTGACTCCTGCCCCCACACTGCGAGGGAGGAGTGTGGTTGTACTGCCATGTTTGGACCTGGAGCTGCTGCCAGGGCAGTGCTCGCTCCCGCCAGGGCCCACCTGGAGCTGCAGCTCTCGGAGTGTTTAACCTGCCTGCGTGCCACCGTCTGCCAGCACGGGGTTCCTCAGCCACCCAGTGCCCAGTACTGGAGCGCTCCCTTCCCCTGTTCCCGCGGTCTTGTCCTCTCCCCTCCCAGAAAGAGGAAAGAAAAACAAATACTTAGGAAAGGGATTGTTTTCTGCAGAGCCATTAACTAGTAATTAATTTTATAGTAAGACGTGGTTGAATTGCACAGGCCTGGAAGCGAATTGCATTTCAAATAGTTAAAAACAAACCAGCCCACCAAAAAACCCCAAAGCTTCAAAAAAACAAATCCAGAAACTTGATTCTTGAGCTGTATTACGGAATGTCTGTCTGCCAGGTGATACCCTGACTGGGCAACAGGCTTGCTGTGCATATTTGTAGTTGTTCATTTCTTCCTCCCTCCGCTTGACTGTAGTTCCTGTGCACGGGCAGGCTGTAGGTGTTTGTCAGGAGCTGGTTTCTAGGATTGGGAACCTTGGCTGTGATCAAATGAAATATCTGCAGTTCTGAGAACACTGGCAGATCTGAGGAACGAGCTGAGCTTTGCCATTGAGCCCCAGCTCCTCGGTTTTGTGCCTGACTGCACGGATCAGCGTGGCTGGATCGGTGTCCTGCCAGCTCCAGACAGGGTTTCTGTTTTCCTGCAGTTTATGTGCTGGAGAGGAGCAGAACAGTTTGGATCGGCGCCCAGCCGTGCCATCCTCTCCCTTGGCAGCTCCAGGGTGGAATAATCCTGGCTGCAGGGTGGGAGTGTGTTCCTGTTACCGGTGCTGGGTTCCGCTGAGAGCGGTTCAAAGGCTGCCTCTCCTTGAGCATCGTTATGTGGATGATCTCAGCACGTTCATGGCGGGGTTTTGGAGGGATGGGGGTTTGAACAATGCACAGGAGAAGGTGTCCTGGGATGGCTCCCTCATGGGCTGTGTGTGTGGTGTGGTGGGAGGATCTGCTGCTGTGCTGTCCTGCTGGGCCTGGCCTGGGCCCGGTGTCACTGCCCCGGGAGCCGTGCCCGTGTCCCTGTCGGCTGGGCACGCAGGTCCTGCCTGTGCTCAGGGGCCTCAGAGCATGAAGGAGCATTTCATCTGCCAGGAGAGACGGGATCTGGAAGGGAAACCAGCAGCAAGGAGGGGTTTGGGGTATGGTGAAGGGAGTAGAGCAGGTGGATTTTTCTTTCTTTTGGTGTTGTGCTCTGCTTGCCATCCAGCTCCTCCACTGAGAGGCAGCGTGTCAGGGCTCCTTCACAACCATGCAGGAACTTAGGTGAACTGGCATCAACTTTGGAAATAAGTCAACAAAAGTGTTTGACTTTCTAGTCGATGAGAAATGACAATAGAGACATTGCTTCACATTGTCAGCGTTTGATTTTTTCCTACTGAACACCAGCCAGGCTGCTTCTCTTCCCAGCTCTTGGTGTGTCTGTGGAATCTTGCTCCATGGCTGCTGCTAAAGGAAAGCAGAGACATGTCACTGAAATGTTTTTGTCTGTTGGACTGAACAAACTTGATCAAGGTCCATTTCTTTTTCTCAAAAAAAAAATTATTGCAGGTTTTGCTAGTTTGGTAAGGAGGGTGACCAGGTGGTCCTTAACTGGTGCTGGTCAGGTGTGCTGAGGCTGTTCAGCTGGTGCTGGTCAGGTGTGCTCAGGCTGTTCAGCTGGTGCTGGTCAGGTGTGCTGAGGGTGTGCTCTGTGGCTGCTCCCCAGTTCCCCTGCAGCTCCATCTGAGCAGAGAGTTGGTGCTGTGGCTTCTCGAGCGGCGCACATGGCCCCAGAGGATGTGCTCTGCTGGCAGGGACATCCTGCTCTCCCTGGTGCACCCAGGGCCCATCTGTGCTGGTACAGACATGCAGGCACAGCCTCCCAGCTCTCTGTGGAATTGCAGTAACTTCTGGAAAGGTGATGAAGGGCAGAGGGACGTGGCAGGAGCTGCCTGGGGTGCTGGAGAGTGAGTGTGGAGGGCGGGCAGGGCACCTCTCTTGGTGGCCCTGAGCTGTGACGTGGGCTGGGCCGTGCTGCCTGTGGCCTAATTCCTGTGGGACCCGACACTCAGAGACAGAGTTAATGGAGAAAGACAGGTGGTACACCTTTATGGGAAGGTTGGCAGGTGCACCCCCAGTCTGCACACACACACCTGCACCCACTGGCCACGGATGGCACCTCTCCAGCAATTCACGTACCAGACATCTGTGACCAACCACGGCCCTCATTCCCCTGCTGCCCCACCCACAGAAGTCTTCACAACTGCCCCTGGGAGAAGCTCAGGACCTCTGGGCCACCTTCCTGTGTGTTTTGTCTCCAAGCTATCTTGCAGGTGGCTCCTTCCAAACAGCGTGTCCTTGAGAGAGCTTAAGAATGTGTGAGAAAATGTTTTAGTCTGCAGAGTTAGGGTGGTGGAGTTTGTAGCTAATGTGTTTCCTAGTCTTGTGGAGACCTTCTGACATTATGTGCCTACCTGTGTCACTTTTTTCCTTAGAATATTGTCCAAAATGTGCATTGCAACAGGGGCATATTTTGAAGCATTTCAGTCACGACTTCAGTCACTGTTTTGATTGACGTTATTATTAAAGAAATGTCTCTGACATGGCTTGAATTGATTAGCAAAACCCTGTGTGGTTCCATCAGCCTGCTGACACCATAAAAATTTACCTTTAATCCCTTGTGCTGCTGTCATGGAGCTTGATTTTATTTGAAATCTGGTCAGTTCAGTTCTGAACCACTTGTAACAGAGTTTGTGTTTCTTTGTCTCCCACTGGCGTGAAACAATCAGCTGTAGTTCAGTGCAGGTACTTGTACCCCATGCAGGGGGAGCACACAGGGAGGGAGGGAGGGAGGGACAGACCCTGAGCCCCGTGTCACTGCAGGCTGTGGGGCACACAGGGAGGGAGGGAGGGATGGATGGATGGACAGACAGACGGACAGACAGACAGACAGACCCTGAGCCCCGTGTCACTGCAGGCTGTGGGGCACACAGGCAGGGAGGGATGGACGGACAGACAGACCCTGAGCCCCGTGTCACTGCAGGCTGTGGGGCACACAGGGATGGATGGAGGGACGGACGGACGGACAGACAGACAGACCCTGAGCCCCGTGTCACTGCAGGCTGTGGGGCACACAGGGAGGGATGGATGGAGGGATGGAGGGATGGAGGGATGGAGGGATGGAGGGATGGATGGAGGGATGGATGGATGGAGGGACCGATGGAGGGATGGACGGATGGATGGGAAGCAGAGGCACACACCCCCACAGCTGGCCCAGGCAGTGCCAAGGGCAGCGGGCACAGTGGTGCCGGCACAGCTGCCAGTGCCGCGTGTGTGTGCAGGCACTGCAGGTGTGCTGAGCTCCCCAGCAAGCCAAAGCTCGTGTATGCCCACCCGGCATGGGCACCTCACCCCAGGGCACGGGCTGGGGGCAAGGCAGGGGCAGCAGTGCAGTGCCCACCCTCCGTGCTGGCAGGGACAGGTGCCCACACCGCGGCACAGCAGCAGAGGAAACGGCTCTCAGGGAAAACAACACCAGAGCAAAGCCCCAACCCTCAGAACAACAAACACATCCAGCACTCGTTACCTCGTGCAGCTCTCGGCTAACACAGAGGCACCGCGGGGCCCAGTGCTGGTGGGACCTGTGCCAGGGGAGGATTCAGGCACGGGGGCATCCAGCCTCCCACCTGGAGGCATCCACCCTCCCACCTGGGCAGCCACAGCCCGGGGACCAGAGAGGGGAAAGAGGCCCAGGGCCCCTCTCAGTGTGAGGAAAGGGCCAGCTGTGTTGGGGAAAGGGCTGAGGTGCCAGGCAAGAAGGAAACTGAGCCCACAGACACGCTGAGACCCCGGAGCAGAACTGCACAGCTGCTCTCAGACAGGCTGGGCCTGCAGCTCAGGTTCTTCCCAGCCCTTGGGACTGTGTCATGGGAAAACCACTGCACCGAGGGAAGCCTCTGCAGCCTGGAACAAGCAGGGCTCTTGGTCCTCTGAAGACAGGGCAAAAAGGCTCCTGGGTCAACCTTTTCTCAGCACAAGAAGGGGTTTGGTAAGAGTGAAGGTGCAGAAGAAAGCACAGGGGCAGGAGACAGCACGGGGAGGAATTATCAGTGGAGGAAGAAAAGGTGGCACTGAGCCATGGATGGGATAGGAAAGGGCATGGATTCACAGGGCTACAGAGAAATTTTAAACCACGACATGGGCCCCAGCTCAATCAAAACTTTGTTCAGTAAAAAAGTTAATTGCTGAGGAACCAAATAAAAGAAACCCCACAGGCTGAAAACTGCTCAGAGTCTTTAATTAGCCAAAAAAACAAAGTGGTTACAGGAAAATGAGAGTGTAAGAGGGGATCCCGAGGGAGTACTTATGCTTCTCCCCCTTCTCTCCTTCATCACCAAACAGCCCAGGGTAGGGCCATGGTAGCAGACTCTGTGATGGCAGATTTGGGAAAAGCATTTAGGGTTTGTTTCTTTTTACAGTCCAGAAGGTGAGAGCCCCAGCCAGTGAAATTCAGATTTGATTCAGGCACCAAAATAAGCCCAGAGATTCCAGAGCCTTCCATTTACCCCCACACCAGTGACTAAGAGAAAGGCAGGGAATGCCTTCCCTATTTGCATTGGGACAGTTGGCTTTCTGGCCCCTTTAGGGCCAAGGAAGGTAAACTGCCCCAGGCCTAACTCTCAAAGAGAAAAAAAAAAAAAAAAAGAGGAAAAAAGCTACAGGTTAGAAGCAGCATATTCTTTCACGAGCTAAAGGACCATCTATACAAATTTTCCCATTTCTGCTAAATTCCACCAACACATTCAGAGCTGTTTCTAATCCCTTCACAGGCTGGCAACTGTCTGAACAGTCACACTCCCAAGTGCCCACTAACTTGCCAGTCATTTCTTCTACAGCTTTAAGAAAGTGAGGTGAGGATGAGAGAAGTGCCCGAGTGGTTGAGCTCTCTGCTACCCCCACACACATTTCACACCTTGCCCCTTAATTCCTGCCCAAGGCAGCTGGAGTGGGATTGGAGTCTCACCCCCGCAGTTCTCCAGGCCCTCCCTGCTGTGAAGGGCTCACAGACTCTGCTGTGAACACTCTCCCTTCCACACAGGACACACTGTGGGCTGCCCTGTGTGCCAGGGGACAAGGGGGACGGACACACAGCCTGCAGTGCAGCCAGGGAGCAGCAGCCACGGCACCAGGACACGACCTGTGGGTGGCACTGGAATGTGGGATCCCCGCCAGGAGCTGGTTATGGGGCCTGCATGACCCAAGCTCGAAGCCTTCCCACAGTAAACTCCCCCCACAAAAGACCCCCAAGAACAGCATACATGAGAAAATAACACCTGATGGAGGAAGCATCCAGCCCATCCTAATTTCCAGGCTGATTCCACCCTGCTCTAGCCTACCCCCTCCCCTGGGGCCTATCTAGCTGGGAAATCACAGACAATTGGGGAGGCTGTTCCAGCCAATTTCCTTCAGGGAACCTGCAACTTCCTCCTGGGACTGTCCTCCCGCCGGCGTGTTACTGCCTCAGCACACAGCGAGGGCCACGGTCCGCCCCACAACTGGCTCTACCTTTTCTCTTCCCTCTGAGGCAGCACTGAGGGTCACCAATCAGACCCACAGAGGCAGGGAAGTGGAGGAGGGCTTGAGGAATGAGGCTGGTACGGGTAGAAAACAGGATAAACACAGGCGTTATGTGGAGAGAGAGAAGGAGAGGGAGGTACTCCAGGAGGCTGTAAATTCATATTTGTAATTACTTCCTCATGTTTTTCAGCACTCCTCAGTCAAGTTTGATTAAAATTCCTTCCAAGGGAAGACGCTCCATGGAGAGAGCTGCAATGGAACAGGCAGCTCGTGGAGTCTGCAGAATTGCTGGGGTGGGCACTGAGAGCAGCACTTTGGGAGCCTGGCACGGACCAGCTGCCCCCTCAACGCTCCCCGTGTCCCACAGGAAGCCACCCTTCTGCCACAGAGCACCAGCTCAGCTCTGCCTGCTCTCACACTGTTGTCAGGGCATGAAACAGGCCATGGCTTCCAACCCTCATCCCTCAGACACAGAGCTGATGTGAGACACATTCCACAACAACCTTCCTAACCGGCAAAGAGGGTCCTCCCAGGAGCACATCACAACTTCCTCTGAAACATCTGCCTCAGCAGATGGGGGAAGCTTATGCTCCCTTCCACCCAAGAGTCCCTCATGCAGGGGCTACTCTTCTCCACAGCAAAAATTAGGACTCAATACCTCACATCCTTGTTTGCTTATTCCAAAAAGAGAATGCCTGAGATCTCAGCAGGCAACAGTTATTCATGTGTAACACAGATCCTTCCAAAGCATGAAAAGAAGCACAGTAATAGAGAAGGACTAAGGGAGAGGCCACTTCTATCATCCTCAGTCCTAAGCAGCCTTGGCACCACCCTTACTGGCACCAGCTGTCACCAGGCAGGGGTGATCTTCCCAGTGGACAGGACAGTTTAACAAAGTTCCCCCTGGCATATTTCCAGGAATGGCTTCAGGATGAAAAGCTCAAAGGCTCAGAAACTCATGGTTACTGACTGTGCTGGGTGTTTCTGTCCAATCCACTCCCTCTTTCTGCTGGCTGTAGGAACCTCTACTGCCTACAGCTGAGCAGCTCCCAGGCTGTTGTGTCCCCACAGTGTCCCCTGTCCATCCCCAGACAAGACGTTCCCCCAGTGCTATGGCAAACTCCCAGGCTGCATCTCCCACTCTCTGAGCCCTTCCAAGCCCCCAGAAAAAAGCATGTGAGTACAGCCAATTCTGCCACTTGGCCCTGCCCCTGCTGTGCTGAGCTCCCTGTGGGCAGGGATGCCCCAGGATGAGGGCTGGGGACCAGGGAAGGTGAGCAGCACCAGGGTTTTTTGTTTATGCTTGATGCTGTGGCGAGAGTGAGACGGAAGAGATGCTGCTGGATATCAGGCTCTGAGTTCCCTACACGGCTCTAGGGAAATCATGATTATCTTGATGCCTGGTTTCTTTCCCTTCTCTCCCCCTCCCCTCCCTGCTCTGAATATCTGAGTATCTTAATGCTCATGTGAGTAAGGGACAGACCCTGCCACAATCAGCTGAATGGGAACAGGCAGGTCCTGATGAGTTTCCTCTCCTACATGCCTGTGCCAGGACACACAATTCACAGTTCAGCTAACCAGGAGACAGCCCACAATACTGCCCATGCTGGTGGGCAAACAGATGCTAACAGACCCTTTCTGCCGTTCTGGATTTGGTTGCTTTCCATCACGTGCAAGATACAGGTCATGGAGATGACTCCAGACAGCCCTGCCACCTTTCCATGCTCCCTCCCTGTCCAGCCCATGCCCAGCCTGTATCAGAAGGACCCAGGGATGAGGAGAGGAGGCGGCAGGATGAGTCCAGCTGCACCTCAGATCCCACCTTCAGGACCACCAATGTGCTTGGGAACAGCAGTGCAGGAAATGCTGTTTAATGCTGCCCTGTTTCCAGGTGAGATGTGGCACTCAGACAGGGCCAGGCTGGGGCAGAGGGCTCGTTCCTCACGGTGCAAGCCCAGAGGTGAGCAGAGTCCCCAGCAGGGAGACCACAGAGTTCCTGTCCAAGCCCTGCAATGGCTGCAGCCTAAGCCAGCAAGGTACATGCAGTCAGAGGAACACAGAGGAGCATGACCAGCCAGCGAGCTGCCCAGCTTTGGGGAGCTGCACCAAAGGGGAGAGGGGCATGCCCAGGACCTGCCCTGCGCTGCTGCCTCTGCGTGTGCTGGGTGTGGGGCAGCAGGACCCCCATGCCCCAGCAGCAGGGAGGGTGTCTGCAGGGACAGGAGGCAGCAGCGTGCCCTGCGTGGCAGGAGTGGCATGAAGGGAGACACAGCCCCTGCACCACGTCCTCCCCGCTGGGAAAGGGCCTGAGCTGTGTTTGGAGAGAGGAACCTCATCTCTCCTCTGAGAAACCCAGAGGTGGTTTGGGGGGGTCTCCAACTCCAAAGTCATCCAAGTTTCTGAGGTAATTAATTTACTGCTGAAAGAAGGAGCAGGAAGAGCAATAAAAGAGCCTTTGTACTTAGGGTGGGGCAGGAGCATGGGAAGTAATTTCACAGAATAAGGAGTTGGGGGCAAACAAAAACAAAAAATAAAAATAATAAACTGATTGACAAGCTTACAAGAAAAGCCACATTTTTAACATTCTTAATCCCTAGAATAAACACACAGGGAGGAATGAGGACAGGGCTGGCTGTCCTCAGACACCACTGGGAGAGACTGGGCTTGGTGTCAGCAGGAGATTTTGTGCTGGTAGCTGTTGTGGATGGTCCTGCCCGAGCCAGGGAGAAGTGTGTGAAAGTGTGCAGGGGAAACAGGACAGAGGATGGTAAAATCAAAGGGAGACAGACACTCACTTGGATCTTAGATCTCTCTGCTTTTTTGTTTCATGCTGTCTATACTACTGGTGTTTTAACATCACCAAAACTACATTAGAAGCACAGAACCAAAAACATCCCACCCAGTAGTGGAAATACAGTGGCACTTGGAGAGATCTACATCTTTTTCCCACCCCAGACTTAGGAAGAACCAACAGCCTGACACTGTGTGCCCCCACTCTGCTTTCATCTGATTCCCACCCACCCCCAAGGCATCCTTCAAATCTCCCTGGGACAGCAGGAGTTAAATGGCAGGGTTTAGTGGTAGAGACACGTTTAGGAAGGGATTGAATGTGCGTGTGGTGCAGACCATTCCCTGTTTATTAATAAGCTATTTATCATTGGTGTTGCTTTTAATACCATTTTGGCTTAATGTTGTTAATGAAATATAAATACCCGCACTAATGATGTTGGTCAGGAGCAGCGTGGGCCACTGGCAGCTCTGCAGGAGGGAGGCCAAACCACGGCCGGGCGTGCGGGAGCTGCGATGGTGCCACTGCCAGCCCGGCTGCCAGCACAGCACTGCCTGGCACAGCAGCACGGGTGGGGTGGGATGGGATGGG
>JAOXXN010000259.1:6785219-6816436 GCA_026770055.1 Myrmophylax atrothorax
CCCTTCAGAGCCTCGACACCCTTCTGCATGTGGTGCAGCCCCCTGCCCCCCAAAGTCACCTCCGAGTCCCCAGGGAGTGCGGGGCTCATTTGCTGGGGGTTTGGTCTAGCTCGTCTCAGCAGCTAATCCCTTGGGTGGCTCCTGTCAGATTATTAATTAGCTAAAGCGGATCGGCCCTGGAACAACATGCGGTTGGACTTCAGATAAAACAGGACGCAGAGGCTTGGCATGGAGTTGTTTAAAGGGACATTGTCCCTTTTCCCTTTGCCTTCTCCCGCGGTCTGAGGGAGGAGAGGAGGAGAAGTGCAGCTCCCACAGCTGCTCACAACCTGCCCAGTTTGGCACCCTGGTCACAGGGTCGTGCTGGACAGGCCCAGAGCTGCAAAGAACAGGAGTGGCACCATCCCCATCCTTGCCCTGTGGCAGCTGAAACTTTCCCAGATGTTGGGCAAGCTTTGTGAACCTGCTCAGAAGCATGCAGCACTCGGCTGGAGGGTCTCACTGCTCCTCTCTGCCACCTCCCTTCTGCCTCCCTCACCCACCCACTGCTCCCCAGGAGAACGTGGTGCCTGCACTGCCCCAAGAGACAAGGCAGAGGCTGTTCCAAGGGGCCACGACCATCCCATGTGGAGATTCTGAACCAGAAGGAGACGTCCACTTTGTGTGTGCAGGTTTTTAAAATTCCCTTTCTTATCCTGAGCCAAAGAGTGAGTGGTGTGGCACTCACTGGAAAGCCTGACAGAGTGAGCTGGAGCCAGAGCCAGCCCCACCGGTGCCAGGAGCAGCTCCCTCCTCGCTCCCTTCCCACTTTGGATTGTTTTGACTCAAACCGGTGAAGCTGAAATATCGAGTCACAACGGCACTAAACTTCATTACAAGCTCTTAACACAGATTACTTAATAAAAAACAGGCTGCTTTAATTGCTTTTCCCCTATTAGCATTTCTGGAGGAGAAAATTCTGATTAATTTGAAGAGGCACATTCCCCCCACCCCTTGTGCTGGCCTGTGAACCAGACCTCCTTCCCACACCAGCATTGTCCAGAAGAGCATCCCAGAGAGTAAATTGAGACCAAATCCACAGGACTCTGAAAAACAAAGGGACTAAGGGCCTGGAGGAACAGATGGGAGTAATGGAGTGGAGCAAACAAGGGGAAGAAAAATCTCCTCTCCTTTCTGGCAGATCCATAAAAGTGGCACAGGGGAATGAGGAAGAAGTGGGTCGAAGGGGATACTGGCAGGACAGCCAGGGCGGCAGGGATCGAAGAGCAAGGCCAGAAGTTGGTAGGTGACTGATTTGGTGGGGTCCTGGGAAGCACCTCCACCTTCCTCTGCAGCTGGGAAAGGGGCGAGAGGCAGCTCTGCCAGGGGAACATTGTGTGGATTTCCAAAGTTTGGGGCAAAAGCCTGGGAACTGTGTGCTCTCCAAATGCACCTGGAATGGTCCCTGCTCCTTGCTGAGGCCCTGCTTGGATATCTGGTCCCAGGGAACAAGAACTGCCCCTTCCCCTCTGGCTGCTCACCTGCAGTTCAGGAGTGCTGGGAAGCCAGGGAGGGGCAGGGAAGAGCCCCTCATGGTCCAGCAGCTCCCCCGGGCTGGGAAAGCCTGTGATGGATCCAACAGTCCCATGGGCAGAGGAAGGAGCCTCCTGGGGCAAAGCCAGAGCCCAGCTGCCCTGGGGAACAGGCAGGGCAGGCAGCAGTGCTCGGCTGTGCTGCTACAGCACAGGATGCCAAGCAGCTCTTCTCACTATCCACCCTAACTCCTGTTTCAGGGATTCAGGATGTCCAATTCCCAGCTCCTCAGAGATGGGTGTCTGAGAGGACACACCTACCCCACACCATCCCTGCCAGCTCAGGTGGGATCTGCACTGCTCACTATCGAACAGCCCTGGGTAAAACTAGTCAACCAAAACATTCCTGGCTTTCGACTGCAGCTCCTGTTGTAACTAGCCCTGGTGAGGGAGGATGGCAACCAGGTTCCTGAGTGGGCTGTTCTCTGGGTCACCATGCTGCAGGGACACGGTAATCAAGCAGGAATTGCTCCCATGTGCCAACTCTTGTCAACCTTGCAATGCTTCGTGTTTTTCTTAAAGTCTGAGATCTTGCAAGTTACATAAGATTTTGTTTTGTACAACAATGTGTGTACAGTGCTATCCCTCTCTCTGCTCCCCGTGCTCTCCCACTTGCAGGGCACAGCAACCTGAAATGTGATCTGTGTGCATCCTGAACCATAGAAACCTTGGTATTATTAAGTCTTATAATTGGGGGGAGGAGGGGGGCAGCTTTTGACTTCTGAAAGGACAAGGCTAGCAATATTGTTTGCTCATTTTACTTTCAAACTCACCTTAGTTTGTCCTCTCCCCTTTTCTCTTGTATGTTCTATTAATGTACAGCTTACACAAACTCAGCAAGAATTGCAAGAAAGACACTGGGACAGATCGTAAACTGCCCTGGCAAAGACCAGGGTAGTTCTGCTGACAGGAATTGCAGCTCTGGTGCTTTACATCAGCAGATGGCTTACCTGTGGCTCTTAATGGTTAATATATAACTGCAGTAATAACAAAAAAAGCCCCAGCATTAATACATAATTTGTCAGAGGCAATATGCTAAAGCAGCCTTTCCATATTCAGCTCAAGCAGTGAGATAAGCCTCACCTCCAGCACTGCCCAGGGCTGAGCACCAGCTCTGGAATGAGCCCCCAGCAGAAGACATCAGAGAACAGATCCCCTTCACTTTCCACTATTTGTTCATTTTTCACATTTTTTGTTTTTATCAACACATTTCTAAGAAGTGCATTTTGAACATGCATTTCCCTCGAACACTCATGTGCATACTTAGCCCTGATTGCTCCAGGTGCTTTCCAACCGGTTTGCCTTGAGGAACTCCCGGGTCAGCGTCCCTGCTGGCTGGACAGCTGCCTGAGGGACAGACACACGGCCCCATGCACAGCCTGCCAGAGCTGAACGTGTCCCTCAGGGTTCCATGGAGCCCTGCAAACTGGCAGAGCACTGCTATGGTTTCCTTTTAGCCAGTGTTTCACCAGGGTGCCCCAGAACTGCTGCCTGAACCCCAGCTGAGGAAAGTGCTCCTGGATCTCGGAAGGACGGCAAGAAACGCTGTCAGATGGTTAAAGGAATCAGGAGATCTGCCTTCTCCTCCCAACTCTGTCTCTGAGTCATTATTAACATAAAATCAGGTTTGTTACATCAGTGAAGCTTGAGTAAATAAACCACGACTCATCACTGTGTTTTATTTTGCAATATCTCAGTGGGCTCCTCTCTACAAATAAACACTATTAATGCTCGGTGCAATTGCAGGTATATGGGGAAGGAGAGACAGAAAAGCACCTAAACTGGTCTAAAACCTTTATGAAGAGCAGTAGGGCAAAATCTCAGCTTTCTGAGGATATTGACTTTCCAGGACTGGGATGTTAAAGAAAAGGCCACCCTTATTCGGGGAGACTAAAAGTCAAGTAAGTCGTGCCTGCAGGTCTGACAGAGTAAAAAAGATTGGGAAACATCCAATCCTCTTCTGAGGAGCCAAGGCTGAAATCCAGACTCTGCTGAGGTTTACAGCAAAACTGGTGCTTGCTTTAATAGCACCAGGGTTTAACCTCCATGAAGTTCAAGTGTGAAGACAGAAGCCTTAGGAAGGAGATGGCCAACTCCACCAGCAGGGCTCCAGGAGACTGAGGACACCATGGAGTCAGAATGACTGAAGGTGTCAGAGAAAGCAAGGCCTGAACTCATGAAGGCCTGGCCTAGTCCTGTCTCTTCCAGCCTCTCCTTGTCCTCCTCTACTCTGAGTTTGAAACTAAATCATTCTGCATCTCTCAAGAGCTTTGTAAGTGTTCCCTCCTCAAACTGTGGCATCAGGCCCCTTTCCTGAACCTCTGAGCCCTTCCAACCTGCCTAGATGCCACTGCTGGACTTCACCCTCCATCAGGAGGTTCTATGAGCATCTCCTGCTGCCCAAGAGAGCAGGAGGTGCTGAGGCCCTTAGTGGATGAGGCTTCAGTGCCATTGCCACCCCAGATACGGTAAGGACAGCTAAAGGCTCATGATCCTCCTTCCCCTCCTTTGACTTCCCCCCATTCAGCTTTCCAGCGCCGCCAACCAAACATCTGATCGAAGGCCTGGGGAGGGAGTCAGAACTGTCCAGTCTGGTTATGAGTGAAGGTCATTGATCCAGCGCAGACCAGGGATGCGGAAAACAGGGGAGGGAGGGAAACCCTGAGCAGGAGAGGAGAGAGGGAGCGAGGCAGCAGAGCCAGCGCGGGAGGAGAGCAGCGAAGGAGCCCAAGTGGCTGAACACGGTTTCACACTCCAAGACCTAAGGGCTGTTGTCAACCCGTCCTTCATGCTCACATCTTGTCACACTAGAGGTCAGGTCTCCCAAGCGTTCCTGGAGAGCTGAGCTAGCCCATATGGCAGGCAATATGTTAACAATATGGATCAGCTGCTCGTCAGGGCCTGAGCAGATGGATGTGACAACCCTGCTCTTATCCCAGACAGGCTTTTAACATCTTCCCTCTCCTCAGCCCAGCCCTGCCGAGGAGCTCCACCCGGGAACTGCTGCCTCCAGCCTACATGGCCTGTGGGACCACAGGTCAGGACAGCAGCGTGGAAGTGCCTGCCTGGCTCTCATGGGTGGGACGAGCAGGGCAGAGCCCACTCAGAGCAGGGCAGGCAAGACCCTGGCCCAGCATTTGCCCAGGGCCAACGGAAGGGCCTCCAGGTCCTGGTGACTCCCAGGCAGGGTGATAGAGCAGATCCTGTATTCAGATATATGTATATGGCGTGTTACCACCAGATGCCACACGTTACAGTCTAGACTGAGTTTTGTAACTGCCTGGGAAAATTTTCTCTCACAGAACAAGTAATACATAAATAGATGTATATTTTAATGGGCAAGTTAAACTCCTCCTGGCAAAGGCAGGCGAGCTGATTTCATACGCAGGCGGGTAAATTTCCACGCTGATTTTGCAAGGCTGTTTCTTACTCCCCAGCCCAGCTCGGGCTGGCTGTGCTGGCCTGGTTGCACTTCTGCAGAAGGCAGCGTTCCCACCTCCTCCCTCATCAGCTGTGCCCATGGATCCCATGGACCCCACCAAAATAACACCATCAGCCCAAGCTCACCCCCTAATTTAGCTTTTCTTTAGGCCTGAAATAGGGGGGAATATTTTGCAAACTTAAACACGGGCAAAGCAAATATTTCTAATCCCTTTCTCACATTTTGTTAGCTTTTTTCCCTGCATAAAAGGCTACCCTTCATCAACTGAACAGGAAAACTCCCTTCAACCCTTATGGCTCTAGGACTAAACAGCCAGCTTGTGCTTATAAACAGTGAAACAGCAATCACAGCCTGGGGATGGGCTCTGGAGAACGTGCAGCCTCTGTAGCCCAAAGTAAATTGAGCTTGTTTTGAAAGTCGAAGCCATACAACTTGCTCCAGGGCTGAAGACTGGAACACAGGGATTTCTAGTCCAGAGCATGAGCGATCACAAAGCCACATGCCTGAAAGGCTAAATGCATCTCCTTCACTGGAGTGATGTTTGCAGAACCAGGGGGACCTCAGAACACAGCTGCAGTCCAGGGGAATGTTCCTATTGCCTCCCATGAGCTTCTGTCCCTCGGGAAGCAGCCCCTGAAGGACACTCAGCAATGCACCCAGTACTGGGAGGAGAACGCAAACATGGAAAAGGATAATTCATCTGCAAGAATCTAAACCTTAAGGTTCACTTCAGCACTTAAAGAATTTCTGATTTATTAGCCTCCTCCTCCTCTTACCTTCTTGTCTCAGGGGTTCTGCTCATCCCAGGTCCAGGTGAGATGGACATGCAGGCCTGTCAATACCAGGAGCTATACCAGCAGAGACCTGTGACAGGGTCACAGGAACAGTTCCCTCTGATGGATAAATGGCCCCAGAACCTCTGAGGCAGCCTCCCCAGCAGTTTTCCCCTGGATGTTTGCCCTCTATGGAGAGGCACGTAAGGATGTTTGGCAGAAAATTCACCTGCTGCAGTCAAACCTGAGCATTTGTATCTTATTTGGTGAAACCTCAAGGCTCCTCATGCTCCTGTACCTATTCCCTTGGGCAGAGCTCCAGTTTGGGAAGCTCTCTTGCCTCTGGAGGCCTGGGAAGGCACGTGCCACTGCTCTAAAAGGGGACACAGGCAGCAGAACAGCTCACACAGGGATAAAGGCCAGAGTTCCCTACGTTAATAGTTCAAAACCAGGCTTTCTAAATAAAGCATGCCAGACCCTGGAGGAGTTTCAGCACCAGGAAGGTGTGGGAAGGCAGAGTTCACCCCTATCCCATCCTGAAGCACACTGTATTTACTGGCAGGTTTACTGAGAGCTCTCAGGTCTGTAGGCTCTGAACTAAGCCCTCAGAGGATCACGGCTGCTGCTCTTTAAGGGAGGGCACTGACAACAGGAACAAATTCTCCCGTGCCACACACAGCCAGGGATGGACTGGGATAGCTGGAGCCACAGACCAACGTCTTTGCCCTGTCACTTTTCTCATCTTCCCTCTTGCTAAGCCAGAGCAGCCCCTCCACTGGATCCTTTCAGCTCACATCTCAGCTGTACCTGTGACTCACAACAGCTTTGGGTTCACTGCTTTGCCCAGGTATCATTTATGGCACAGCAGCAAAAAATAGAGGAATGTGGTGATACACGATCCCCTCAGGCACTTCAGCTGCTGATCTTTGTTGAGGCATCATCAGCATTTAATGGTGCCAGCACAGTATGGAAACACCCCCTGACAAGACTCTACCCCTCCAGAGCAGAGGTGATGTCACACAAAGCCCAGGCACAGCAAGGCTCCTCAGCCCCTTCCACCTGCAGCAGCACAGCAGGGCCACCAGGTACCTCCCAAATCCCCAGTCCATGGAGCAGAAATGGATTATCCCACTGTTGTGTCATACCTTTATTTGCAGACAAGCTGTGATGGCAGCCAAGCAGCGAAGAAAGCAAAACAGCTTTAGAAACACACAGTCCCACCCCCTCAACCTCTCCGAGTTACCCACCGTGACCACAGACATCCTCAAACTCTTCTTTTGTGAAACAAGTCAATCAGAAACTGTCCCCACACAATACTTACCCAGGGGACTCCCATGCAAACTACTTAGCTAATTGTTAATACTGCACAGCAGCTCATTAGGAAGGAGGCAGAGAGAGGGAGCTGCTCAGAGCAGGGCTCTGCTGTGTCAGCTGGGTGTCTGTGCAGCCATGGGCAGTCATGGCAGGGATAAACCCACTCCTACTTGTAAGCCCAGCTCAAGACAAAACCAACACCCCACCATGCATTAACCACCCAAAACAGTGACCTTCAGCAGCTCTTCCATCTTCATAGGATAGAGATTTCCCAGGAACTGGAGTGAAACTCTGGAGAGCCAAAAGCACTGACTCCAGTCCTATTCCAGAGCAATTTGACCACAGAACAAAAGGCAGTACCTTGCACTGAGAAGTCACAGGCCTCAAGGTCCATTCCAGCGCACAAAGCAAGGAGAGAAGTCAGGCTCTTTGCTTTGGAGGTGGTCTCAGATGAAGACAGTATGAATTTGATGGCCTCCCTTCACTTGGTGAAGTCTCTTTGCCCTGAGGAGAGTTCCAAAAGGAAATGAATATTCCCCACTGAGCAGTACCGAGCTCAGGTGAGTCACGAGCCCCAGCAGTGACGCTGGCCTGAAATGCCACAGCCACCCACAGCCCTCAGCCCTCGGTCACGGCGCGTGGGGCAGCGCGGCACGGCCTGGCACGGCCTGGCACGCCCCGCCGGGCACACCGCGGGCCCAGCTCCTCCTCGGCCATGTGTGGCACCCGCAGCTCACAAGCCAAGGCACAAACCACCCCGGTGACCATCCAGTGGGCCCCGCACTCCAACTTTCCCCAGGAAAAAAATCCAGGTCACTCCGAGGCAGAAGCAGCCTACAGTGCTAAGCCACTTAGAGCAAAGAGCTTCCCCCATGCCCAGCCGAGCGTCCCGCCCACGTGAGCCCAGGCTGCCATCCCTCCTCGGGGGACACTGGCACACACAGGGCTCCACCGGCAGCCTCGGACACCCCACACCAGACCCAAACCCTCTGTCCCAAACTTGTCGCAAATACAACCAGACAAGACAAAGAACAATTATTATTTCCACTTTAGTGAGGCCCACAGTAATTAAGTGACTTGTCAAAGGTCACTTGGCAAATTTGAGGCAGAATTGGGAATTACAACTAAATCTCTCAAACTTTGGTCCAAGAGCTGGACAGCAAAAGTCCTGTGCTCTTTGGATGCACATTGCTACCTCTGCAACAGGTTTCACCCTTCTCCCCACTCTCCTTAGACAGTTAAGACAATTCCCTTCCATTTCCTGCATTGGAGGAAATTAATAAATGCACAGATTAAAATAACTTTTGCCTTACTTACAAAATTAAAGAATGTCCTAGCTCCAACCTTTGACAGAAGCTCAGAAGCTTCTGACTCTTCTGTGAGGTAGGATTTGTAGACTAGGAGGGTTTTGTTGGTGGTGGTTTTTTTTAATTTCCATCAGACAAAAATAAAAGAAGCAAAACAAAAGAGGGTTGTTGAGATCAATTTGTGATAGGTGCTGGGCCAAAGAAAATGGAGCCAAAGAAGTCAGAACCCTGCAACCAGCAACCTTTGTGTCAATTTAAGCAAATATTGTGGCGTTTCCATGGCAATCCCTGTTTTGAATATCCACTACACTCACTTTTTAAAGGGCTTTTCCTGTTTGCGTTTCAACTTCAAAACCTGTAAATATTTTCAGCCTTAACACATCCCGACCTCCCCCAGCCTCTGAAATGAGATACCATCAAGGCTCTGACAGCCATCCTGCTGCCTGCAGTCCCCCAGAGCTGTGAAGATGCACAGCACAGGCAGGCTGGCAGCAGGATGGCTGTGGGGACAGCAGGGGCACGCCCGGCCCTCTGTCCCACTCGGCTCCAGCCTCGGTGGCTGCAGGTACAGGAGCCCATTCCAGTCCTCCTCCCAAACTGGTGAGTGCAATGAGCCGTGGCAAACACTCAGCACTGACAGCATCGGCCCAGGGCGAGCAGCAGGTGTTTGCAAGGCTCCCTCCAGACAGCTCGGCCAGCTCAGGCCACTCTGCCCTCCACCTGTGCCCAGCGCTGCCCTCGCCCTGCCCTGCGCTGCCTCCCTGCCCTCACCTGCGCTGACCCACACCCGTCACTCACACTGATTTATGGGGCGCCACGTCACGTGCGAGTGGGAATGAAGAGTCAACTTTGTCCTCACTTGCAGCCTGGGTTAGGGTGTGAATTCTCCAGCTTCCTCAGCTGCAGCCTGCAGGTCCCTGTCCCTGCTGCACCAACACAGAGCCCACGGGGACGGTCCTGGGGAGGGAGTCCTGGCCAGGTGCTGGGATCGTTTGTCACATCTGAGCACCAGGAGCCTGCTCTTAACTCTCTCCCTGAAGCACAAAGCTGCCCCTGCATCTAATGCTGCATTTGTGCGTGCATGGATGTGCATGAAAACCCCTTCTGTGGCACTCCAGAGACACGCCGAGGACTTTCATGCCCAAGCCCCCAGGTCCCAAAGCTTCACCCTTCGCCAGAGCACAGCCCTCCCGGCAATCATGGCACTGCACTGGTTAATTTGAGTTTCCTGGCTGTGATGGATTGGTGCCAGGCCTCAAATGTTAGCTTAGTGTAATTTTTGGGAAGTCAATTTCCTTTGTTTTTGGTTTCTTTTTTTCTCCCTAGGTTTTTTTGTTTAGGCTTTTTTCCTCTTTTCTTTTAAATGGAAAAGGAGGAGGGTTTGAGTGAACATCAAGGCAGGGCCACCCATCCACGGGCTGTAGTTTCCCAGGAGCATTTTACATGGTACATGCACAGAACAGCCATGGAAACAAACAGCCAGTGACTCCAAAAGCCGCTCAGCCAGTGCCCACGGAGGCACCTCCCGGAGCGGTGCTGTCCTGGCACCCCTCGGCCCTGACCACTCTCCCACAATGCTGGCTGCTCCTGACACCACCAGCAGATGATGGGTGATACCTGCTGGCCTGGCCAGCTCCCAGCTCAGGTAATTACATCCTACAGGAGTTTCAGCTGGATATTTTATCCCTTCTTCACTTCCGGCCCCGAGCTGCTTCACTGGGAGTTGCTAAAACTCTATCGAGATCCACCCCGGATGTGAGTGTGTGCCAGGGGCTGGAGGGAATTCTGTGCATCCCTGCAGGTCCCACGAGCCTGGTGTTCCAACAAACAACCTCTAGAAACATGGGACAACATCCCTTCTTATGTACATCCCGTAATGCCCCCACCCAAGAACAAGGTGCAGAGCTGGGAAAACAACTGGCCTGACACACCAGGAACCAACAACTTCTGGAGGCACGTGCTTAATGTCACCCCATGGAGCCACCTTTTGGGAACAGACACTGCCCCTCTGCCTGCAGTGGGAACTCAGAGGCTCAGTGAAATCAAACCCTGTGGTGGCAGCCACAGCCACAGCCTGCCCTGCCAGCAGCACCACCCGCCGCAGGGGACACAGCGGGGTTCGATGCACAGGAAAAGGTGGGCCAGGTTCACAGCACCCCTGAGAACATGCAGGGCCCACAACAGGCCAGATCAACAGATAAGGGTCTGCCCTCTGTCCCTGACCCCTCTCATCACGCTGCCACTACAAGGCCATGAGCAGGAAACACTGGCAGGGTGACCCTGGATGCTCCACCAACCCCTTCCAACAGGCACTCCACAGAGCAGGCAAAGATGCCTCCTGAGGAAGCTGTGCTTTGGGATTTGCCATGGCCACAAGAATTCAGAGCCCTTCCAAGCTGTCCAAGACATTTGGAAATGACCTGATGACCCACCCTCCACTCAGGACAGTCCAGGAGCCCCCAGGCTTGTAAGTGGACTCTATCAAACACACTTTTCTTGCCCTCTTTGTCTTCTTCTTTCAGAAGATTCTGGACCAAATCCTCACCTGGTGTAAAATCAGTGCAGTTTCGGTGGCTTCAGTGAACTCATGCCAATTTAAACGAGTTGAGAATCCGGCCCTCCAAGTTAGTGGAGTTGCCAGTTCTTCCCCTGGATAATCCTGAGGGTGATTTCACAGCAGGCAGCAGCACAGGCCCAGCCAGCCTGGCAGGATCAGCTGTGCCGTCCTACCCCCTGTGAGTCAGGTGGGCTGGGGCAGAGTCCCTGCTGCGAGACCCTCCTGCAGCCCCCGGCCCATCCTCAGCTGCTGCTGCACTGAGCTTCCCCCTCTCTGTCCTTCAATGAGACATCCAGCACAGAGGAAATCACCCCAGGCTTTGGCTCAAGGCTTTCTAATTGCTCTTTACAGGAGAGCTCTTGCCTTCCAGGGCACTGTGCCACACCGTGCCATGTACTTGGAGGGGGTGCTGGTCCCTTGTCCAGCAGCAAACCCCACCCAGGTTTGGCCGACTGTGAAAACAGCACATCTTCATGAAGAACCAGATCTGGTGTTCCCCTCCCTCCACTCCCACCAGTCTCTGGACCAAGGAAGGTAAAGAGCCCGCTGCTGCCTGGGAGCTGCTGAGTGAGCAGCTACAAATCCCTTGCCCATTCCCAGTTCCACTGTCATCCTGCCATCCATCCACACCACGTCCCAGGGTGAGGGAAGCAGCAATGCAGGCACAGGGAACGTGGCACGGCTTCAACAGGCACTGGATGTGCAAGAACTTTCCATGCTCTGCCCTCACAAGTCCTTTGCTATCCCCCCAGAGCAATTTTCTAGGCAACAGCGCGGTTGCATTCCCTTCCCTATCTCCTAATAAATATCATGCTAAGCAAGATGAGTATCTTCTTCCCAGACCAAGCAGCATGACCCACTTTCTGAATCAGGGCAGATGCAATTGGGCCCTGGAGTCCTGGACCCCTCCCAAAGCACAGAGATTTTGTAACAATTACAGCAAGAAGCACAAGGAATAGAAAAGTAATAAGTGATCAAAGAGTGCAGTGGTGGAGCTGAAGCTGTGGGGTAATTACTACTCCTTGCCATCCTACGCTCTGGCATTTTCCTGGGACACTGAGGCAAGAGCCGCATGCACATCCACACAACAGCTTCCTCCACTGCCCTGCATTCCTCAAAAGTAACAGGTCCAATTTCAAATTCTGGCTAATGGCTCGGATGAGACAACTGTTGCCCTCCCTGCACACCCCCCCTGATTTTCCCCCTTCTTTTTTCCCTTCCCCACAGCGGAGCAGGAACACAGGACTCACATTCCAGCAGTGCCAATCGTGCTCCATCACACACACACGTGGGCACGTCCTCCCCCGCCTCAGGGACAGCCCTGGAGACTTGGGGACAAACCCTGCCTGGCAACCTGGCCACACCACAGCAAGGAGGTGGCTGCACCGCGATCCCAGCAGCACTACTCTGTTCGGAGATGCTCCATTTTTCCAAGGAACAGCTCTGTACTTTCCCAGACGTGCCTGGGATCAGATTATGACCCAATGGGCAAGGAAAGCAATTAAAAGGAGGTGGGGTGATTGCCAGTAGCGCTTTCATTGCTTGAACCCGCAAAGAAAACTTCCCTCCCAGGGGAGCACAAGTCTCCATGATCAAAAGCATACAGAAAATCCCATTCCAAGGAGGAGAAAACAGTGCCCAGCCTGGCTGCTGTGCTGTGCTCAGCCCTGGGGCACACACACACACAAGGCTCTGTGCCCAGGGGGCTGCGACATTCACCAAAGGGTCCCTCCCCTGGAAAGCCCAGCGGGAAACTCTCCTGTGAGTGTCACAGAGCAGCCCAGAGCCCTGAGCAAGACGAGCCCCCTGCTCAGGGACACACAGACAGCCAAGACAGCACCTGCCCCAGAGCGAGTCTGACAGACACAGCAGTGACGGGCAGGGACGGGAGCGGAGCTGCTGACGCTCACACAGGAGCTCGGAGCTGCCTCTGCCAACCACACTCTGCATTCCTCCCATGGAACACACCACCATCCTCAAACACACACCAGCCGGGCTCTGACCAGCACCTACCGCTGCCCTCCATGTCTGACATGGGGACATAAGGCAAAAGGAACTTTTAAAGGATTTCCATGACAATTTTTCTTCCTAGTTAAAGAATTTTAAAAAGAAATAGAGAAAGAAAATCCTTTCACCCAAACTTTAGAGATAAAAAAGAAGGAAAAAATCTTCATCTTAATTCAAAATCCTATTTGATGTGTCGTGGCATGAAAATGTTTTTCACTGCATTTTTTCAGTGTGATCTCATGCACCCTGCAAACGGGGTACGCCCAAAACACCAGGTATTTTATGGGACACAAACAGAGCACAAACATACACAATTAAAAAAAAATGGGATCGGTAAATATTTAAATTAATCAGAGCTGGCATCTGTGCAGCCTCCCCTCCCAGAGAGAGGGATGTTTGCAGCTTTGAAAAAATAAAAGCGAATAACATGACCTTTTCCTTCATGTTTGTTGGCTCAGTGCAGCTCGGTGGGTTGGGGCAGCCCCGGCACCTCCCAAACCAAGGGCAGCAAGTGCAGCTGGGGCTGCTCTCCCTGCCGGCTCGGGGGGCTCGGGGGGCCGGAGCCGTGGGGATGGAGTGCTGGGGGAGTTGCTCCAACCTGTCTGCTGTCTCACTCCATAATGCACGGGGTTTGTTGCGTTTGGTTTGGTTATTTTCTTCTTTCCAGTTTAATTGTTGGAGGAGTTTATGAAGCTGTTTGCCAAAAAACAATCGACTCCAGGGAGCCAGCTTACACAGAAAGGGTGTGTCGCCCGAGCCAGGCCGTGGAGCCATGGAAACCACCACCTTTTGCATTGCCCAGGTGAGGCCAAAGCTTTGTGAGTGGCTTGTGAAATCAGCAGGGACCTGCGAGGAAGTGCAACACGGACAGGCAGCTGCGGGCTCAGCACTCAGTCCTGTCCCCCAGCACCCAAATCTCCCACCCCAAGGGGCAATGCTCCCACTTCAGCAAGGCTGGGTTGGTCTGATGGGCCAGAGCAGAGACACAAGGAGTTCCACACACACCTGGAGCACTTGTGGCTCCTCCAGGCTGGCAGAGCCAGCGCTGCCCCTGCAGCACACACAGATGTGCTGGCAACACTCACCCACGGCTGCTGGAGCAGAGCAGTCACACACAGGTGGGCAAAGGGCACCCCCACGGCACAGTCCAATGTCCCCAAAGCAGAGGGCACACCTTGGGTGCTCGCTGTGAGCAGCTGAAGAGGCGGCAGCAGGCAGGCAGGGGGTCCCTGAGGGCACGAGGGGTGCCCCCGGGTCAGTGACAGCAGCAGGACCCCTGCCCAGGTGCAGCCCAGCACGGGGGGATGTTTGTCTTGCGCGTGGCTGGAGAGGGACCCTGGTGCATTCTTCTCAATCTTAGAAAAGAAAACAGAGAATTCCTCAGGAGCACTGGCTGCCGGCCTGACGGACAGAAAACAACCCAGAACAAAGCGCAGAGATGGGATTTTACAAACACCCAGCTCCAGGACCCTCCTGCTGCCCCGGGAGATGGAACTGTGGCTCCTTTCCAAGGGGGAACATCCATTACTCCCCACACCAGCTGCTGAAACCAAAGCGTGCTGACGGCACTGCAGGTTCTGGGGTTTCACCCACGCTGGTGGAACACAGGCAGGGAAGGAACCCAGGGCAAAGCCTTACCAGGCCAACTCCTGCACAGAGTATTTCGTGGCATATGGTACAACCTGGAAAAATTGAAGGGGCACAGAGAGGCCACAGGAACAAAGTTCCAGGATCATCCTCAAAATCAGAGCTGGTCAGAGCCAGCAAGAAGACAGATCTCTCTTTGGTTTGCCTTCTGTCTGCCACACTAACAGTGGGATGATTCAGTCCTGGCACTTCTCTTACCTGGAGCCAAAGGTGTCTAACCACAAACCACATCAAGAATTAGCTCCTGTGCTCAATGAACCCTGGAGAGAGGAGCACTGACCCCTCAGTATAGGAGAGACAAGGGCAGCAATGTTTCTTTTGGTGCAGGGAAGGAGGGAAACCTTGGAAAGCCCATCACTGCTTTTGTGATTCACTGTTGACCTCCACACATCTATTTACATCAGATCCAAATGTGTCACCAAATACAACGGCCTGACCTTTTCCCATTCACAGCCCCTTGTTCTCCCTTCTTTTTAGAGACTCCCAAAGCAGGTGCCAGCCAGACACCCACTGAGCACTGTTTAACTGGAAGGTCCCCAGGGCCACCTCCCAGTGAAGGCAGAGCCCGTGGTGTCAGGCAGGACTCAGGGACAGCACCCACGTGCTCCAGCCACCCCCTGTGCCTCTGAGCTGCCCCAGGGCACAGTCCACGGACACTGCAGAGCCTGCTGCTCCTCAGGGGCAGCTCACATAGACAAGGGGAGCTCCCTGGACAGGCTCCCCCAAGGGGGCCCACAGGAAGGGCCCAGCAGGCCCACAGAGCAGGCAAGTGCCGGTAAGGCTTGGTGCGTCAGCCTTTCTGGCATCGACCTCCCAAACTCATTCAAATATTTCCCTTTTTTTTTAATTTAATGTTCCCTATAATTCATCTGTCCCAAAAGATAATCAATAGAGGCCGTAATGAAAATTTGAGCCATATTTTATGATCCGCTGCAGGAGAAAGGGCCACATCAGCAGGACCAGCCTTGGCTCCAGCACCATTTCTGTGCCACCGCCTGCTCACCGGCCAGAGCCCTACACCTGCCCTGGGCTGCTGACAGGGGCAGGCCCTCCAGGAGAAACTCCCACCCTCCCCTCCTACTTCAAACAGCGGCTGCTGGAGCCACAGATAAAGATGTACCTGCAGGGACAAGGGAAGTGCCTGCAGAGTGTGAAGGCCCCTGACCCAGCAGCCCTGGGGAACCTCTGGAGCATCCCTCATCCTCCCAGCTCTCAAACTAATCCTGTGGCCTCAGCCACACCCTGGGGGAATACCATGATCATGGAGCAGGACCTGAATTACTTCTACCCTTCACAGTAATTCCACAGCCCTCTCAGTCAGGCTCCCCTTTCTGCCAGACATCACCCAGGAGTGAGGGCAGTCACTCACAGGGAAAGAGGAGAGATTCCTCCAGCTGAGAGCCTGTCCTGCTGCACTGCAGCCCTTCAGGGCTCCCACCATTCACAGCAAAGACCAAAGAAGAACCTTTGGGCTCCCAGAGTCATGAACCTGAAGAATCCCAACTCTGTTCAGCACCAAATGAAAAACAAGGGGGAAAAAGGCTCTGGGTGCCTAAAGCACATTTGCACATCTACCATAAAAACCCATGTCCAGTCACCAGGACTGTGCTCCTCCATGTCCAGTCCCAGAGGAACCTCAAGACAACCTCACCTACCTCTCTTTATGCCTTTTAGGCACAAATACACAACTGCTCCCCAGTCCATCCATTTTACTATCAGAAGTGTTAATCTGGGAGCTGTGCTGGCCTTGCTTGCCCAGCTGGGTAGTGCCAAGGAGGGGCAATCACGTCTCAGTGCCACCTCCACACTCTGCTGTTTGTTTTTCAACCCACATTACAAATCCCACAGCCCTTCTGAGCACCTTGATCTGTTCTCCCGACACACAACGCCCTGGTTAGTTGTTCCTGCACATCCCTGTGGGTGCAGCCAGGGCTGATGGAGCAGAGCCCTGTTCCCGGAACCCCTTCCCGCTGGGATTCCCAGCAGCAGCCCCCTGTCCTCCCTCCGAAGGCTGCAGGATGTTTTACTGCCTGAAGCTGCCGCGTCCGCAGGGAGCCGGAGGTAACAAACCCGGCCGTGATGTGGCCAAGGGAAAATATCACAAGTGAAAGGCCAGAGTGAGGAATTTATAACAACAGCTAAGGCAGCAAAAATACAAGTGCCTGACCAGGAGCTGCCCTCCTGCTCAGCGTGTCGTGTTCTCAGCCTCCCATGTGTCCTGGAGGGGATGGATGTTGCAGTGAGCACAGCCAGAAACCACCAATCTCCCACCTGCACCCTCAGGAGACCCCTCCCCTGCTGAACAGCTCGGCCTGAGGGCCAAAGCTGCAAGGCCTGGAGGTCTCTGCTCACCCAGAGGTGCAGGGGGGGCCTCACAGCGTTTTACTGTTGCCTTTCCTTCACACTGTGCAGGTATAGTGGGGATAATTTGCCTCCCAAGGTGGAAAATGCTCTCTGTCCTGGATGGACAGCCTGAATCCCTGTAACCATCAGCCAGCAATAGCCAAATATTTGCACCTTTCCTTTCTCTTGGAAACTTGGAAATCAACCACTTTTGTTTAAAAAATACCACACAATATTCAAATTAATTGTTTCCAGTACATAGATAAGGTGGCAGATTTGTGGGATGTGTGACAGAAGGGCTGAATTCAGAGGCCATGGGTGAGCAGCTTTGTGCTTTAAACTTACACTGGAAAGGGGACTGAAATCCCAAGCAGAGCTGGGAAAGCATTCAGGCCCTTGGAGCCCCCCCCAGAGCCACCCTCCTCCTTTAACCCAGTGCTGATGGAGCCCCCTGCCCGTGAGGAGCCCGGGGCAGCACACGGGGCCGTGGCACGGCTGCTGCATCACTGCCAGCCTGCCCCAGCTCTGAACTGGTGACCCTCACTAAGATCATCCAGTGCCTTGATATCCTCAGGGAGCAATCAGCACGTTTTATTAACCCGGCCAATTTCAGAAGTGCACACGCAGGATTCTGGTGTATTCTTGCTACAGTTCTGCACTGTAGGTCCATTCCATGCCTGTTCTGAAGGGACACACCGGCCCTTCAGGAGGATCCCGGGCTGAGCAAACCCAGTGCCCACACACAGCCCTGCAGCAGAGATACTCCAGCCTGACACAAAGGCTCACAGATCCCCACACCCAAATCCATTTTTTAAAATGACATGTTTCCACCTATTGGTCCCTGGAGTGAACTAATTGCTTTTGCTAGTTTTAAAAGCCAGAGTTATTTCAATGAAAAAAATGAGCAAGTGTACAGGAAACTCAGAGACATCCTCAGATTCCTGACACAAACCCCCCATGTCTGCAGATGTATTTGCTGCCCAGTCCAACTTCCAGCTTTGCTGCATGGAATGCCACAGGGGGATTCTTCACTTCACAGTGAAGGTGGGGAAACAAGGAGTTAAAGTAACTTGACCAAACTCAAACAGCAAAATAGTGAGAGCTGGAAGACAAAATTTCTATCTGTGCTCTAACCCTGGGTTATCCACTTCTTTGCTAAATAAACTCCACAGTCCAAAGAGAAGTGCTATTTTCACTTAAAGATTGGTGTTTTGGTGGGGGGGATTAATTTTATTTTTTTGCCAAAGATGCCACCCTACAGCAGGAAAGCTGCTCAGCAGTGGATCAGTCTGGGACCAGCTTTGGTTACTGCCTGGCTGAGAGAAAGACTCACTGAAAAGATGGACCAGGGAAAACAGGAAAGTTTTCCTGCCTCCTGAAACAGCATGGCAGAGTGAGTGTCCCCTGACACCCCAACCCCTGAGCTCAGATGCCCTGCAGACAACACAGCCCAGCCCAGCTCAGACCTGCCTGCAGAGCCACTGCCAGGCCAGCACAAACCAGGCACAGACAGCACAAATGCACAAATTATGCACAGTTACAAAAGCTGAAAAAATCCCAGGTAAAAATTGAGGGACAAACTTCTCAGGGATGATAACTAGAGAAAAAAAAAGTGTAAGGCCTTTCAGAAACCTGTACTTACCTGGAGCAGGAAGCAACCCGAGTTCTGGTGAACTTGGTGTCCTGGGACATGCCCATCACACCTCAGGCTGAGCAGAAACCCAACAGGAGGCAAGAAATCCCAACTTCCCTCCAGGGAAAAGAAGTTCAGCCCCACCATTTGCTGGGAAAGTTTTAGATGAGATTCCTTTTTCAAGTCTGAGTGACCTGCCTTTTACTTTGATGAAGCTCAGCTCTCTTTCAAAGGAACCAAAGCTGAAGGTGACCATTGCTAATTTTTTTATCATCATTTTATGAGCGTGTTAACCTTAATTCACAAATGCTCTACAGAGTGAATTTCCTTCTATTCCATTTTTCATACTTCATTACAGTATTTCAAAGACATGGATTTTTAGAAGTGTGTGCAAGAAGTTCCCTCACACAGACTTGTAATAGTTTAATACAGAGCGATCTCTTTTCTACAAAATCCACATAACAATAAGATTGTTACCAATTAAGAACTGAGCCAAAATAGCTGTTTCAGTGCAGGCTATCAGTTTAACTACCACATCTCAAGTTAAACAGGTATAAATGTTTTATACATAAAAGGGTCCACATTACAGAATACAAACACATCTTCTACCTTTTCCCCTTTTTCAGCACTTACACTCCAAATTTCCTTTGGGAATTGATGTGTTGAACAGTGGAAAAACAACAGTTTCACTTGTGCATGTGGAGGTCACTTTGCTCTCATGTTTACAACACAAAGTTTGGAGAACTCGCTGAAAGTAAGAACTCTCTCCCCCAGTTCATTGTTTAGTGGGTATTTTCCTTTCAAGGTTTTTATTTATAAAGATCCTCCTTTGTTTTCCAAACCCGGGTTTTATGGAGGAAACACTCTGCCCTAAATCATCCTCTCCAGGCCAAGGAAAGCTGCTTATGATGTTCCTGCTTATTGCACACACAAACCTCTACGTGGAGATTCTTAATCTTCACCCACCCAAGATTAAGGCAACGCAAATTATGAAATCGATACCGATACAGAGGCAACATCTATTACAGTTCCAATGTTTTTTTTGTATTTTTTTCCTAAACTATTAAAGCAGTGTGATTTTAATGTGATTGTTATTGTTTATGCAATCCAAATTCTGTGTTGTTTGACGCTGTGGGTACTTATGCAAATGCCCTGTTTTCCTTACAGAAACCCTTCCTTTGACACCTCATGTGAGTAAAGAAAATATTTGAGTGTTTGCAAGATGAGGATCCATTTATATTTAAGGCTCCATTACTGATCAGGAGGCAAAGAGTGTCCTTACGGTGGACATAAATTATAGTTACACTAATTTCAAGGCCCTTACTCTCTGTCCTAGTGATGTAGCAGAAGAGCTTTCGAATAAAGGAGATTCTTCCCTCACAGCAGTTTCAGTTCCTTTCTTTCATTAATCAAAACCTATTCTCTCTCTATATACACACATGTGGTTTCTCTCTATATGCATGTCTGAATACCTCTTTGAGGTTTAACACTCCTGCACCTCAGATTCAAACACAACAAATCAAAAATCATTTTGCAAGCAACTACAACAGGCATTTCCAGAAGTTACATCACGTAACAAGTCACACAATTAAACTTTAATGAAAAAATAAAAACAAAAACAGCCAGCATCCCCCAGAGCTTGCTTTGCCTCTCACACAATCCATCATAAAAAAGCAGGACGCTAAAATGGAAGAGCCTCTGACTAAAGCTGTGCCATAAACAATTTTTTCCTAATGAATTCCACCTCTTTCCTCCACTGAATCAGCAGCGCCGGATGGAATTTCTCCCCGCTCTGCTCTTCCTTCTCCGTACCAAAGGATGTGCTGCTGATAAAACTAGTAACCCATGAAGATCACTTCCCGGGGGGAGCTGCTCCTGCCAGCAGAGCCGCTCGTGGGTTCTGGTCCAGCAGCTCCCCAGGGCAGCGGGACCGTCCGAGCTGCACCGGGAGCCGGGGCAGGAGAACAGGGAATGTCACCCCTGGCCATGCACGGGCACTTTGCTCCTTGAAAACACTCCCACCCGGGTCCCCCACGTTCCTCAGCACCTGCAGCTCTGGAGTGTCACACACCTCTCCACAGCAGGGCCCGAACCTCCACATGCTGCTCCTTCCCTTCCAACCTCACCCTCTGCTCAGATTTTTCCACACCTGCAAATGATCTCCCTTTAAAATCAAACCTTTTTTTTCACGTCTGCTCAGATCGTATCACCTGATGAAAGGTAACTGGGGTGTACACAAGGACAGCAGAACAGAAAGGGGTTGTCATCTCCAAAATAGGGTTAGGAAAGGCAAAAAGGAAGCAGCAGAAGGGTCACAGTTGGATCATAAAAGCCATCAAGGCCCTGGACCAGGGAGCTCCACTGGCTCCAGCTCACTCCCAGCTGCACAAACAGGACTTTGCACAGAGAGGAATAAATTCAAGCTCCAACAAAGTAGGACAAATCCAGCCTTCCTCTGTCTCTTACAAATTTTTTCTTCCATTAGGATTTATTTTTCGATTTTCTAGAGTGTGTAACAAAACAAATCTAAAATCAAGATAGGTTTTAGAATGTTCAATGTGATTTTTTTGTCACTGTATTTTTCCCACTGTAGCTCTTTTGAACAGTAAGATAATCAGTTTGTTTAAGGCTTTGGTTTTCTTGAACTAGTCCCCTAGACCATTATGTCTGGACTCTTAATACTGCAGAGGGAGCATAAAATACATTTAAAATTAAAGTCAGTAAAATGCACAAGAAAAAAAATTAATTGGGAAACTGTCTTGGTTATATTTTTGTCTTTATGAATTTTTTCTCTGTTTGTACAATACAGAAAAGTTTGGTCTAATCAGTAACACCTTTTTTCCCTTACCTGCCAGAAGGGATTTCAGTTTTTAACTAAGGCTGCATTTCTTTACTGTATTTAAATTATTTTCAGCAAAACCTACATTTTTTTTTTTCAGTTCACTGTACAGTATTACAAAATTAAAGACCTGTCTATAGGAAAAGAATATTTTCTTACACTTACAAAGCCCCTTTCCTCCCAAGTGTTCACGCTAAGGTGAGGTGGGTGCCATGAAGGGCAGTCAGCACTGCAGAGCCTCACCCTGGATGGGTGTGCACTACCCAAAGCAGGGAAGGACGGCTGTCCTTTTCCTGTGCTTCCCAAGCCACACATGAACTGTCCACGAGTGTACTGGGGTGTCTTCTACACACCCCAACACTTCCCCCAGCTCTGAGTGTGAAAAAGGGGCAGCACACCAGGTGAGAGAGCAGCAGATGCTGTGAGGGCACAGCACCAGGCAGGGCCCTTCTGGAGCTTAAATGAAGACAAGACCTCACTCCAGCACATCTCACCCATTTAGAACAGAGAAGAGATCCCATCAAACAGGAGCTGGGCTGGGCTGTGGAATCCAGGATCAGACATCTGGAAAACCACCTGAGGAAGCAGGCTTGGGAAGGCAGTGGAGGATTGAATTGCTGCCTGGTAAGGACTTCCAGCCATCTGAGCACAACCCCAGGTGTGCAACAGGCGTGTAGAGACACAACCTGCCTGTGACAGGAAGGGAGGGAGACAGCAGGAGGGACTGGGAGAGCAGGACAAATGACACGAGGCAGATGAAGACCAGAAGGCAGGTGACAGGTACAGCAGTGCCAGACAGCCAGAGTGGCAAACTGGAATCCACACAGTGCCTCCAAGTATCTGCAGAAGCCTCACTGCCCCCTGAATGAGAGAGCAAACCTGGGAGCCCAAACTGGGGGTGCAGGTGGGTGGGACGTCCTCAGCTGGGAAGGTCTGGCTTGGTCATACCAAGCAAGACAATCTGTGATTTCAGAGACCAAACACAGACCCAGAACAGCTCTACAAACTCAAGGAGAGTTTTAAACACTACCCTGACTCCCTAGGTTAGAAAAAACTTCCTGCTTGCAGTCTGGAGCTTTCCAGTTTCCTTGAGGATGAGCAGTGATGAGTCCCAAGCACCGGTCTGATAATGAAACAGAGAAAGAGAGAAAGCCTGTGGGCCTGGGGGTTCCCACGGCTCCCTGAGCTGAGCGGTTCTTCCTGCCTGGAGCCAGGAAGAGTTGCCCAGGGAGATCAAACCTGCCTTACAAAGTCCCAAATTCAAGTCATGCAAATTCCAGCCTTCCTCCCAGCACTGATACCGGCACAGGGACTCTGACTTCATCAGATGGATGAAGGAAATGGAAAAAGGAGGGGGGGCCCTGCTGCCTACACACATACACACCCCACCTCAGGCAACAGAGGGGGTGTGAATAATGGAGCAGGTTCAGCAGCCAACAGCATCCAGGGTCGAGTCAGTAATCCCCATTTTCCATTTCCGTTTGCTATTTGATGTAATTATAGTTTTTGATTGAAATCCACCCGGAGTGTAACCCCTCTGCTTAATGCACTGTTTAAATCCTTGGGTACACAACCACGCTGCTCCCCAGACTCGCCTGGAATAGGAAACCATTTCAATGCCAAAAATAAGTCTTGCTTTCTTTGGTAACGCCCTCAGTCTTGGCTCAGCCTCTGCTACACCCACCAAAGGAGCAGGGCAGGGAGTTTAGGAGGGTTGCCTGATACCATCCGTGGGCTACTGGCTTTGTGCTACAACTTGAACCTGCAAGGGGGTCTGAGAACTTGTGAGGGATGTCTTTAACACCAGACACTGGCAGAGGTGGCACAGTGGCACGGACACAGGACCTGGGGCCTGGCCTCAGTGTTCCCAGTGGAGCTGCTGCCACCCGGCCCATAAAGAGCAACAAGTCACAGCTCCATCCTGCCTTGGCGTGGGTTAAACAGTGGGGTTTGTCCTGAAAGGCCTCCTGAGGATAAATCCAATAGATGATATTCATAGTCCAAAGAAGAGCTGGGAGATCTACTCTGTAAAATCAGATGGCTGGAGCTGGTTTTTCCTCTCCAGTTCACTCTGCACCACTTGGCCAAGAATGCAGGGCAACAGCCAGACCAGGAGGCCAGACAGCAAACGAGCACCTGAGCAATTACAGCCCACAGGAGCACCCAGAGCAGAGCCACTAGGCTGGCACCAACATCACTACCACTGCAGCAGAGAACTGCCTGGGAGAAAGCCATGCTGGAGGTGCACATCAGTCTGCTGGGGATCAGAAGGAATAGGCTTCTCTGGGCACTTCAAACCCAGGCAGTACCTCTGCCACTGTACACAAACCTGGTGTGGCTTGGGGAGGTCTGTAATACATAGACTTGCTTCAAACAAGCATCTCAGGACAATGAACAAATGTCCAATTTCACTCAAGATTAAGAAAAAACCTGTGAGTCTCCAGACCATGGCTCCCTTCACGCTAGTGTTGCATGAAGACTGAGGTATGAGCAAGGTGAACATGAATAGAAAACAGTAACTCAAAGCCTTCCCCAGCAGGGAAATGAGAGGCCTCTGGGATTTGAAAAAAGGGATGCTACAACTCCTGTTCCACACCTCCCTTTGCACAAGGAGAACAAAGCCCTCCAAGTTCCTGTGAGGTTTTCAGACCTGTTGCAGAAACTCAGAAAAGTCCAAGAAAGCTGCTGGGCTTTGGATGCTTCTACACCCTGAGACACCTCCCTCCAAAAGGCACATGGCCAGCTCAGCACAGGACCTTTGGAACCAAACATGGCTCCGTGGACCCGATTCTTGTGGCTTGGCCTTTACAGCATCATTTGTGTCAAGGCCAAGCAGTGGCAAAAGTGTGATGAGAACACCACTGCTATAAACAACTTTACAAAGGTGGAAGGGCCCAGGTGATCTGCCCAGCCCTTCCTATTTCGTGCCACAGAGGAGTCCTGGGTGAAGGAGGAGGTTGCTGAGCCACCCTTGGGCTGGAGGCACCTTCCCTGGCAGTGACTCAGCGGTGACTCAGAGCCCGGATGGGCCGGGCCATGGCAGGAAGGCACAGACACCCAGCAAGAGAAGGAGAGAAGTGTGGGCACCATGGGAAGTGTGGGTCCCCTGGCCGGAAAGCAAAGCCTGCCCAAGGCTTCCACACCTCTAGGAACTGTCACTGGCAGCATCTGCTCCTCAGCCGAGCCACAGTTACTGCGCCTCCTCCACGGGAGGAACGGTGTGGGCAGCGTGGGGCACAGCCCTATGCGGGCACGGACGTGTGTGGGGCACGGACATGTCCAGGGCACAGCCGTGTGTGGGGCACAGCCGTGCGTGGGGCACAGACAAGTCCAGGGCACAGCCGTGTGTGGGGCACAGCCGTGCGTGGGGCACAGACAAGTCCAGGGCACAGCCGTGTGTGGGTCCCCCTGCCCCGCTCTGCCCCTTCCCAACACCCACGGCCGCTGGAGCTGCTCACCAGCACAAACCTGCTCCTCACCAGCTCTTCCCACTCTGCTCCAGCCCTTCCGCTCAGTGGGCACAGGCAGGTTTTTTTCCCCTCTCCTCATCAGATATCTCTGTCTCTCTGAAATATTCAGATGATTTGGTTTTGTTCTCTTCTCCCCCACATCAAATCCTCCCCCTGCTTGTGGAAGCAGTGGATTTCACCCAGGCACAGGAGGCTAATTTACACCCTTCAGGGTTTAAAATAGCAGTGGCGTAAATGAAAAGTCCAATTTCTTCAAATTTGCATTGTAAAACCATCCTTCAACTTCCTTGAAATAAATTTTACTATTTTATTAGTGCAAACAAAATGGTAATAAAACACTAATACAGCGCCTTGTATCCAGGGGAAGAGCTAAAATTAACATAGACCGAGCAGTGTTTGCTATTACATTCAATTACCTTTTTACTTGAGATTTACATTCTCATCCCCTTAATCTCCATAGTGGTGGCTTTGAAATCGTTCCCCACAGTCATTCCTGCGCTTGGAATGGACGGCAGGAGAGGTTCCTGCTCGCCACCACGGCTCCTGCTGCAGCTCCCCAGCGCCAGCCCCTCCCTCAGGACCCCCGGGCGAACCTTCCCGGAGCATCTCCGGAGAGCAAACACAGGAGGAGCGCTGACCTGCCGCTCTGAGCCTCACTGGGCCCTCATTCCCAAACTCCAGACAAACACACCAGCAGCAAAAACACAGCCTGTGTTCTGTAGCTGCCTCCAGTCTGGCTCTGGAACTGTTCCTTAACTCCCAGCTGCAAGCCGTGTTGGAGGCAAGTTTTATTATCTCCATTGTGCAGACACAAACACTGAGGCAAAGACTGAGGAGCAGCGTGGGAATGTGGCAGCTCCTGGAGTAAATCTGGAATAACGTATTTTGTAGTGAAATATTCCAGCTTTTGCCTGGGACTCCCTGAATTCAGACTCTGCTCTGGAGTTATTTAATTGGGATCACGTCCTGCAGCCCAGGCATCCCAGATGCCCAGGCTTAGCAGCACATTCAGGAAAAGAGCAGCTCCAGGGCTGTTTGCTGAAACTCAGGGGGAACATGCACTGCAAAGAAAGGTCACTAAGGATCCATATCCCTGGTAATGCAATACAGGGAATCCACTCCCTTGGTATCAGGAGAAAAGTTTTCACTGGCAGCATCTTTGGATGCTTTAATACAGTGAGCATGGCGATGACTTGGCCATTCTCAGAAGAATGGAGAGACTTCCCTCAGACACCACGGGGAAGAGCTGCCTCAGTGCAGCTCCACACAGGGACTTTGACACTCAGCTCCTCGTTCTTCCCTTTCATGTACTGAGTGTTGGACACCTCCCTGCTACAGGCAGAGTCAAAACATTTAACCTTTCTTTGGGGAGCACAGCCAGCACCTGCCCTACAGGTGATACCCACAACTTTGCTCACTAATTTTGACACAACACTTTGTGATACCTGAATGAGACAAAAGAGATTAATTAAGCACCGTGTAATATATTTCTAACCTGGCCAAGAAAAGACTGACCAGCCTTTCATCCCAGGCTCCTCCCTACCCAGCCACTCCAGCACTGCAGGACCACTGCAACACTGCACAGTCAACAGCCAGGAAGGACAGGGCAGTCTGGGAGGGTACCAGGCAGCCTCCTTGGAAAAGCATTTCCTGAAGACACAGATCACGGAGTACCTCCCAGTCCAGCTGTACTGAACACACAGGTGCTGACACAGAGAGCCTTCCCCCCTGTCTGGATGGGCACCTGCTCCAGCCAAGCTCCAGGCAGCCCACGAGGGCTGTGTGGCCCTGGCTGTGCCCTCAGTGCTCACAACAAACTGGCTGTGACAGCCCTGCTGAAACCCAACCCCACCAGAATCCATTTTGCCCCTTGCAGCAGAAGGTCACTCTAATTTCCAGTGCCCCTTGGGCAGCCATCCCACAACTCCCAATTCTTCTTTTGGAAGAACATGGCAGGTGATTCAGCGAGAGATTTTGTGCCCACCTGCCAAACAGGGAGGTCTGTGTCCCAGCACTTGGTGGTACTCAGGAGTCCCCCAGGCAGTGTCCCTGCTGGGGATTTTCTCATCAACAAAACCCTCTGGTTTCTGCATTTTAATCATGATTTGTCTGCCTGGCCCCTAAATTGCTCATCTGTCTCTCCTCCTGAGAAGCATGGTCCTTCATCCTTCCCCTCTGGCCATCTTGATCTTCAGGGCTGGAGGAGAAGGATCATGCAAAGCATGGATAAATGATAGATAATGATAGATAAATGATAGAATAAATAATAAATCCTCCTCATCCAAATAACAAATGTGTCCCCAGGAAACCTTTCATCTGTCCACCTTCTAGAAGGCAGCACACAAAGGCCCTTGTGCAAACAAAATTATCACATGACACCTGAGCAAAACAAAAAACCCCAAACAATAAAGAGTAGGAAGAAGAAACCTGCCCAAGGGAACAGGGCTGAGGTCGGTTTCAGCTGGTCTTCTGCCCCTTTTTTCTGTTCTCTTTCCCCTATTCCCCTGAACAAAGGAAGTTTGTTGTCAGGTTCAAACATTTCCTGGGCCTTGTCCGAGTTCCACCTTGTTTTCTTTTTCTCTTTTCCCCACCTTGTACAAATAAAGCAAAAACCAACTGGCACCACCTGTGATGAAAGGACAACTACATGCAGAATTTTATCTTTTCTTTCTTTTCTCCCTCCTCCTTTTTCCCCTTTTTCTTGGCCAGAAGTTTTGAGCAAAGGACAAAAGGTATTGTTGGGTAAGCACAATTCCAGGGGCTGAGTCACCACGAGACACTGAAGCTCTGGCTGATGCTGGGGCACAATAAGCCAAGCCACAGCTTCACTAAATGCAGTGAAATGCCAGCAGCACCACTGCAAGCTCTGCCAGCCCCAAAGCACAAGGGGCAACACAAGATCTCACAGCAAGAAGAGGTGCAGAGAAATCAAATAAAGTCCTGGTACAAATATCTTCACCTAAGAAGTCTCAGGAGGGCAGACCATCACACAGCAGAGGCTGGATGGGTTCCTCCCTGAAGACAGTAAAGGTTGTGAAGGTCACAGTAAAGGCAGTTACAGCCCCTGCAGTCAGGGCAGGCTCACGTGCCTTCGTCAGTGCTCCTTCCAGGCCCACATTTTTGGTTTCATGACCCAAGTCAGACCCACAGCGGCCAATCCTGCCAACAGCCTCCCTCCCCTCAGCTGTCAGTGCTGGGGCAGGAGGTCCCACTGCTGCTGCAGCCCCAGCACAACCCGAGGGGCAGGGGGGCTCCCACACCCCCAGGATGCAGAAAACCATCAGCCCACTCCTGGCTGCAAATGAAACGGTGCCCAGAGCGGGCACTTCTGCAAGCTCAGACGCTGCAGCCCAACGGTGTGTCTGGGGGAGCTGAGCACGGGCCCTTGTTTATTTTATGATGCACTTTGGTCTCTCTCAGTTGCGCTGTTATCCCACACCTGTTCGCTCCCCTCTCTGCAGGCCGATAACAGGCAGCACATTGTGCAGGGGGGGCCTGGCCCAGCTCTTTTCATGTTTAATCAGACACGTGGATTTGGTTCCAGACTATCAATAGTCAGGGAGAGGGAAGAGGCAGAAAATTTCCCTCAATAGGCATAATCAGTTCAGCAGAATGATGTGGAGCAAGGTCCTTGAGTGGATCCAAACAGGACAAACGCCTGTTGATGAACCCTCCCTTGGGCAAATCCTGCCTGCCCAGAGCAGCCCATCCATCTCCCCTGGGAACCTGCACTCACACAGGGTGTTTGTTACGCTGCTGCTCTGCCTCCCTAATGCACACACAGGCCTGGCCTCTTTCAACAGAGCTGGCACCTTCTCATGGCAGACCCCATGACACACGGAGGCGGCTGAGAACAAGGAATCATGCTTTTCCAGGAACAGGGAATCCAGATTTTCTGGTTTATGAATTTTCCCATCTGGATTTGTTTTGCTGTTCATAGGGTAGATCACCAGAGATAAGGAAAGAAAAGTAAAGAAATATCAGAGCAGTGGCAGCCCCGACGGGCTCAGATGAATTTCTGGCATGTCACAATCTCCTGTTTGGGCAGAAATTTGAATGCATTTTCCAGCAGCAACACAGATAAACTGGCATCTCCCCTGGGGACTGTTTCAGTTTCTGGTGCTGCCTAAGGGTTCTGTGACGTAGGAACTGAGGAGCTTGGACATGCCCACATGACTCCATAAGGACATGGTAACTTCTGTGCCACCTGAATGGCAAAAATTAAAATCAGCTCAGACTCCTTCGTGTGAAGCCCACCAGAAGAGCCCACAGACGAGCAGGTTATTACCTGAAACAGCTGCAATGAAAGACTGTGTTGGGAAAATCCTGCACAAGCTTCCAGGTGGCTTGGGAAGGAACGAGTCGGTCACCTCCACGTAACAGAATCGGCAGCTTCACCTCCTCTCCATGGCACAGAGCCCATTGGAGCCTGTTCTCTAGGGAAGAATCCCCAGGATTGCAGCCAGATGGTCTCCCAAGCCCTACCAAGTCATCCCTCTGCTCTCAGGGAAGACCAGGCCCTACAGGACCTATCAGGACCTCTGGCCACCTCTGCAGCCTTGTCCTAAGGCTCTGAAAGGGCTTCCAATGGCACTGACTGTCCAGACACAGAAAGGCACCTGTGCACTAGAGCGGATACAGGCCTGGACCCCAAAGATTCCCGTAGGGAAGAGCATCCTGAGGTGTGGAACCAGGGGCCAGGAGGGCATGTTTGCCCTCCCCTGCCACCCCCAAGCCCAGCTGCTGAATTTCCTCATCAAGGACAGCTCGGCGAAGCCGCTGTCAGCTGGGAGCCTCTGCACACTAAGCTCCTGGTTAAATGTTTTCATCAAAACCAGAGCGAGAAAGTGCAGAGCAAACACCACCAATTAGTGGCTGGGATGAAGCGTTCCTGCCAGCAGATCTGGTGAGAGGGGCATGAGTCACCTTAACCCTTTGGGAGCCAGAACCAGCACAGCTCCAGAGGAGAGGAGGAAGATGGGAGAGGAAACCTCTCACAAACCTTTCCGTGGCGTTGAATTCAGGAGCCAACACTCGCCATGTCTGGAGCCGTATTATCCCCATAACCTCTGCCCTTGCTGCTCTCATACCTGCAGGAGCCTGAGCCAGGAGGTCCATCTGCTCCTGAGGCTGGTTCAGAGAGCCAGGCAGCAGCCCAGGGGCAGCTGAGGAGGTTTGGGGTCACCCATCCCTCAAGCCATCTCTACCTTCCAAGCCCACTCCAGCAAACAGAAAACATGAGACTGGTTTTGCTGAAGCAAAGGGGCCAGTGACAGTAACATGGCAGTACTTGATGTTTCATTCCAAGATAAAAGGATTGGTCTTGCACAAAATGCCTCTCCATCAGAAACATGATGAAATGGCTGTTAACTGTCCAATTTCCAAACATGTAAGAGGTGATCAAAGTTAAGTATCTGGCTGGGCTAAATTCCCTTTCAGTGCAAGTAACATGCTGCTGTTTGCAGCAGGATTCAGCACCGACAAGCCCCAAGTTCAGCTTTCTAGGAGTATCCAACATTGCAACATTACAGGTGTTCGGAGAGAACAGGGCCTTCCACAGCAACAAACCCTCCAGTCAGAGCTCTCCTTTTGCTCCCAGTCACTCCAGCAAACACAGAGTGACTCCACCTCAGCACAGGACTGAGCAGACACTGCAGGAAGGGTCCTGGACTGCACATGGACCAAATCCTGCCCACCTGCTACACCATCTAGCAAGGAATGGTCCCCAGACCAAGCTCCCTGTCTCAAGGTGAGGGACAGGACCAGGCACAGGGGCAGTGGACCTGCTGCTGTGCAGATCAAGAGGCATTCACCCAAGGCAGGAAATGATAAATTAACACTACACTTCTGTTGGGGAGACCCTTCCAACCCGGGGTCCAGCAGGGCTGTGGGGGTCGGCCCAGGGTCTGGCCCTCCACACTGCCATCTGTGCCCAGAGCTCGGGCCCCTGGAGCTGTGCATTTCCAGCATACCAGGCCCACTGGAGCAGACGCTTCAGATCCTGCTGAGCCAGCTCGTGGCTGTGTTCAAAACTGAGTAAATTTACAGCTGTAAGCTGGGAGTTTATACAGCCCGTAACTTGTTAGGGATGGCTGACCAAGCCAGAACGATCGCTCCCCAGCCGACAGGGCTCTTATTGGTTAGACCTCGGAGTGCCTGGCAGATCTGAGTATTTTTATTTCTCTTTTTCATATGCTGATGGATTACTATTCCTTGTATGGGGTAGCTTGATGCCCTGGTTGACACTGCTTCACATCAGTTACCCTGGTGAAGGACACAGAGATTGCATCCTCTGGCTCTCTCTCCGCTTTTTA
>JAOXXN010000259.1:6827638-6867484 GCA_026770055.1 Myrmophylax atrothorax
TTTCCTATTTCTACCAGGAGGGCGGGCGGGGCGCAACCCCGGGCCTGGCGCGCGCGGGGCGCCCGCCGCGGCCGGCCCGGGCAGGAACGGGCAGCGGGCACGGAGCGGACTCGCTCTGCGGGCGGGCAGGGCAGGCAGGCAAGGGACGGGCGCCTGCAAAACCCGGACCGGATCGCCCGCCCCTGGCAAGGGAATGGGCGAGGAAGTGTGCCCGTTTGCCAGCCCGCGCGAGCAGCTGCCCGTCCCCTGCCCTGGCCCTGCACCAGCGGGTCCTCTATCCCACCCGCCCAGCTTCCCGCAGGGCCACTGCAAGTTCTGTAAAATTTTCTATTTTGCAGTCTGGTGACCCCTGTCCACCTTAGTTCCCTGAAACTAAACTCCATGGAGATGATGAATAACTAAGCTGTGGGTATTGCTTTATTCTCCAGCTATGTTTTCTAGGCACGACGCTCAGTTTCTATTGTACAAACTTCTAAACTTCAGTACTTCTACTTTGCTCATGTTCTTAGTCTGAATTTCACTCGAGTTTGGAAGTAATCGCTGTCTTGTTGCACCTACACCTGTACTATTTCTCATTTTGGTGGTGCTGGCTTTGCTGGAAGTTACTCAGGACTAACCAAGATCCTAGAGAAAACACCAACGAACAGACATGCAAGCCATGGGCAGCCTTGTGGGCTGGGCTGGGTTTGGGGGATGTCTTTGCAGGGTCAGAGCCAAGAGTTCCCCTACATTTGCATGCACCTGAATTTCCAACAGGTAGGCATCACATTTCTGTGTTAAGAAACCACTTTCTTCAGCTCTACCTTTTCTTTCTCAGCTCTACCTTTCACCTCACTGAGCCAGCGAGTATCCATGCACATTTTATGGTGGTGCTTCCACAGGACCATCCCCAGAGACCCTTTCCTTCCTCCCTGGTTCCCTCTAGGGCTCCCCAGCCCCTGTGCTGGGGTTTGGAGGTGCTGCCCGTGCACTGAGTCTGTGGGGCAGATCTGCCTCCCTGGCAGGGCTTGCAGGATTTGGGCCCAGGGCCCAAGCAGTGCCATCCTGTGACCTGTGTGTGCTGGCAGGGGGCAGGGGCAGGGGACAGGGGGCTGTGTGCCAGCACACCCACACAGAACCCCTGGCAGGAGTGTCCCCCTCGCCCCATGGACTGCCCTGCCTCTGCCTGTCTCCACCTGCTGCCTCTTGTCTGGTGCTCACACCGTCAGCTCTTTGGGGCACAAACCATGGTTTTGCTCAGCAATTGTCAGTGCCTTGCACAATGCACCCCTGCTCCATAATCACAGCTCCTGTGTGCTATTGCCACACACATAAATAATAACAATAATTAATAATAATAGGCTAATTCCTCCGATTTCGATGTGACTACTCATGTGAGTAAAAGTGACTCACGTACGTAAGTGTCTGTGGGACAGCTGCCAGCTCTGGAGCTTTTATGGTGAGTCTTCCAATATTTGGTGCTCTCCTTTGATCCCCAGCTCCTGGAATGACATGTTTCTAGCACTTGTGTTTACACAAGGAAGCTTGCAAATGTGGCCTAGTGCTCCCCAAAGCCTCAGAAGCCAGAGGACAAATAGGAAACTTCCAAAGAAATGGATTTTTAATGGCTTTTGAGAAAATCCTGTGATTTTGGCAGCTTGGGGAGAGGCAGAGTCTGAGTCATGATTTTTGAGCAGACAAGTTTAGCAATGTGCATCAATTGAGTTAAATATTTACGTCCCTGCAAAGACTAGACTTTTGCTAACCAGGCTGAATTTACAGTGCAGAGGTGTATTTCTGTGGAAACACTCAGTGTTTCAAGTGCCCATGTCTTTGCAGAATCTGGGGGTTTGTTTATTTGCATATTGTTTGGGATTTGTCACTCTGTAGTTATTTATTTTTACCTGCTCACAGTAAGAAAGCAGGAAAATGGGGATGAAAATGGGATAATTAAAGTAAATAGGACTGTGTGAGACTGTTATAATCATTGTGGCAAGTATTTATAAATTGCTGAAAATAAAAACACCAAACTTCTTGAATTTGTATGCTGGAGAGACACTGCCAGGTTGAAACTCGTGTGTTTCAGAAAGTAAATGTCTCAACTTCTGGAACAAAAGCATAAAAGAGCAGGTCCCAAGCTATGAATTCTTGCTTATGAGGCATCCCTGAAGAATGAAGGGTTGGGAGAATAGGGCCCTTTAATTAAACCTGCATCGTTACTTTTAATTGCATTTACTTATTATTTTCTCTTGTTCACTTTTTTGCATTTCTCTCATCTGGGTGTTGAACACAGACTGAATGGCCTTCCTTCTGCTTGGAAGTTGGCTAATTTTGGAGTGCTGTGGAGCTGTCCTAGTTAGGAGGAGAACGTGGGGACAGCCAAGTGTTTTTGGGGCAGCCCTGTGTCTCCCCAGAGGTGTGTCCTGCCTGTGCTCCCCTGAGGGCTGCAGGAGGCTGGGACTCCCTACAAGCTGCACCTCCGGCAGCTTCCAGTCTCCTTCCAAACACACCTCACCCAAAGCCCCTTCAGCCCATCTGAGGTTCACCACACGAGCTCCAGTACAGGCTCCTCAGCCAGACAGATCAGGAGGTAATGACACCTTACACAGCCCGTTCGAGATAGAAAGAAAATAATTTAGCAAATTGCAAATGATGCATACTTAACTATTTATGCAGCATCTTCCTGTCATCAACCCAAAGCAATTTTACTTCCGTGTTGAACAGTGGATGAAAATGTTCTATAGATTTAACCATTGCAGGAGTTCCTTTTAAGTGGTGCAGTAATCTCGCTCCGGCTAATTTAGTGTTGTAATAAGGCACCACCCTCACAAGTCCTTTGTGTTCTTGTGTCAACACTGCCCCCAAACCAAAAGTGCTGGCATCTGCATCTGTCAGAAAAGTGGGTCTGAGAGGCAGAAAGACTAAGAAAGAAGCGATATGGACATCGGAGGAGCGATCTCAAGAGCCTTTCACCAATTCTGGACATGCTCCATTTCGTTCAGAGTTCCACTAAAACATGATCTACTTTCTCAACAAATCCATTCTATGGCTTAACAGCACCTGAGATTTCTACAGAAACCTTGAACAGAAGCTGAGTGAGAAGTACTTGGGAAACCAGGATGCTTCAGTATGGAATCCTTGCCAGTGAGGATTCCTTGCCCACTGCTCAGGATTCAGCTTGAACCAGACCACCTCCCTTGTTGGGACTGAAGGCCCTTAACCAAAGACCTCTAAGGAAAATGCCACTCAGTTTTGCTCTTTTCTGTTTCAAGTTTTGAGTATTCAACATAACAGTGGAAAAAATCCAAAAGGAGTCTTGGACGTCACTGTCATCCCCTTTCCTCTTACGGCTTTCTTTGCCAGCATTTACTAAACCTGTGAGACCTTTCACAGTCATGGTTCCCACCTTCACCATTTCCTGCTTGCCTGAACACTGAACAAACAGCTCAGTTGCACAAGATCATTGGCAGCTCAGATTCCACGTGCTACTCCATCTCCAAACAGGTTTGATCTATTCCCAGCCTTTCTTTAGCTGCATGCAGTGATGCCATTAGTTGCTGCCCTTGTGGAGAGGACACCCTGCAAGTTTAGTGCCCGTAAGACATTGCTTGTATTGAGCTACATATTTCAAATAAATTTCCATGGACTGAAATTGTAGGACACCTTTCATGCTATTTATCATTCAGCAATTAACAATAATAGCATCCAAACTCATTATTACGTCGTCCTCTGTGTCTGCTGTCCACAACCCTTGGTTAAACCCAGGGATTTCTCTCTTAAACCCAACTTTGTGCAAGGTTCCCCCTTTGCTCGAGGTCCTCTTTGCCACCCTGGGGTGGGTGGGTGCCCTTCCCCGTGGGGTGTGAGGACACACCGAGCTCTGTCACGTTCCCCCCTGCACTGCTGGGCACAATGAGATATGAGCACGAGGAGCTTGTGCAAACCACACAGAACAGAATATTTAGACTGATGACAGGACAGCTGCTGGTAAAAGGCTGTGTCTTTACTGCAGACTAGAGGTCAATGTACTTTATTTCCACCCAGCACATACCCCAGAACACTCCAGCTGGCTACGCTGTGCAAGTGCAGTCGGAGAAAACTTTACGTACCCTTAAAAAATTACTCACAGAAGAAAAATGATGCTAAAACAACACAAGAAGGGCCTGGATTAAAGTGCCAAAAGCAGAGAAATTCATGCTGAGGGCTCTAACTCTGTCCTCAGTTCATCCTGCTTTCAGGAGAGGGGAAGAGGAATGGCTGCAAAGGTGGTTCCTGAATCCTGAGGCACATGGCAGTGATCAGGCCAGGGCAGGGGACGTGCTTTCCACAGGCCCACATGGCACAGTGACTGCTCAAAGAGACAGTTCATCTCTGGTAAGTGAGGAGCAGGCTGAGCTCTGGGCTGACCCCTCTGCCAAACTGGACAGGAACAGCCACCCATTCCCCATGGACTGTCCAACAGCCATCAGGCATTGTGGGGACACTTTCCAAACCCAGCACAGACCAAGGTGTTGCCCAGGACCTCTCCTCCTGCCTCACACCTCACTGCAAGAATGAGGAAACCACTCAGACACGCACGAGAAAAATCCTGTGGATTTACTGTGCCGTAATGGCAAATAAAAGTAATTGCAGAGGAAGAGGAGGCATTTTTTCAGCTGCACATGTAATATTTATCAGCTTTCATTTTTTCTCATTGGACTGGCAAAAGTAATCAGGGAATATCGTGGGGTCGGTGATTGCCAAGTGCCATTTTCTCACAGGCAGCTATTCCTTTGCATGTGCCCAGTTCAGGAGAAGAGCTGGGCTGGATCCCCACCGTCCCCTGCCCCAACTGCCCCGCACAGGAGGCATTGCCTCACACTGGCAGCAGTGGGGCAACACTTACTGTACTGAGGAGGATCAGGCCCTGCATTTTGAAACTTCAACCTTCTGTTTACAAATATATATAATTAATATCAGTATGTAAGTACATAATAAAAATATTGAAACTGAAGCAAACTAAAGGCCTACAGACTGATACTGACGTTTGGCTGTTATAAACGAGTGTGTACAAGAACTTACTCAGTTCAGAACCTGTTCTTATCTATTTCATTTGTCTTAAATCTATATAAAGGTTCAAGCAAAAGACTTAGCAAGAAACATCTCGCATTAAACCCCACTTCTGTCCCAAAATTTTCCAGAGACTTCACTGTTGAGTGTATTTGGGTAATACCCACTGCTTTGGGGCTTGCTCCTAAGGGAGGTTACTGGAGGTAATAAATAAATACAGAAGAAAATAATAATAAATAAGTAACAACAATAATAAAACTGGAATTCAACTGTGAAGTTGTATGTTTGTAATAGCCTGCCTGTGTTAGAAAATAATCAACTAAATAGCAATAAATAATAAAAATTTATATTAACAATTCATTTGTGCTGATACAGACCTTCAAGTTAGAGTTCATTATATTAATTTACTAATTAATTAAGCACTACATCACCTGGCACCTACATAGATTTTATTACACTTTATAGATGGAAAACTTAAGAGTCTTGCCTAGGGACACAGTGAATCAGTGGCAGAGCTGGACACAGAACTGGAATATCCTCCACAGCTCTCGGTCTGTTTACAGCATGAAGCTGCTCTGATTTTCTGACTAATTTAGTTCAACAGATGCAATTCTCAGTGTGGAGACTCCAATTTGGGTGCAAGAGGGAGTTATTTTGTTTGAGCTTAAATCAGTTCTTAATTATATCAAGCTACTTATATAAAGGCAGTTTTAAAAATATCCTTGTAGGCATCTACATTTCGGGCCATTGACTTAAAACCACACCTTTAGTTTAAATGCTGCAATTTTCCTGATAGGTCCCAAGTCACAGCAGTTCTTCAGGTCCCTCCCAACCTGCATTTCCCCAGCAAACCTCACCCACTCAACTGAGATGTGCAACTTCGAGTGTCTCCAGCTGAATGGCACAAATATTGTGAGTGCCTGGAATTTGGTTAAAGACAGAGTTACTGCAACTTGGTTCGGCCTTTGAATAAGTGGTTTAAACTTCTTTTACATCAGGCTTTGCACCCAAGTCTCAGTTGCTGGAGGAGCTGCTCTGTGTGTGGAGCTGAGGGACCTCCAGGACAGTGACCCTTCCATGGGGCACGTTGATCAGTGGATTTGCTGAAACCAAACCCCTCCCATGTGGTCACCCGTGTCCTGGGCAAGGGGAGGTGATTTCATTGTCTCTGCCTTGCTCAGTGTTGGCACCAGCACAGGCAACTCTCCCTTTCCCAGCAGGGTGTGCCAGCCTGGTGGGAGGGCACAGGGGCTGCACAGCTCGGCCAGGTGAGATGGAGGCAACCCAGGGGCTGTAGGGAATGCAGGAGAACTGCACGGGATAATGGGAAACATTATTTATAGCCTGAATGCAGAAACCCTCCCCTTCCTCCCCCCTCGCCGACAGACAAACCCATGTCCAGTAATGACAAAGTCATTACCTTTTTATTATTTTTCAATAGGGTTCAGCTGTAGCGTGTCTGTTCCTCGCAGCCTGCCCTGATGGCTCCGGCTCCCGGCAAGCCCAGCTCAGCTCAGCTCAGCTCAGCTCAGCTCAGCTGGGTGTGGAGGCACCAGCCCTGCCGCACAAAATTTGGGCCTTGCCCTCCCAGCAGCCTGTTATCTCACTTATTAAGGGAGAATTATAATGTTTCCCTTCCTCCCAAGAGGCATTTGGGACTACAATAAAGGCCTTGTGAGAACTGCTGCGAGATCAAAGCAGGATCCCATTGGAGAAGTTCAGCAGTGCTGTTCCTGATAAGACATGGTTTGGGGGGATCTTAATAGAAACTATGGGCTTTTCAATATTTTGATGAATGCTATCCCTGAAAAAAATTTTTTCATGTGGAAATCCTAAAATAACGTGATCCTCAGATACTGAAAAGGCTGAAATTCTTTTGGATTTGGTGGCTTTTCAAGCTTTCCACCCCAGTGTCCTGCGTCCCATGAGAAGTCTCTATTCTGTCATGCTTTTGCTCACTGATTATTTCACCGCTGATCATTCTCTGAAAAGCTTCTTCCTCCTTCACCTGCTGCCCCTCTGTAACTTCAATCCTCCTTTTTTCTTGCATTTTATGCCCTACCCAAGCTTTGTCTTTGTCTCTGTCTCCTACTTTGTGAATGTCCTTCCCCCACTTTGTATCTCCAACAAGACCCCTGTGTGCAGGTCTGATAACCCACGTAGCACCCATGTCTCTGGGATTTATTTTGAGATCTGCTGCTTGTTTGTTTATTTCCTTTCAGCACACCCAGCGAGGCCTGTGTGGCAGGAGATGTGAAGGGAGGTGATTATGGGAGACTATTTCCCCTCGCCGCTCATTCATGACAAACAAAGAGCAATGATTGATGATTAAAAATGCATTCTCTGGGCTTGTTTTCTTTTGTTTTACCATTATGGAGATATTATAAATACTGAATACTAATCAATCCAGACCTGGTGGGACCTCACAGACCTTCTGCAATCCCAGGGCTTTGCTCTTCCTTACAACCTCTGCAGCTTTCTCTTCCCTCCTTTGTTTCTAAATTAAACACCTCCATCCCAACCCAAAAGGATTAGGTTAACTTGGGTAAATTCACACTGCCTTTCTGGACTGGCTGTGCTCTCACCTCTCCCAAGGAGCCCCACTCTCCCCTGAAGGGACAGTCTCTGTGTTCAGGCACCCTGGCATTCCCCTGCCCTTTTCTGCCCTGCAGTGGGGTGAAAACAGAAATTAATTCCTCAGATCAAAGGAAAATTTCTCTTATTTAGGAAGCTGAGAGTGCCACGAATTTGCTTGCAAAGTGGGGAGGAGAAGAGATCAGGAAGTCCCTTGTAACACCCTCCCATGCTCAGCAGCAGTAAGGCTGCATTTCTCCCTGGGCATTTCTGTTCAAAAGCCAGAGTGGCACATCTGATTCCGCAACATTACACAATGTCCAGATAAACAGCACACTCGGTGGTGCTTGCATTCTTTTATCTTTATTCAGCCAAATTAACTGCTTTCTCTTTCTCTTCCCGTGCCCCCGCCCTCTCCTCATTCTGCCTCACTCGTGTAAAACACAGACACATTGCACAGGCCACTGCAAAAAACCTCATCAAATCATCCATCCCACTGAATGAGAAGAGTCCTCTCACTTTGGCCTAAACCAGCTACTTTTCTCTGATCAGCTGGTTCCTGTGAGATTTTTCCAGTGTTCTGCTCCCTGCTGAAGTCAACATTAAATCTCCACCCCAGCAAAGCTCTGACTGACTCCAGTGTGAGCACAGGCAGGTTGAGGCTCAGCTTTTGCCAAAGTCCCCTCAGAGAGAGGACTGAGGTCTCTCTCTGCTCCTGACCGCACGTGGAGACACTGACAGGGACCAGAGGACGCCATCAGAGTGGAACAGCAGCACGAGGGGTTGCCTGTGTGGCTCAGATTAAGGAAAATAAACTACACACAGTTTTCTTAATATGCTTAGAACCAGCCCAGGAATAGCTGAGCTCAGCTGGAACGTATCAGGAAGGAGAAGGAAGAGAATCTGAGCTGGGCTAGCAAGAAATTTTAGTCTGAACCATATGGCAAGAAACTGCAGTATGTTCTTATCTTGAAGCCTGAGGATTTATTTTATGCACATAATTCCCTGATCATCTTGATGTAGCATCTCTTAGGAGGATGGTGTTACACTATCTAACCACCACTGCTGGAAGTTGACAATCTCTCTATCATCTTAACTTTCTTAAATAATTTTAAATATATATCTGTGTTTATGAAATATCAAGGGCCTGATCCCATTGAAGTCTGGGGAAGGACTCTAATCAGTTTGAGTAGGCATTTGGATCAAGCCCATAGACGCTCACTACCCTTCTCTTTAAATATTGTATCTCTGCATCACATCTTTGCATGCTCCTCTCCCCCAGCACGCACAGGATCTTCCTCTCCCTTTGAAATCTGGGATTTCTTTCTATGAGAACAGCATTTCTCTGTAATTTGGCTTGAAAAATGGAAGCCACTGCTCCCAAGTAACAAGAGAGCCTAAAATACTGATTTTTAGTCAGCTTCATCCTCTGTGTCTCAAAATTTACCTCCTCCCCTCTTCCCAGAGCAGTGGGAAACCAACTCACAGTGAAAGGGGCTTTGCAGCAGGGATGATAAGTAACATGCTCCAGACTTTTGAGTTTAGCCTCGAGTCTGCAGGAGACCTTCCATTGCAATGTAATCGCCACCAGTTCCCCAAACCCCCTGTTTGTGGCCTTGTTTCCCCAGCCTCAGCAGGCAGACTGATCCCAGCCACTCTTGGTACCTGTGCAGTGCAACGGTGTCTCTGCACAGTGGTGCCTTCAAAGGAGATGTTGTTATTGCCCTCTTTTCAAACATATACACTTTCACCCAAAGATCCTAAACTCTCCTGGCAGTTTGTTTCAACGATACCACTTAGCACAAGCTTGGCAGAGACAGCGGTGCGTGTGGCTGCATGTCTGTGTGTCTGTGTATGCACATGTCCTACACCCACCCACACCAGTTACTAATCCATTGGCTGATGTATTTATGGCTACTTTGCTTACAAACCGCTGCCCTCTGAGCAGCTCCCAGACGCCTCCTGCAACCACTTGCTTGCCCCAACAGCAAAATCTGCACTCCAGAACGAGGAAGACTCTGTAACCTGGTTGAGGACAGTGCCCTTCGTGCACACATGAGGTCCAGACCAGACCTGCCTTTTGGCACCATCACCTTCAAGGAGTGCTTTCCTTGCTGCCTGGTTCATGCAGCCCCAGCCCCCTTCTCTGCAGCCACAGAGACCCCCAGGGGCCCCAGGGACAGGAGAACCCCCCTCCCTCTGCCTTCAGCTGATGGCCACTCTAGTTGCTCTTCTTCAGGTTCCTAACTCTCATCTAAACCAGACCTTTTTGGGGGTTATGCAGCCCAGCAAAGCCAGAAAGCATCAGTCTGGAGCTGCATAAGGGAATGAGTCTGGAACATTCTCTCTAGAAAAATGAATCTAGAACCTAAAAGTGAAGAGGGAAAAAAGGAAAACTCTGCCACACCCCACCTGGATTCAGTTGCTCAAACCAGAACAGAGGCTGGGGCAACTCCTCAGTCCATGTTATGAAGGAGGTCAGACAGAAAATCACACTGGCCCTGGGAATATATGAATCGGATTACAAAGTATGACGCCACTGCCAGGACAATGCTGGTTAGAGACACCCAAGCTGCTGCTGAATAAGTACAGCAGCAGTGGAAAATTATCCCAGCCAGATCACTGTACTAATAGAGCCGTCCTCTTCTGCTATCAAGCGAGCTCAGGTGTCTCTGGAAGGCCCTGCACTGTGCAGTGTCCATGTGTGCTGAACACTGCAACGGTGCTCCAACTGCTTTGTCACTGCAGCTCAGCATCCTCCTCTGTAAATGGGGGGGAAGATCACTGCCACATTCAGAAGGAGCTGTGAGACTTATTTGATGTTTTTTAAGAGCCCTGAAACCTCAGAGAAGGGCAATTTATTGTTCTTATTTTCCTGTGATCACACTATTCCCACTGGGATTGTTTATTTCTCAGCTCTGGGTTTCAATTTATTTATTTCTCATTGTGTTCTGGGTTTCCACACAGAGCAATTTCCACTAGCAAAGACTGAAGGGACTATTTTCCCTTTCTGGCTTCAACTTAACAAACGTACAGGCTGATAAATCCTCTTGTGAAAATCCTACAGGGTGAAGCAGGCTACAGATCAAAGGGAAGGAACATTTGTCCTCTGCTATGATACCAATACCAGCAGAGCCTCCTCACCTTCAGAAAATGATCCTTCATGAAAGCTCATGTCCCACCCTCCCACTCTCAGCTCCCCGACCCAGACTTCTGACTTTGCCACACATTTCTGCCGCCCAGATCTGATAGTGGAATGTGGCCCTATTGGCATTAAAAATTCAATTTCCTTGTGGAAGACACCCCTGACAGCAGCAGGAAACACAGAGGCAGAGAACAGCTCTGGAACCCAGGCTGACTGGTATTTGGAGCCACAGGCCCTCTGTGAGTTCTGTGTCCCCAGTCCCAGCTCCAGCACCTCAGTGCACTCCCAGGGTATCAGATGTGGGCAGACTTCCCTTGGCCCTGCTTTGGTCTGGCTCCAGGGAGCTCCTGTTCCTGCTGCAGGAGCACAAACATGCTGTACCTGAGACACCTATGGAAATCCAAAGGTCACTGCACCTGTGTGAGTGTTTGCAGAGCCTGTTCCGAGCAGCACAGACACAGCACACCCAAGGACCTGCTTCCCTGGGAGCTCCAGACGCACTCGGGCCCGGGAGGAACAGAGACCAGAGTCCCAGGGGAGCCCAGCCCGCTCCTGCTCCTTCCACCCGCTGGATCCACTGCTGTAAACACTCCTGAATGGCTTAGGCCCAGTCCCAGAGCCCTTGCTCCAATTCAGGTATCATGGAAGGTGCTCAAGTTGAATTTACACCAAACTTGACCAAAGGCACCAGGGAATAGCCCTTGGATGTGAAAAGACTGGCCCATTTATCCATCCCAGGTCAGCAGGGTGTTCCAGTGGAACCTTCCTAGGTCCCTGGTCTCTAATGCACATGGCAGCCACAGAGCAGAGCAGTAGCTGAGCACCTGCTTAACCAGAAGTACTGGAAAGGTCCCAAGTGGTATCAAAGAGTTTTGAGTAACTGTTGAACCATCTGCTTTCGGGGGTGTATCTCACATTCCCAAGCTCTGGACCACGATTTACAAACCCAGTTAATCCCTCCAGTGGATTTAGGGGGAAACTATGAGTTTTGGTTCTATACAAACTACACCTTTCCTTTGTTATTAAAATTGTTTCTCTCTGGGACTGTTCAGCGGTAACTTGAATGTCCACAACTGGTTCATGTACTTGAAGAAGCAGATATTTTAGTTATGTCATGGAAATGTTGAAAGGGTAAAGTAAAATTTATTTGCCTGCACCAACATAAATGCCAACATGGTTCAACCAGGCAAATTTTACTCTGGAACTGCACTGATTGTTACTGTAGCAACTTCACTGGTTACCCATTAAACTGAGGTTTGACTTGAATCATACTCTAATACCAGTAAATTTGGTTTGGTGCTATTGGAGACACTGCCTTTCTGTGGACTGAAATAGTTTATCTGTTTCAATGGTTTATAATGATAAACCAGGTTATGTAATGGTACAGATCAAACTGTGCCCAGCAGACTTGCACCAGTTTTTAAAATCCTGGTTTTAAAGTCCTGACTTCAGTCGAAGAGCTCTAAATGCTAAACCTCAGTGGCCCTAAGACTTAAAGCACACTCAGTCAATGAACGTGCAGTCCAGAGCAAACTGGGGTAACTTCCTGTAGGTGAAAGGAAATCCAGTGCAAACTTTGCCTCTTGTTATTAAAATGAAACTCTGTGATAACCAACACTCAAGGTAAGCATCTCAAAACTGACTCTGTAATTTCAGGGGTTCAGTGGGAACAATGGTCAGACATTCCTGTTGGTTCTTTAATAAAAACACCCTCTATGTGTGCAGCTAAAATGCAGAAAACGATTTGGATGAAGAACCAAAAGGAAAACTCTCGAAAGCTTAGGTGAGACGCAGCTGCTAATCAGTCCAGAAGGGTGGGGAAGATAATTTATTGCTATAAAGTGGACTTATGTTCCCTTACCTGTGAATGTTATCATCTGTGATAAGCCATATGCATGCATATTTTATGTTTCTATGTTAAAAAGCAAAGTACAATCTTACAATAAAAAAGCCCAGTAAGTGCAAGGCCAGGTTGCCCATGGAGGCAGGTGTGTGTGTCACTGAAACGCTCCTTCCTCCTGCCCAAAGAGCTGCCTTTATAGCCTGGTCACGAGCTGGAGTTACTGTAAACATGGCCTTCTAAAGTCACCAAAAAAGTTCAGCACCCCTTGCAGGAAGGATCAGTTTACACCATCTAATTTTTCTGTCTGACTAAGACATTAAGTCAGATATCGTTTCCTGCTCACAGACCGTTTATCCATTCAACCAAAGCTTTCTCCCTGTCCTCTCCTGGATTACTTCTTGAATCCTTCTGTCCCCTTTCTGTCCCCCATGTTTCCAATGTGCTCACTGTTTTGCCCACAAGCCATTTCCCCTGAGTTTTTTCCAATATGAAGCCCAGCACCTTCATGGGTATCTGCAATTCCCTCTGGCCCAAATCCTGAGAAACACTTCCAGTTTGTATTCCAGAAAATTCCTGTCATGTCCACTGGGCACACTGATCTTCCAGCACACCTCGGGATCTGACCAGGAGACAAAGCTCAGTTCTCCCACCTGCAGGGAGGAGAGTGGCCAGATTGCAGAGCTGGGGCTGAGCCCTCTGTCCACTGGTGATGAGCACCTGAAATCTCCACAAGGAACGGGAGTCTCTGTCCTGTGCACGAGTTGTCCATCCTGGGCAAAGCACTAAATCCTGTTTCCTGCTACACTCCCTTGTAGCTTCTGGGCACAGGATGGCAGAGACAGCAGCCAAAGCACTCAGGATGGAGGGAAGGCAGGGAAAAGGGGGATAGCTCAACGGTTGCCTCCGTGGTGAAGGAAGTGCTGCCCCAGGGGCTGGGAAGCCTCCTGGGAATCGGACTACTTGCACCTCTCTGGGAAGCAGAGAGGACTCTGTGTGTGCTGCCCACACATCCATACTGCCCCAAATATTTGAAGATGGGTAAAATTTAATCAACCTTAGCCCCCAACAAGTGGTGTCCCTGATGCAGAGGCCTGTCCATTCACCAAGTCTGACTTTGGCTCATTCCCAATGGGCCAGCTTGGGGAGGTTTCCTCCAGGAAACCCACCACTGGTTTCAGCTGGATTTGACACCCTCCGTGCTCCAGACCTGCACAGCTGGCAGTGGTCTGTGGTGGGTGCCTGCTGCTCCCTCCCTGTGTCACGGGGCTCCAAGGAGAGGGTGTCCTATCAGCTCATATGCTGTGAGGCTGCAGCCCCTTGGATGATCCTGGCTGGAATTTCACTAGTCCCAGTAAAGCTCCCTGCAGACAGAAAGGGGAAATAGCTCAGTGCTCTGCTCCCCTCCTGCACCCAAACATGGTATCTGCGTCCAGGGAACAATGACTTAAAAAGGACTTCAAAAACAGGCATTATTTGTCATCTGGAAGAGCTATAAAAAGAAACACTTCTCAAGTAGTGAGTGTGAATACCATTACTTTACAGATTCAAGGGAAAAAAAGCAGATAACCTTGGGGAGACCCGACCTTCAAACAGGTTCAAATAACTTTACTATGCTTTCCCTTCCTCTCTCCCACACAAGCACAAAATTACATACATGCACATGTTCCCACACGTATATACTCCCACATAAACAAAAGTTTGTAGACATGCATATGTCCTCTCTTTCTCACACACACACAACCCCTCCTGTCCATGTTCTCCTGCACAGGCACCCGCTCCCATTCACATTTCCACGTGTTTTCCTGCACTTGCAATGGCACTCTCATGTGTGCACACACACGAAGCATAAAATGCCAATGCAGTGTGATAACTGCAGAAGGAAGATCAGACCTCTCAATGCTGTCTGTGTTGGGGTTTATTTTGGAAAGGAATTCCAGTGTTTATTCCATACCCAGTGTTTGGATCATCAGAATATAATCATGTGAATTTACATAGTTAAAAATCAGACTACCTAAAAAATAAAAGCCCTGATTTTGCAGTTTCCTTCCCCCTTCAAATGCAGCTCTCCTGGCAGTCTGGATCAGCAGCAGATCCTGCAATGCCTGCCAGGAGATTTGCTAACTGTGCACAGATTCCCACCCAGAGCAGGACTTTGCAGGGTGTTCCTACTGCAGTCAAGCCCTTGGTCTGACACCAGGACACATCCCGTGGCTGTTCTCTCGGTTTCTCCTGATTTTGTGTCCCTTGCACGTGCTGGGGGTACAGCCCTCCATCAGCTGTGCCACACACCCACCCTGTGACCATGCAAAGTCCAAAGCCAAAGAGCAGATTCAGACCAACTCAGTCAAACTCTCAAACCCTCTTTTGCCAGTCAAACACTCCGCTGGGGCGGGACCTGCTCATGTCCCTGGCAATGCTGACAGTGGTTCCTGCTCCCCTCCCTCCTCCCGTGCACGACCCTCAAAGTTCAGTGCCCAGGAGCAGTGGCCTCACTCCCTCCCTGCTGTGTGTCAGGCTGAGGTGCAGGAGTTCAGCAGCTCAGCCCCCAGGCCCTGCCAGCTCCCCTCACACACAGGTGGGCAGTGCCAAGCTTCCCACCCTGGCCTCTAGTCCCAGACAAAGTCCCTGTCCTGTGGCACATGGGCTCAGTATTATTTCCCAAGTATATTAACTGAGAAAAAGAATAGGGAAATATTTTCCTTTGGACTGTACAGTAAAGCAGTGGCACAGCAGGGTGAGGAACTCAGAAATCCTGTTTCCTAGATCCTGCCATAGTCATTAGATCAGACACAGTGTCCCTCCTTTCTAGGGAAAACACTTTTTCCATCCTTTCCAGAGAGGGTGTTTTGTGGAAGGCAGGGCTATGGCTGGCTTTGCATTTGCTGCTACTGCAGAACCAGGTACACCACTGGGTATCTCATCTGGGACTTGCTCAGCTCAATTTCAAAAGACTGGATAACACCCATGCTGAACTCTTCATTTCTGTGGTTTAACTCTGATTTGCATCATCCTCTGGGAAAATGCAGTGAAATCAATACAATTACTCTATATTTTACCTATTGCCACGGGCCCAAAATTCCGTGTTTTGTTGTCAGTTAGCAAAAATTTCCTGTCAGCTAGTAAAAATCACAGAAGAGATCTAGGAAAGAAATTTAGTGTGTGACTATAGTTCTCAAACTGCAGCAAGGAGGAGAAATGTTGGGTTGATGTCCTGCTGGGATCCTCTTGGGGCAGGGGCAAGCCTGGGCAGTGCAGTGCTGGCTTACGGCAACTCCCGGGTGTGTCCAAGGCTGGTGTGAAGACTGGCTAAAGTAAAAGGCACTTGTGAGTGTGAGAGTGTTGTGGGTTTAGCCCTTTTGGGCTGGACAGTCAGCTGGAAAGGCCTGTGCCTTGCTCAGTCTCAGAGTATTTCCAGCCTTAGAACAGAAATTACATTGAAACCTTCACAGTTTTTTCCCGAGGATGTGACAAAAGGTCTCCAGAAATCTTGTGAATGGCCAGTTGTGTCACTGAGTGCCTCCTGCCTCTGCTGGCATCACAGATGTGATAAAAATCTTGCAGCGGAATGGCAGTGAAGCAGAAATTCAAAAAAAAACCCCCTTCTCTCTAGTGCCTGACATTCTTTTTAGGATGCCAATAAAAGATAATGTTACCTGTAAAATGTGCAAGCTGCTCCCAGCACTGCGCCTCCCTCCTCTCCTACGCCCTTCTCCTGAAATTGTGCTGCCCCTGCAGTGGACAGAGGCTCGGGGAAACAGAGCACCAGGGCAAGGAGGTCACCCACACACCCTCACAACTAAATCAACAGTTAAACAGCGAGAGAGGGGCTGAGAATCCAACAGCTTTGCCTCCCGCACCATTCACAGCCCTGGTGGATCCAGGGAAGCTTTTGCACTCTCTGAGTGAGTTCTGGATCAAGCTCTGCCTCAGTGGATTTTCTACCACCCATGTCCAGCATAGGACAGGCACGAGAAAGATGGGGAGAAACCACACAGGGCCAGCCCAGCAGATCCAGCCTGTCAGGCCCAGCTCTGGGAGTGCTCCAGCGGGCTGTGTGTCCCTGTGTGAGCTGCCTCAGCTGCCTCACACTCTTCTTGCTTAGTGAGAAGTTCAAGGACAAATGCTTCGATTTGGAAAAATGTTCCTGTTTTCCAGAGATGTGAACTATTCAGCAAAGTGCTCAGAAAGTTTGGCTGCTCCTCTTTTTGGTTCAGTTTTCCCGTGCATTTGGGATGCTCCTGCTTTTGGGATCTCAGTATGCAATACAGATTAAATATGACTTTGTGCTGATGCAGTGAATTTCATCAGAAGATCTCACAGCGTTTGCAAATTAATTAATTAAACTCTCATGGCACCCTACTGCTTGTATCACCATCTTATTTAGATGGCAACAGAGGCACGGAGGAAGAGCTGCCTTACTCTGGACCACCCAGAATGTCTGCAGAAAAGCTGGAAAAAGAGCTCTGCAGGCCTGATGTTGAGTCCCTTCCTCAGCTGACTCGACCAATTCCCTCCCTGCCCCTTATCACACAGGCTGGGGATCTGTGGTGCAGCCCAACACGACATGAAATGGTTCAGCAGAGCAGATTTTTGTGGGAGGACACAGAATTGCTTTGGGGAAGCGAAGTATGATAATTAGGAGGGGTCCGGTGGGGAAAAGCAGAGGTTTATTCCTTGGTCTGAATTGAATTGTACAGATAATGCCTACAAGACTTTTCTAACTCTGGCAGAGGACACCTTGGACTTGAGCTTTGCTGCTTTCATCTGCCTTGCAGTGCCTCCAGTGAACAGGATTTATCTGAATGAGGCATTTCCCCTCTGGGAAGCTGCTGTGGTGCCTTTAAGATTTGGAGTGATGCCCTCTGAAAGGGGAGCAAGAATATTTCAGAGGGACTCTATCCTTCAGGAAAAAAGCCCAAACCATGTCTTTCCAAGATGGGGTCAACTCCTCAGCCCTTTATCTGGAAGCACTTACTACACAATTAATGGAAGGAACTCTCATCAAATGAGGGACAAATCATAAAATTAGGGAGATGGAAATTAGGCATGGACAAATGATCCAGGTGCAGGGGAGATTTATGGGGGAGGTTGTATTATAGCTAATGATTTCTGCTAATGATCCTCCAAAGTATAAAGTGGCACAGAGCCCACTCTCAATGGGACGAGAGAAAACCCTGTGTGTGGAGTGAAGGGCATTCCTCTTGGGAGGGGAAGCTGGACCCGCAGCACGACACAACATCAGCCCACCCTCTCCATCTCCAAATGCACACATGCTGGGGGTGGAACTTCCTGGCCAGAAGGCTGTGAGAAAAGTGGGAACTCTTCTGCTGTGATAAAAGTGACCCAAAAAACAGCACTTTTTCCTGTGCCTCTCCCTCAGCAGCTTCCAAGAACATCCTACCCCAACCCTGCCTTCTTTCTCCTGGATGGAGCTCCAGACACAGCACTCACCCAGACAGAGGTTTCCCTGCCATCCCCACCAAACTGAGCTGCAATCTCACTGCTAAAAATATGGAGGAGGGACCTGGGCCTTCCCAGCTCTCCTCTTCCCTGCAGCCTCCCTGTCCCAGTCACATAAGTGATGAGAACCAAACAAGGTGAGTCAAGTTAAGCTCTGGTCTTCACCAGAAAGGGTCTGCCTCAAGCAGACCTTTCATTGACTCCTCAACTTTCTATTTGGGAATCTCTCCTCTGGGCAGCTGTTCCCCCTGTGGAGGGGCAGAGCTCCATCACAGCCCCGAGAGCCACTGCTTTGGCTGCAGAGGAGAGGAGAGGAGGGGAGGGGAGGGGAGCTGTGCTCTTCACCAACACTCACAGCTGGCACAGGGCAGACTTCGTTTCCTGGCATTACGTCCCTCTTTACTGCATTTCTCCTCTGGAGGAGGCTGAGCCTCAGCCTGCAGAGGCTGCACACCTTCCACACCACCAAAGCTCCTGGTGGCATCTGTACCAGCGTGGCCTTGCCTAAAGCAGCGTTTCTCTGCTCCTTGTACCCCTTGCACCACTGGTGCCCTCTGCCAGCTCTAAGTCCTGGTGGAATCTGGCTCTAGAAGGGTTGGGAATATGCTTTGCCATCTTTTGTCATGACAGTGTAGTCCCAAAAACTGAGACTAGAAACCCCAGCTCTGTGCTTGACTCTCCCCCTGGGCACAACATCTCACCTTCACAGGGAAAATAGTAACCATTTTGAAATCAAAGTAATGATCCTGACCTGCTTCACACAAAGTTTTGAGATCTAATCCAAGTGGAGGATGTCATTAATGATTTGTATCAATCAGACTCTCGGTGAGCAGTTCAACAACTATTTTCAGCCACAAAACCAGCAGTATTCCAGAACTTAAGAATGCTTTTCACAGGAAATAGAAATTACAGGATCTGAGTTGTTGGGAGAAAATACAGGATGGAATAGGTTGGGGTTCCTTTCCTGCTGTCAGGGAAAGAGGGGGGGGGAAAGACAGTCAAAGCAGTGCTGCCCAGCACTCCCCTGGGAGCCCCATCCTGCCAGCTCCAGTGATTGGTAGTTCAGACTATTCCTTCACTGTTCTTGGAGCAATAAAAATTCCTGGGGAGTTTCATTTGGAGCTCTGGTCATGAGTGGCACAGTGATTCACAGGAGTACATCAGGACTGGATGCCAAAACAGTACCAAGTGAAATCTGCTGAGCTGGTGGGTTGTGTTTCCCCCCTGCCCCATGAAAGGATTGGATCTATCTGTGACAGGGAGAAGAAGAAAAAGGAGGGAATAGGGGGGAAATTTGTGTGAGAGAAAAAGATTCAGGACTCCAGAAGACAGAGGATATGGAGGTAATGGGAGCAGAGCACTAAACACTGCAGGAGGAAATTACAGTGGCTTAAACCAGTAGGTCAGTAGATATCTGGGCCAGTGATGGATGTTAGCAACTGATATTGTGAAGTGATACATGCAGAAAAGACATAAAGGAGATATTCTGGTCGTAAGGCACACAGCCTGTGCAGTCCCACGATGAGCCCCTCCAGCCTCTACCAACACAGGGCTTGTTCCTGTTTATATCCTGTTGGATGAATCCTAAACTTGGACCACATAACTCTCCTCCCTCCCAGGAGATCACTCTGTCCATGTCTGTGATTATCACTCTGGAAAGGATCCCTTTAGGTCAAGCTCACAACCACCTGGAGTTTCTTTCAGAGAAGAGCATATGCATTAGCCACTCATTATACATTTTCCTGCTGCAGCTCCATGTTTTATTCCCTCAAGTGTATTACAGGTTTTGACCATGGCAGCCTTACCCACATAGAGACCCTCTGAATAAAGAGCCTGCTGGCTGCTGAGACCTCCCCGCCCTGGGTTACAGGACTATCTATATTGTGCAATTTGTATGTCCATAGTGGTATTGATCAGAGCATTTGTAATGTTTCTGCATATCCAAAGAGCAAACGGATGCTGTCAGTCAGAGTAACATTCATTTTAGATTACATGGAAGCAGAATCTCCATGAGACAGCTCTGTGTGTGAGCATGTACCTCTTTTCCTCCTCTCCTCTGGCGTTGCTGCAATGAACTGACACCAAAGAGTCCCGAAGAACTGACAAAGTGCAAACACTGAGCCCTCATGCAACGCTTTCCATTTGCCAATCTCAGGGCAAACTTCATTCCCTGGATTGCTCAGGCCGGGTGGCTGGAGCTCAAGGCACAAGGTGGTGTGCCCGAGGCTGCAGAAGAAGTGAGGGGCAGAGCTGGGCAGAGCCCCCCATGACCCAGCAGTGCTCATGGCAGACTGGCAGGGCAGCCCTGCTGGTGCCCCTCCCCTGCAGGCCGCTCCTCAACGTCTTTGTCCTCCTGTCAGATTTTATTCCTGAGCCCAGATGGACCTGATTACTGTGATTACTCACACATCACTGTAAGGTGAAATGCACAGCTTCACCCCACTGCCTAAGAAAAATAAATAGGACTCTCTCCCCCCACCCACGCCCACTCCCACACTTCCCTCCGAAGTTGAAATAAAAACCTGCAGGAAGGTTCCCGGTGGCTTTGTCAGGGAGGGGGATGGGGAGCACTGGTACAGTATAGAACATCTCAGCTCTCCTGGATCAGTCACGCTTCCTAATTCAATAAGGTGAGAAGGAGCATAATTTGATCATATTTGTTTTGCATCACTGCAAAAACAGAAAATGAGGGGCTGCAGAGCCGCACCAATTTACTTCATCCGACCTTGATTAAAAGAAAATTAATTGCCGCATCTCTCAGGATATCTCAGGCAGCAGCCAATGGCTCTCCTGAATGGCACAAAAAAAAAGGAAAAAAAAGAAGGAAAGAAAATAAAGATGGGGAAAAAACAGGGAGCAAGGCACAGGGAATCTTTGCCCTTTCATCTTGTAGCACAACTGTCTGATTGGAAGGGTTGGCAGGCTGAGGGAAAAAAGGAGTGCTCTGGAAATCACAGGGAAGTAACACAGGATCGCCAGCGTTCCCAGCTGAATTTCCCTCTGTGGTTACCACTGTGTTCCCAACTGCTGGGGACTGGACCAGGCTCACCAGGTCTGCCTTGGGAAGCTGCAGGAGCAAAGCTGGCAGGATCCTGAGGCAAGGCTTGGCTTAGGGCAGCGGGTAACAGGACACAGAGGCTTTTCTTGCTGTACTTCCCCATTCACTCAGAGCCAGGCCTATGGCAGGAATTATTTATGGTAATGTCAATTAGGGCCATGATTTTTTAACTGTATTTCTACACTGCAAAAAGCTGTAGTGTAGCTGCAGTGATACAGGAACCAAAGTGCTTTTACCAAGATAGCTGATTTCCCTCAAGAAACTAATTTAAGCCTTGCCAAGCCAACAAAAGCACTCTTTGGCTGATCCCAGCTCTGCCTCACTGGTAGGATGCACTGACAGCAACACCAGCCAACATGTTCGAGTGTCAATTAGGAGAGACACTGAGATGGTGTAATGACTCTGGGATAGCCTGAAAGGAAAAAAGGGGAATACATTTCAAGTATTATTCCGATACCCTTTCAAGGGGTATTCCAGAGCTTTTGCCCAGGGAACTTTAGCTGGAGTCTTTTAAAGTCAAGGCAGAACACAGGGCTGCCCTAGAGGGTGAATCAGTGGACAGATTGTCTTCTCCTCTGACCTGCCACCTAGGCAAGGGTGCCTCTATCTGTGTTTGCACTGGGAACAGAGAGATTACCCCCAACAGGCTGCAAACCCCGCTCTGAACAGCCCATAAAGACTCCAGTGAGAGGGAAGAACCTTTCAAAGACTCACTCGCACTGTGCAGTCAGTGGCTGCCCAAACAGCAGCTCCTACAGCACTGCCACTTGGGAAAGGGAGGTACAAGGGACAAGAAGTGTCTGTGTGCAGCACAACATTTGTCTTTTCCCCTCTTACTCCTTTGGGTTCAGCACCTGAGCCACTCTTGAGCAGAGAGGTTGGACATCAGCTCCCATTCTCTGGCTTTGCTCTGAGCTGTAGGTGCTGCTCTGCTTTTTTGGGCAATTTCAGCACAGGCCAGGGATTAGTTAAACAGAGAGGATTTCTCTTGCCCTTCCCTCTCTGAAGGATGGGAGCAGGCTGGTGTCTGCCAGGCCCTTGCCCACCCTGCCCATTCTCCAGCTACCTGGAGAGGTGGTGAGCCCTCAGCCTGGGAACTTTCCCCAGCACTAAAGCTCTCACACAAAATTTCTGATGGGAAAAAAGGATGACGACTGTGGCTGATCCAGTGCAATTATCAGATCAGAAGTGCCTGCTGCAATCCCACTCAAATCTGTATTAAAAATTCATTTCAAGTGTTCTTTTTTTTTTTTCCCTTTAGCTGCCAGTGGAAGAATTTACCCAGCTGTTTTATTAGGAAATTAAAGGGCACATTTTTCTAAGCAATGCACTGGAATTTAGATGGACCATAACCATGACTAGTGTTAATGTGAGACAGGATGTATCTGCCCTCAACATCCAACTCTCCATCCCACTGCACACATCACTGTATTAGCCATAACCCAAGCAGTGCTGAGTCTCAGACCCTTAATATCCCAGGAATATGGGATTAGAGGGGAGCTGTGGAGGTCACTTGCTCTGGCCACTCACTTCTCTGCAGGGCCAGCTACAGCTACATCACCCTTGTTTGCCCAGCCTGTTCTTGAAATCTTCTTCTGATGGAGATTGTACAACCTACCTAAACAATCTATTCCAATGTTTAACTATCCTTATCATAAGAAAGTTTTTCCTAATGGCTAACCTAAATCTTTCTCGCTGCAATTTAAGGCCATTATTTCTTGCAATTGAATTCCTTCTTTCTGGGTCTCATCCTTTACATAAGAACATTTCTGCAGAAGTCTCAAAGTTTTCATAGTTTAACATTTCCAAATTCCATCCTGATAAAGGTCAATCTGTTTCACACAGAAACAGAAGAGATGTCCAGTTCCTTCTGGGGTAAAAAGAAACCAAACAGAACAGTCCACAGACAGAAAACTTTTGTGCCATGGAAGATTCCCATTTGAGAAACTCGGATGTTTTAAATTGGCAGGTTTTTACAACTAAGTTAATGGCCAGGTGTTTGTTTTTTCCATGTTATCAGTTGTTCTGGGATGGGGGGTAAATGTGGGGGGAAACCCAACCAACCAAACCATAAATATTTACTAAAGAGTCCTGATTTAAACACAAATAGTTTGGGCAGTTCACAGGCCTGTCCTGGTTCCTGAAACCAAAGGAAGGATCCCAACTGCAGCTGGAGTCACACACAGATGAGCTACAAATTCTACCCCAATTCCAGCTGCAGAGTAGAACAGGGGCCATAACTAGGGTGGGTGGGTGGGTGGATCTGTTTGTCTCAGTGCTCCAGGAGGCAGAGACACAAACCTTTGAGTTGGGCTGTTTCAGAGCCTTTCAAGAGCAACCTCCTTCCCAAAGGCAAGAGAAGGTGCCACTCCCCACGTGCCCAGTTTCCCACCAGTAGCAGCACCCCAGTGAAAGCCCCAGTGCCAAAAATGTGCACCTCCCATTTGGACTCCTGCAGTTCCATTTTTGTTTCCCAAATTACAGGAAACTTTTATTTCACCTACAAAATGGTGAGAAACTACTTGTTTAAATTAACTGCTCCTTTGGGTGCTTTTGCTGGGCAATCTGGCAGAGCAAAGAGCAGTTTTAAGCTCGGATTCCTCAAATTTGAGGTAGCCCTGAGTAACAAGCAATGCTGTGAAAATCCTTCAAGTGGTGCTGAGCCACAAAGGTCTCCCTGCACCAGAACTCGAGTCTGTCTACGAGAATGTGGAGAACCAGAGACCAACAGAGCAGTTTGGGGAAACAAACACACTTCATACATGAAATCAAATTAACACTCTTATGGTCACACAGACAGTGGAGTCAACCAACCATGAGAGTTACAGTGGAATCAACTTAATTAGCACTCCTGTTTTTAACTGAGCAGTCCATCTCCTCCAGAAAAGCCCTGCAGATTTTAATGGAAATGGAGTGCCATGGAAATTTCCTAAACCCCTCCAGTAAAATGGAGAATGAGGTACAATTCAGCATTTGAATCATTCCACAAATGGCTAAAGGCAAGACAGAGTTCTGCACTGAGTGGACATGGCCCACCACTACAACACCTGCAAACACACCGTGCACCAGGTCTGTGCAGACTCACAGGCAAAGTCTGTGAGCTCAGAATTCCAGGTTATCACAGATCTCAGCGTGGGGTCATGTGGGAACTTCCACAAGACTTTTTCTCAGTACGTATCATTTGCACATATATTTGAGTAAAAATAGGATGATTTTTTGATTACAATTTGGGGATGCATCTGAAACCCAAGATTACTTTAATAGAATATTTGTGTATCTATAAATGAGTCTGCAGAGGTATTTCGAGTGGTGTGAGCACGGTGGGAACAGGCTATATTTATCACATGTCATTCTATGTGCAACATTTAAGTAGACTATTTCAACTATTTTTGTGACACATGCCAGGTCTGACTGCTCCTGCTCTGAGTGTGTGGGGAGCTCTGCATCTAAAAGATAACAAGCACACAAATGCAGACACGGCCTGTGACATGTAGCAGGACTGTTTGCAGGCTCTGCTGTGTGTGTATGCACAAATGCACATGTGTGCTCACAAACATGTGTTGCAGTGCATGAGATGCAGTGGGGACCTGATATTGCAACCACATGTGCTCTGATGCAGAACATGTGTCCCAGAGAAAAACCAGCCTGATGTTCTTTCCCTGCTCTCCAAGGTTAACTTAAATAAAACAAAGAAAGCAGTTTCCCTTCTCAATAATTCATGGCTTGCTTTAATAGCCCATCTTAAAAACATACATAATTTCCCCCAATTTTCTGATACACTAATTACCTCACTTTAAAGCCAATGGTGTTCTGTATTTGACCTGAGTGATACATTACCTGGAAACCCCTTCTAGCTCAGACACAGAACCATTTGCTTTCATCATCCATCACTTTTGATTTCCTTCATGTTTGTCACTATCTATCACTTGAACTCACAGGTCCTGATCCTGCTTTGATTGGAGTCAACACACAATTCCAGTGGGAGAAGGACTGGAGGAGCACCCAACTTTGCCTGTCTTCAACTCTATTCCTTTTCTTTGCTGCCCAAAGTAGCTGGTAACAGCAATATATTGCAGGGATACTCAGGAGTCCTTCAAAGATCTCAAAGCACTCTAATAGACCGCTCAGACAAGTATCTGCTAGCTCAGTAAATCTCAAATCACTTTCCAAAAGAAGTTCATATTACTGGCCTCATTTTACAGATGATGAAACTGAGGCAACTGGCATAAAATGGCCTGAGTTCTCCCAATGGTGAGGGCAGAGCCGAGGCAGAGCCGTTCTGTGCCGAGCCCACCGCGGCTCCACCGCCCTGGCCACGCTCCTGCCAGTGAGTGCCCTTTGTGCCACGCAGCTGTCCCTGTGGTGGGGCACAAGTGCTGCTCAGCAGCCACAGGAGCAGCCAGGCCAGCACAGCGTGTGACAGGCACTGAAGGGCTGCCCTGTTTGTAGCTGAAAGCCCCAGGAAAGTTTAAAGAGGTGGAATGCAGCTTCTCACACTGAAATTTGCCCACAACTTCCAGTCTAAGACTGTTATTACTATGAAAAGTGCTGCTAAAGTTCCCTGTCACATAGCAGAGAAGTGTCTGGAAGAGAAGGTAACACCCCCAAAGCAGTGCTTCAGACACCCCTGGATCCACCATCACTGGCCACCTTACTGTGTGCTGTCCACATGGAAGCTCTCAAAAACGCCCTCGGCTGTGGGTGCAAAGCACCTGCAAATCTGTCCTTGTAAGAACAGAAGTGGTGAAGGTTTGGGTTCAGGCCTTTGTACACTTCTTCTTTCAGAGCCAAGTGTGTAACAGAAACCACTAAAGGAGTAAGTAAGTCCCATGTGTGTGAACATGTAACATGCTTGCTGCAGGTGAGGGACTGTAGGGTGACATTCAGCACAAGGAAAAAAATATTTTCTGGTGGATGGCTGGGGCCAACTCTCATTCTTTGAGAGCCTGGCCACAAGCAGGGCACAAAAAAGCCATTTCTGTCTTCCACACATTTCTGTAAATTGGTGTGTGGCTCCAGAGGAGGAATCTGTGCCATAGCACACATGTCCCCTCCATCTGCAGTGGCCAGAACACGCTGGTGCAGTGCAGGGTTAGTCCTCTGCCTCCAACACAACCCATGTGCAGTGTGGATCTGGCCAGAGTGGTGGCAGTAGGTGTGACTGTGTGTGCATGAGTATTATATGTGCTTGTGAGTACAGTAGGTGTGGTGCATATGTACAGTACAGCATGTGTTTGGATTCTGGGAGTAGGGGATGTTTAGTAATTAAATCCCTTTTCATCCTTCTGCACCTGTCTCCTTCTGAAAACTGAGAGAACAGACGTCAACCGGGACAAGGGCTGGATTGAATACAGCCAATTCTGAAATATTTATTAGCTTGTGACACCACTCAATGGAGGAGCAGGAATGCTGCTTAATCCGCCCAGCAAGTGCTCGCTTGGTGGAGGGGCATTTTTCTACAGTGCCTCATTATATTTCAACTACTGTCTACTTTGTCAAAAATGGTATCATTTTAATTTGGGTCTATATTTATTTTCAAATGCTTTTGCTGGTAACCAGAGATTCCCAAGCACTGGGTGCTGAATCCAGGCCTGCCCCCTGGGCACCCATGGGCTGCTCCAGAGCTCCTGCTCTCTGCCAGCTGCCCCTCACACCAGCACCGGACCTCCCTGTGCTCAGGGAACCTCAGCAGCTTATTAAAGACTGCCCTAACCTGCATGATGTTTGAGCTACCACAGGCTGAGTTCGTAGATAGCCCTGTGCCTTCCTGCAGCTGCACAGATACCTCATGGCAAGCACTCCTGCACATACATGTGTGTGCATGTGCACCCACCTCAGCCACAGGGATGAAGCTCGACTCTACCTTTGTTTGCTCTAAGTGTCCACACACTAATCCCCGAGAAATTATAATTTTTGAAGGTAACACTTGACTGAGGGAAAGACAACCAGGGCTTACAGTGTCAGAGAGGAAGGGCTCAGGCAGATCAAAGGTTGCAGTCAGCTCTTGTAGCAGCAAAGAGGAACATTAGTTTGCTTTAGAATGGGAGCTTATATACCTGGTTAGATCCTTCTCAAAGACATTATCGCTGGAGAGAGCTTGTCCCTTCCTGTTAGAAGGTATTCAGTGCCCTCAGAGATAACTTCAGTCCAGAGAGTGACTTTAGTTGAAAGGGAGGAATGGACTTTGATTTATAGTGAAGAACAAAATCTGCCCACACCAAAAGCCTCTGCGTGTGCAGAGACTTCCTAGGAAGGAACTTTCTCTTCACCAAAATAGAAAATGCTCAGTGATCCTCACGGAGCTCAGAATCACCCTCTCTTTAGGATCTCCTGGGGATTTGACAGATGCCAGTAAGATGCAGGTGCTGAATAGGGATGGGGGTTAAAAAGTTTTCTCACCAGCACTGCGCAAAAAAAGGAAAATGAAAAAAATGTCAAGACTGACAACAAATCCCACTGTGTGAGGCTTATTCTGGATGGTTTTGGCATGATGCATCGTTGCAACTATTGTGTTTGAGCAGTAATTAGACATGGCCCAGGGGGACTGCAAGTGCATTAGAAGGGACGAGGCTCACCATGAGCCAAATGGCTGCTCTTATTGTTCTCCGCAGGGTACTCAGGATGTTCTTAGAACCAAATCCTTCCATAATGCTGCAGAAAAGGGACTGCAGCCCGAGGCCTGCAGCACCACCACCTGTGCCCTACACCTGACACTTGCACATGCACCCACTCACCTGCCTGCAGGGACAAGTGCAACCCACTGTGGTGGAACAACCTGGCACTGGCCCTGCATCACAGCAATGTGCTCACACTTTGGCAAACTATATGGTATATGTGTAACAACAAATATTCTTTAGAGCAATTTTCAGGGTCAAAAATGGGCAAAAAGAGGTTTGAAGGCCAGAAGACCTGATCTCCCACTGATTATATCCTTCCTGTCTCCACACCCACTGCTAGCATTCCACCCCTTTTCCAATGGATTACCCTGAGTTCCTCATAGCTACTGACCATATCAAACCTCTGGGTTGTGGAATTACTCTGCCCCACGGTACCCCATCACACCAGCTTTGAAACACATATTGATTTCACCAGGTATTACCTGTCACACCCCTTGTCCTGACTCCTTTCACTGCACTGAGCAGACTGAGTGTTCCTCTCTCCTGTGCCACAGTGGCTTCCTTGGCTGGACTAATTCAGTGGGTATTTTCCTGTGAATCCGTCACAGTGATACTGAGACCCACTTACCACTGACTGTACAGGGGCCAAAATGCCCCCTGTGTCCTGCTGTCCCAGTGGCTTCATGGCAGCTTTTCACAGAACACCACACATCTATTTTGTATGATGTAGTGGTCTCTACCAACAAGCCCACTTGGACTGGTCAAGTGACCTGTTTCCTTTAAACCCTGCACATGGAAAAAGCAGACAAGACCATATAGTTTAGTGGAACAAAGAGAGCAGTAGCATTTTCCATTGGTGGATTCCTCTCTTGACCCTGTTGCACAATTTCTGCTCAGATTATGTTGCAGCCAAAGGGAGGGAGGGTGTGATGGTAGGACCCTCTGACAAAGATGGAAGCTTCAGTCTTGTCTCAGTCTCAGCTTTTGAGGTGATCACCCATACAAAGAGACTGCAATCCCAGATTGCAGTTTCCCCTCCTCAAGACCCTGGGTTCCCTCCAACATTGTGGAGACAGAAAAGGAGGAGTAGACAGAATGCACGTAGTATGCCAGAAATTGGGAGAACAGTCTCATTTTAAGCAAATCCAGGTGAGCAGAGACTGCCCACTTTACAACAGAACCTGTCCCTTCATTCTCCACTCAGTGTTCCCAACGTGCCATTGAAATACTGGCAGGAACCCCAATGAAAGTGAAGAGGTTCTGGTTGTACATCTGCTTATGACAAAAATCTCAGAAATCCCATGTCTCAGCCAGGCAGACATGGCACTCAGAACCCACCAGAATCCATTCCCGGGTCAGTGCACGGGACAGCCTGGGAATGTCCTGCTGGTGTAGGTCATGGTGAGCTCCATTCCACTCTGTGCCTCTCATTCTTGCTGCAAGAGCCACCTAAGAGACACAGTGGTGCCCAAACTGGGGCCACACAATCCCTTCTTGCAATGGGCCAATCCCTCTGCTGAGATTACCAGGGCCCATATTCTGCCCTCCAAAGTGCTTCCCCTTTAAGACAGGACTGTGCAGTCTTTATTTGCTTGTTGAAACTGTTCAGTTTTAGGACAGGGGGGGAGGTCACACCTGTTGTGGAACTTGATAGAAGGCTTATTTATAAACTTTCAGAGCTTGGGATTCTTGCAGAGCTGAATGCGCTGATGTCCGGAGGGGAAGGTCACCGAAATGCTTGTTTATAAAAGCAGCAGCAACTGGAAAAACCATAAAAGTCTGAAATGATGAAATTACCGAGCTATTTGATCAGGCACATGGGTTATGTGCTCTGTGGTCAGCCAGAACAGCCTCGCACGTAAGAGCCTGCCCTGCTGGCTGCTGCCCCGAATTCTCCTCCCAGCCGAGCGCAGAGTGCCCGAAGAGGGCACAAAATAATCAGCTGCTCACTATGCTCTACTTTTGGGTCGTTGGCTGGTCCACTCTTAATTTGACCTTGCATGGAAAGGGGAAAGCCTACTCTGCACTTGGGATCACAGCTAATCCACTCTTTAGTTTCGCAACTTCAAAGAGCTGCACCACTTGTTAACAGGCAGAGTGTTCTTTTAGCAAGAGTCAGTCACACCCCAAAAATCTGCCACTATTTGGTGGGGGGGAAGAGAGATGAGAACTCAGAGACGCTTCCGGATTTCTGCAAAAACGTTGTGTGAAAGGTGTTGGATTTTTTGATTGTTTGTTTGTACTGCTGTTTGAAAAAGCACTTTTAATATTTCAGTCTGGGGAGAAGGGGAAATAAAAATCTTCCCTTGGGTTTTAGCTTTAGTTTCTATTCTCATTTCACAGTAGAACAAATTCAAAAGAATTTCCTTTTTTCCTCTTTTTTTTTCTCTTTTTGGTTTTCTGCATATGTCAGAATCTTGGTTTAAGGAAAGCTTCATTTTCACTTGGTGACTGATGGCTGAACAGGTGGCTTCTGAGTCTGCAAGTGTCAGATGAACAAGCAGTTTAGAAATGGACAATTTGCAGCTCACTTTCTCTTGCTGACGGCCCTTTTTCTGATGACAGATTCTTGCTCCTACCAGCCAAATCATGCACACAGTATCTGCCCTCCACCCTGGTGAAAAAAAACCTTCAAGGGAAAAAAAACCCCCTAGGATGAAAGAAGATGGTCTCTGGAGAACTCCTAGCCATAAAATGGAAAGAACTTCACACTCATAGGCATTCCTGCCAGCTCAGGCTACTTGGGCATAATTTATAAGAGGGGCAGGATTTTCTGCTTCATTTTCTTTCCTGGAAAGCTTGTTTGTTTTATGGGATTTTTCTGCAGAATCCCATATAGAGTGGTGAGATGCCAGAACCAACACCAGCAACTGCTGAACATGATGAGTTTGTCCAAATACCAGAACCACCAACCTCTCTCCACAGAACTTTTCCTTGACCACAGCTAAGACCTGCACAGAAATACTGTTGGCCAGGGTGTTCTGGCAGCTGGGTGCCCTTTGCCTGTGAGTGATGAAGATTTTCAATGCCTGTAACAAGAAGGGCTGAACAACTTTCTGTTGGGGCTCATACAGGGCACAGGATCCCACCCCCGGGAAGGTGGGCAGGGCCTGCACAGGCCTGGCCCTGCTGCCTGAGCTGCCAAGACATCCTCATGCTGCACCTTGACAGGACCATGGGATCACCAAATGCTGCATTTCAGTAATTAGGGCAGACACCAGAGTAACCTTTTTTGCAAACTGCACTGTTAAAATACAGGTTTTCCTAAGGTAGCAGTCACTCTTCTGATGTTTGGCTATGGGCAAGTAACTTAAGAGCTGTTTTTTACAGGATCTTAGAGGCTCTTGGTACCAATTTTTCAAAAGGATTTAGATGCCTTTGAAAGATAAGTGCCCAGAGGGGTCTTAAAATTTTCAAGGCAGGCTACATTAAAATCATTGGGATTTATGTGCCTACCTTAAACAGTTTTGATAATCTACAAGGTGCCTACCTGAATCTTTAGATAAAGAGAGCACTTTGAAAATGTGACACTTACAGACTTGAGGAATTGTAAGCTGGAGAACACATCTCACTGACTTTCAGGGACATTTAAACTCCTAAGCCTCTCTCAGAAATGAAACTTAGGATCCTAAGTCACTTAAGTGCTTAAAAAATGTTGCTGTGTGTCTGTAGGAGCTGGATGAGGACAGATGAGCAGGGAAGGATTAGATGCATGCATCTGTCTTTCCGTGGAGCTCTCATAACACTTGAGTGTCTCTGCATAGGGATAAAGGTGGATTGATGAGTGCATGACCATATGCATGAGCATATAACATGGCCCATTGGATGGGACAGGGAGGAACAAAAATTGGGTGGAAGTGACAGGCGATTACATGGATAAATAACATCATCTTGCTGAACATTTATTTAGTGCTTTTCATCCAAAGGTACCCTTAAGTGCTTTACAAACTGTTATGGATATAAGAATGACTCCACCAGCCACAGCAGCTCTTTAAGAGTACACAGCCAAATTATATGATCAAGTTATGACCAGAAATGAAGAGTATCAAGTCCCACTGAAATTGCCTAGAAATTTTTGGCCATCAGCCATTTAGGATTCAGTCAATACACCCAGGTTAAAGCTGCTATGCAGGGAGAAAGTGCTATGGAGATCTAACAATGACAAATGGGAAGGACTTAGTTTTCAACACCATTCAAAAATGAGCACTGCCAACAGCACATGAGCCGGAGAAACTGGTTCAGCACTAATGCAGAGAGGGAACTGCTGGCTTTCCAAGGGTGGCAAAAGGGAAGATGGGGAGGGAGATGAGTAAATGGTATTTTAATGGAGAACAAAGTTAAGGGAGTTTGTTTCAAACAAACCTGCATAAGGAGAGAAGAAGCAGAACGGTGAATGGATGAGAGATTCAAGCAGGAGAGGGGCTGTTCAGATCTGAGAGGATTTTCAGCTCTGGAAGCTCCAAGCCCACGTTCTCCCTGGGAGGGGATCCCATCTCTTCCCACATTAGCTAACCTGGGCTGTCTCTCTCCAGGCAGCACATGCTCTCCAAAGAAGGCAAGTGGTGCCAGCTGCTCTCTTGCCAAACGTTGGAGTTAAAAGCTGTACAAAGTCATAGACAGTAAACAATGAAACAGAAACGACAACAGCAGTTTCTGCTCCTGCCTCCACCTCTGTGCCTTGCTGCTTCCTTCTTTCACACTCCTTCTCCTCCTCTATCTGCCAAAAGGATGAAAACATGATTGAATTCGTACTCTATGACACAGCCTGGGGAAAAGCAGCTGCCCAGTATATATATTTATTTCAGTACAGTAGATGAATCAAGACTACTATTGTAATACAACCTAAGAACTGCAAGGCACTGAACAAACAGGGGGAAATGTTCATCTGCTCTTCTACTCTCCTGCCTGCCCTTCTGTCCCCAGCATTGGTACAGTTGGTGTCTCTGACAAGTTTGATGCTACGAGGCAGTGTCAGGGAGGGATGTACACCTGATCTGTCCAGAAGTCTTTTCCCACCATGAGGAGGATTTGGGGAAATTCTGCCGTTGCCATGTGTAGTTTCCTCATCACCTTGAGGAGACAGTGACCCACTGAGCAGACCATGCAAGGGGGCAGCTGCATCCTGCTGCTGTAATAGAGAGCATCCTACTGGCATGGTGAGTGAGTGCTGGTTCTCTGCTGGAGGGAGAGCTGTCCTTGAGTGTGGGCCAGGCTGCACAGCTCACACACAGCACTCCCTGACTTTGGGGGATCCAGGGGATGGATGATGAGCCACTTACAGAACCAGTCTCCAGTGAGGCACGTTGCTCAGTGTCAGCTGAAACCCACTGACCTCTCCACGCTGTTCCCTTCCCTTCACCACTCCTACATCTTCCCTGCTGTGTTGTTTCCCAGATCCTCCCCATAGAGCCCTGCTCCCTGGCACGCTGTCCCCTCCCCACCCTCAGCTGTCACCAGCGGTGCCCGCACAGCCGCGCTCGCTGCCATCCCTGCCCACACCACGAGGCTCCCACCAGCCGGGCTATATTTGGAAGTGCTGCCTGTGCAGCCATGGCTGGTGCTGGGGCCGGGACCCTGCCCAGGCCACGGTGCTGCCACAGCCCACGCACACAGGGGCTCTGCTGCCACAGCCCCCACTGCCACAGCCCACGCACACAGGGGCTCTGCTGCCACAGCCCACACTGCCACAGCCCACGCACACAGGGGCTCTGCTGCCACAGTCCTGCTCCTGCTGGCAGGGGCTGTTTGCTCTGGGGAAGTGGCACCAGCTGCGATGGGCAATGTGCTCGTTCCCAGGCCAGGTAAGCAAGGCCAGGGCTCTCCCAGCACAGGGACACTGAGCCGCTCCAACCAGCCCTTCCCATGCATGAGTTCAGCTCAAATGCTGTTCATACTTCCTTCTGTTTTCCTTGGGTCTCATGGCTGGATCATACAAATACTGACTAGTAGCCCACGCTAAGGGATATTGAAATGAGGAAAGGAGGATGATCTCATTTCTGAAGCAATGGCCTGTGAATCAGGAGATGCAGCTCCAGTTCCAAGCTCTGCCAAGACTCTCTGGCTAGCCTGGGCAAGTTACTTCCTCAGGGCTTCACTGGTAAATGAGAGATACTGCTTCTTCCTTTTCCTGCTCCTCCACCTGCAATGCAAGCTCTTCAGGACAAGGGGTGTTTCTAGCAAGGCAGTTTTTTGGCACAAAGCACGGTGGGCCTCAGAATTGGTTGAGCCTTTTATACTAAAATATGAATCTTAACAAACCAGGGAAAATAAAAAATATCAAAATTAAATATGGTTATATTTTTGGTGAATGTTCAAGTTGACAGTTTGTACACCAAAAGGTAATTTTTTAAAAAATAAGATTTTTAACATTTGCTTTACTCAAAAAAGCTATATTTGGGGAAACAGATCATAAAAATGTAAATATCAATGCTTCTGCTCTGCATTACCAAATTTTGCCCACTTACAAGTTCTTCTTACTTTCTCACATGTCTTCAGTCTCGCTGAGACTGCAGAGGCAGAGCCTCAGTGCAGAGGAGCTATGTTGGCCATCAGCTGCCAGGCTACTGGGATATAGTCTTGGAAATAGCTTAGAAACCCCCTTTTACCCTGCTGGCCCATCTGAGTATCTGCTGACTCTGCCTGGGAAGTACCAAGTTCCTTTTGCTTGCGTTTCCAGGGTGCTGGTGAGTGGCCTGTGGTGCCCAACCGAGCAGCTCCAGGGCTGTGTTTCAGTCTAACGGTGACAGATGTTTGCCTCTGTCTCCGGGATGACTCTGTGGGAGGAACGGGGCCTCCTGCTCTTTGAGTTTGCTTTCATTTCTCAGTAGGTACATCCTTTGAACACAAATGGCACCGATGCTCATGCAGGAGTGCTTCTGCTATAGCTTGGACTGTTAATGCCTGTGGGTAGACTTCACTCTCCTTGTGAGTAAACAGATCTCCGGGTGCCTTAGGATGTCTGTCAGTGAGTGAAATTGCTTTGCTGCTCTTATCAGCACTCTGCCCTGAATTTCTGAACTGGGCTGACTCAGTGGAGGACTTTGGCAAGCCTCTTTCACTCACACTTGGCTGCAGCTCTTTCTCTGTTCCTTCACTAACTTTGTGTCGCACCTCCCGACGAGGGAGACGCGCAGTGCCCAGTGCAGTGTCAGCATCTGTGTGTGTGTCACGACATGTTTACAGCGGTGTGTCCTGTGTTTGGCAGCACACAGCAGTGCGTGCACCTGTTCCACTGCATTTGTGCTTGCTCCGTGGTTTGGGCTTTGTGAGAGAACCCAGGAACACATTCTTTTCCTTTCTTTTTCACCACAGAAATGCACATTTTTTCCTGGTATGTGTGTGTGAATATGTATGTATAAGAAGTGTCCTTGCTATGTTTGTTTTGCTGTCTGTGTTCCCTTGCACCCGTGGTGAGGTGCCCATGCAGGCATCTTTCAGTACAGCTGTGCATTCATATTTGTTCTGAGTCGTGTCTTTTCCTGTGTGTGCAATTCCCTGCTCTGTTCTCTCTGCTTCCCTGTGTTTCCTTCCCGTTCCCCTGTCTGTGCTGTGTGCAGTTACCTGGATTTGTGCATGTGTGTGTCTCCCTGCGTTTATTGTCTGAGGGTTGGTTTTTTGATGGGGTGGGTGCTGGTGAAATTGTTTGTCATTTTGCTTTGTATTTATCTTTCGATGTTTTCCCTATGTTTGCATAAAGTAGATGCAGAGTACAATTTGGTGATGAATTCTATGAATACTAATCTTAGGCTACCCTTGACCCCAAGGTCAGCTAAAGATCAAACCCAAACCATTTAATATTTTCCTTTTGCAGATCAATAGAAGCATAAATTCACTCTCAATGACAACTATAATTTCAAACAGATCTATAGGAGGCATGCATGCATTTCCAGGATGAGCCGCTCAAGCGCCTGTTGGGGAGCACAAGAAAAAGAGTTTCTCTGTTGTTGTGGGTTTTGGTGGTTTTTTTTACCATTGAATCTCTTTTGCCTTTTTTTTTATTGCTCTGAAATGCTATTTTCAGCAGCTGCTGTCATATAAATATCTCTTGTTTTTCTTCTCCTCTTTCCCTCCTGGTGAAAAGGGCAGGGGACCTATTGAAAATTCTGCTTTATCTCTTTCAGGAGAGTTCAAGTGCGGGTCGAACAATCGATTCCTCCTCCTTTTCTTTTTTAAGTTTCCTGTCGTTCTTTTGCCCAGATCAGCACTGAAGGAAAATAGGAAGGGCAGCCCGGAGTATGTAACATCTCCGCACGGGAGACAGAGCGGCAGAGCAGGCGGGTGCTCCGTGTGAGCACACAGAGGGATGGCCATACACACACACACACGTGAGCACACGCACACACACATGAGCACACACACACGAGAACACACACATGTGAGCACACACACACATGAGCACACACACACACGTGAGCGCGCACACACACACATGAGCACACACACACACGTGAGCACACACACACACGAGCGCACACACACATGAGAACACACACACATGAGAACACACACACATGTGAGCACACACACACGTGAGCGCGCACACACACACATGAGCACACACACATACGTGTTTGTTCCTGTGGCCTCCTGCATGTCACAGACCCATCACATGTTCTTACAGCAAAACTACTGCAGAGGCAGGATAAAAGCTGGGAAGTGGGAAAAGTTTGGAAGAACTGTTCAGTTCTAAACCAGCTTATTAACCCTTCCAAAAATTCTCCTCTAGAATTGCAAAAGCTTTTAAGGAAATGCTGTAGGATCCCAGACAGTTCCTACAATTTTCCATGTGGGGAGAAAGGAGGGGTATTCTGCAGGCAGCATTGTTTCACCAAAATAAATTCAGCTGATAATCCACAAATCTTTCAAGCTGCATTTAGTCTAAAAAAGGTACTTTTCAAACATTTTCCCCAAACCAAAGGGCCGGGAGGGGGGCAGGGGGGGAAAGACAGAAATATAAAAAAAGCAAAACAAATGACACCATTAATCTGCCTGGATTTTCCACCTCATAGAACAATCTGTTTAGGAATGACTGAAATAAAGTGGAATGTGGTTTAGATTTTTTTTTCCCCCTGCAATCTCTCACTGCAAATTCCTTGTTTATGGAGAAACATTGAAAAGAGGAGTTAGTCCCACCACCCCCTTAGCAAAATTAAAAAAAAAAATAAAAAAGGCACCATAAGCACAGGGAAAGAAGGAGGGGGGGTTTGCTTTGTGTAGGAAATAAAGACCGTAAAGTGAGGACTTTTATTGCTGGCAATCAGAGTATTGCTGCTGGCAGTGGCTAAAGGTGGAAAGCAAAGATGATTTAATTTATAGAAAGGACAAAGATGTCATGTAGCAGATTTAATCACTGAAAAGAAAAAAAGAAAAAAACCTAGCCAACGTCATAATTTACATTTTGGGATAATAAAGAAGAGTGAAAGAAAGAAACAACTGAAAAACCCTGAATGGGTGAAAAAAATGAAGGAAGATAAATAGATTTGCCTGTAAAACTAATAAATTTAAAAACAAAACCAGAAAGCAAAACACAGCCCCTTGAAAGTGCTGGTAAAATGGACCATCGATTTTGGAATTCATCTGCATTTTGTATTTTAATAATGCTTACTCTCTCTCTCTCCCTCTCTCTCTTTTGCAAAATATAAAAGCTGATCTGATAAATATTAATTTGAACCATCATAATGTATTTGAAAATTCCAGCTAAAATGTCACCACATGGAACATTAATGTAATATTTCAAGGCCCTGAGAGCAATACTCATATTGATTGCATTTATTTCACTCTAGGGAGGAGAAATAATTCTTCAATGTGGGACACATCTGGTAGCCAAAGATGCAAAAGGCTGAGGGTAGAAATGCAAAATTATATGGAAAAAATCCCATAATCTAACCCCCCAAAAACAAAACAGAAGTGCAAGCGAAGCTGACAAATGCAACCCATTCAATCTCGAGTTTCAGTTGCAGCAATCTTTTTCTTTTTTTCAAAATAATTCTCTTTGAATTTTTAGTTTTTTTGGGGAAAAAAAATAACACAAACAGGCAAAAATTCCCATCATGTTACTCTGAATCTTTGGCACGAAAATCAACAGTATCATCACTACTCCAAAGAAAGAATGTGTGTAATTGGATTGCTTATTGGAAACACAGAAGCCAGGCTGAGAAAGCAGCACAGCACTTAATTCTGTGAAACTTTGACAGAGGTTCCCAGGAAAGATGCTCTTATCTGGGGAGCCTCCTCTGAGGCTGGGGCTGAACTTTGCCGTGCTGGCAGAGCCCGGCGCGGGCGGGATTGGGGCTGTTTTCCTGTGATTCTGCAGAAGGAGCACGGAGACGCTGCCTGTCTGGAGTCCCATAAAACAGATCTTTTCCTTGTCATTAAGAATATTGATGTTCATTAGGCCCAGGCGTCAATGAGTCTTTGTGCAAATGAAACGAAATCTGAGTCAAATTGTGACCCTGAGTCCAACACACAACCGCAGATTGGCTGCCACTGGGGGGCTGGGGACAAGAGGTTCCCCCAGCACCAAAAATTCACCATCCCTACTCTGAGACAAAAAAACCCTCTGCCAACACAGCCAAAGAGCCCAAGGAAATGCTCCTGCCCCTCCACCCCCAAACACTTTCATGTAAGGTGGTTTCTGATAAAGATGGAACAGATCAGGGCTACTTTTAGCAGCCTGAGACAAGCTCCCCCCAGGTAAGACAGAGGTGCTCTCCAGCAGGGCAGCATCACTTTTGCAGGTATTGCTCTTTCAGTTTGCTCCCAAGGCTTTTCTCCCCTGCCGTGGCTCTGGGGCTGACGTTTGTGCTGTACAAACTCCAGGCTGTAAAGCCCCAGCTCCAGCCCCGTAACTCACGGCAGAGCCGCTTTGCCGGAGCACTTGCAGCGCTAACAGTGTGATGGGTGCTTTTCGGAGCTAATGTCTCACTGATATTAACAGCCATGCCCACAGAGCAAAATCTGCAATGTAAAAGCGAGGGGCTTGCTAAATATTTACAGGCTTGCACATCTCACTGTCCCATTCATTTCCTTGACCTTTTGTGAAGGAGGATGGGGATGGAGATGGCAGGGAATGGTCCCTTCTGAGGTACAAATGCACTACAGCCAAATTGGCTCCAGAGCTGCTGATAGTGAGACCTTGAGCTGAGATCCCACTCCTTCCTCCCCAGCAGTTTATAAAATTAAGTCCAAAAAAGCCACCACATGCAGTGGGCAGGCTTGGCCCAAACTATCTGAGCAGGGATGGGGGAATAGCTCCCAAAAGGAGAGCAGCCCTGCTGTGATCCATGTGTCGGTCACTGCAGACCAGAACAGAGGCCAGTCGGATCCCAAACTCCAGCTGATTCCAGGCACAGCTGTTCCCAGAGGAAGGCAGCATTCCCGGGAAATTAAGGATGGGAATGAGTCAAGGAGACGCCTCAGTTCTGCATCCAGCTCTGTCACTGACCTGCTGGATGATCTTGGGCAAGCCTTTTCCCATCTCTGCACCTCAGTTTCTCCTGACAGCATTTAAAATAAATAAAGAAAGGGTGTAGCAAACCCTCCCACATGAAGACGGGAGAGGGCATTGTGAGGCTTGTTTAATGCTTAGAAAGCACTTTGAGATCTACAGATAGAAAGCGTTACACGAGAGCCAAGTATTATAATTAAACTTTATATAACCGGGCTTTGTAGACACCTTGGGGGCAGGAGCAGCAGCTCCGGTGCCTGCAGCGCGGGGCGAGCCGGGGCCCGGGGCCGCGGCCGGGCGGCGTGTGCCGGGGGAGCCGGAGGAGCCGGGAGCGGCAGGGCCGGGCCGTGTGCGGGGCCGAGCAGCCTCTGCGCCCGCTCCAACCGCCGCTCCGCCGCGCTGCCAACACAGTGTGGCCCTGATGCCGGGCAGCCCGCCGACCGGGCCGAGCTGAGTCGAGTTGAGCTGAGCTGGACTGAGCAGAGCCGAGTTGAGCTGAGCCGGGCTGGGCCAAGCCGAGCCGAGCCGAGCTGAGCTGGACCGAGCCGAGCCGCGCCTAGCCAAACCGAGCCGAGCCCAACCGAGCCAAGCTGGGCTGAGCCGGGCTGAGCCGAGCCGAGCCCAACCGAGCCGGACCGGGCTGAGCCGGGCTGAGCCGAGTCCAGCCCAACCGAG
>JAOXXN010000259.1:6867987-6887493 GCA_026770055.1 Myrmophylax atrothorax
CCAGCCCAACCGAGCCGGCGGCTCCGGCGTGCCCCGGGCGCCCCCTGCTGCCCGCCAGCCCCGGGGCTCGGCCCAGCGCCGGAGCCTCGGGGGGACCCTCCGGGAGCCTCGGGGGCTCTCCGAGAGGACAGATCCCTATCCAGGGCCCGGGGTGGGCGGGTTCCCGTCCGCGTCCGGCTCGGCCGCTGCCCAGGCGGGCTCCCGGTTGCGCACCCCAGGCTGAGCGAGAGGTGCAGGGAGGGCTGTCTAAAGAGTAGTTATTATGACTTAATTACGCCCACCGGAATCTGAAGTCCTTGTATAGAGGAGAGTACCCGGACAAGTCAGCCTCACACACATATGCGAAAAGTTACAAAGGCCAAACAAAAGTTTTGTACAGAAGTTACCACCTGTTTAAGGACTGAATACACACTGCACAGCTTTTCCTACAGATAATCCTACAGGTCTGTGAGTCTGCAGCTCAGAGCTTTCTCCAAAGATACACTGTCCCCAGACTGACTTTTAATAACAGATTCAGAGTTTGGAGAGTGCCTGCAATAGGAAAAATTAACTCCCTGCCACTGGTCTACTTTGCTGCACCTTGCAAATCCCAGTGCTCAGGGCAAGCAACCATCACGCCTTCCCCAGGTAGAAAAAGCAGGAATTAGCAATTTCCCTGCAATTACACCAACTCAACATGTAGGACTGCTGGGAGGCTCTGTGGGGACCACACTCTCAGGAGGACAGGGTGCTTCAGTCCATCATGCCATAGTGGGCACAGGGCTTCAGGATGGGACTCTGTCCAGGTGGCTGTGCCTCAAACCACTCACGGGACAAACTGACGTGACCCTTTAAGCACCATGGCCTCAAGAGTCATGCTCAGGGATGTGAGGATCGTTTCCCCAGCCCTTCAAGTATTGCACAAGGAAACACCCTCCTCATCGTCTCTCCTCTGCCTACAATTTCCTCTCTTGTCATTTACATGGGCATCAGTCCCAATACCAGGACAGAACTCCAGCTGATGAACAAAGCCAGACACTCCTTCAAGCTTTCACTGAGTGTCTGTCACCAGAAGCAGAGGATTAAACAGGATAGTAGTGGAAGCGAAAGGTTATGATCCTAGTCTTTCACATGAGTGAAACTGGGTCTGGGTCACAGAGGAAGATGGCACTGGAATGGCCTGTACTCCAGAAAGGCAGCACCCTGTCTGGCAGCACGAGCTCGGGAAAGAGCCAGGACAGGAAGAGCAGGTCAGGAAGGAGATGCAGTGGCAGAGCAGCATGTCTGTGGGAGCTTGAATGGTGCATGCCCGCTTTTCTGGGATGCGTCAGGCCCACACAGAGGGTGATAAGCAGCAATGCCCGGGGCAGCATGCAGGGATCAGGATTTCTTTCTCAGGATCCTTGCCAGGCACAGGAATGGGCCCTGAACACCCAGTCCAGGTATTTCAAATTTGCTTTTGAGTTTTCCTAGTGTTTCATAAGTCATGGATGAGAAGGAGAGAATAAAGGCAAGACTGAACATTGCAGAGAACATTTTACAAAGGCCTTGTGTCTCTGTATCTCAAGATCCAAGGGCTACAAACCCACAAGATGTTGGCAAAAAATGGCCTGTAGTAACAAAGAAACCCATTAGTCTGGAAGCTTTTCTGCAGGCCTATCCTTCCCCCAGGAGACCACATAAGGGACCTTGTGGACCCTCAGGAAGGTTTCCCTCCCACCACAGCCGCGGCACCGCGCAGGGCGAGGCGGGCAGTGGTTCCCAGGCACAGCCCTCGCTCGCTGCAGGCACAGCCCCGCAGCCCGTGGAGCTCTCGCTGCATCAAAGGAGCCCCACCTTGGGGCTAAGCTTCAGAGTGCCTCATCAGGGCCCACATCTCCAACAGTAATGACTGCCTACACTAGGACTGCTCCTTTATCCCAAGATGATCCCAATGCATATTTCACATCCACATGCTGCTGAGCTCCATTCCTGCCTACATCTATGAGCTCATGCCTTTCTCACCTGTCTCTACTCCCTGTACCCCACCCAAGCCCATTTTTCTCTTTTTTCTTTTTCTGCCACACCTACCATATACTTGTTGCTATACCAAGGGTGGCACTGCAAGCCAGAGTCCCCAAGCATCTATGCCATTTCCTAATTGTTCCTGGAACTCCACCTCTCCCAGGAGGCCTGTGTACATGCCATTCTAATAGGAAACTTTCCCACAATTAGTAGAGGTGTTGGCATCAGGAGCACAGCACAAACCACAAAGTGTGGACAAGCCATCCCTGAAGATGGGAGTAGCACAGCGGAGCCAATGTGGGCTCAGGCAAGGTATCACCTCCCTCTGCTTGTCCTCCATTTTTCAGTTTTAGAAGGAAACTGGTTGCACCCTGCCTGTCCTCCCTGTACCTCACACCAAAGAAAAGTGCTTCTTTTGGAGTGAGAGCCTACACTGGGAGAGTTTTGCACACATTTTACACTGAGGGAATGACAGTGCAGGATGAACTGTGAATGTCCCACATGTTATACTATCCCAAATATGTAGAGGAGAACATGGAGACAGATTGATTTGCCCGCTCAGCACTGATGTCAGAGTTGAAAAGCACCCTGTGCTCTTGGGGCAGGCACATGGAGCACCAGGCTGGTTGGTTTTGAGTCTAGAGCTGATCCACGAGATCCAAGCACGCAGAAAGCATTACAGAAAACCTCTCAACAATATTTCAGACAATGAATGCGTTTGCCTTCTCCTCCTCCAGCATCACTGCCCCTCTCTGGGGTCCCTCCTAGGCACTGAGACATCCTGCCTTGGTGTGCACAGCGAGAGCCACAGGTCTGTGGTGTCCCTGTGCTTCCCTGCTGAGGCTGCAGCAGAGCAAGGCAGAGTGATGCATGGGGACAGTGCTCAGTGCATTAATAAATAATCACCTCCCCTGCTCCGCAGGAGAGCGTGACTTCACCGTGATGTGTGTGAATGTCACACAGGCCCCGGGAGAGCTACTGCTCTGACTGCCAGCTTGGTTCCCCAGGGCCCTGCTTATCCTTCGCCCTCCCTCCTGTGCCACAGGCTGTACCAGTTGTTGCACACAGACACAGTAGTACTTCACCAGCTAAGAACTGTCCATGCAGTTGATGATTCTCTACTATCACATTGCAAAGGTTTCTCCACACATACCTATACACTACAGAGAACCATATTCTTCCCTTTTTCTGTCCCAGACTTAGTGACAGATGAAGTGACTGAAGTCACCTGGCACTGTGGCCTCCTGTTTGGAGCCCTGGAGTCCTTATACCCCAGTCTCTTCTGAATCACTGCCCACATTAATGAAGCAGTATGGGAAAAGGACTTACCACGTTCTTCTGAGCAGCTTTTTAAAGGACAGATGAGGCACAGACACACTGCCCCCAGTCGGGAATGCCCAAATTGCAGCATATGCTGGAGTGCCCTGCAGACTGGTGGGTCAGTGAGTGGCAGAGGACTGGCCCCCAGTGTGGGTTAGCACCCAAGACTCAAAGCAGTGACAGATGCACATGAAGCCTGGGACACCTGGCTGGGTCTGACCCCTGTGAACCTCACAGCAGTTTATCTCATGCTGTGCCAGACCTTTGCTTAATGTGGTCATTCTTCTCAGCTGAGCCCACAGTGACATTGCTGCACCACTTCCCTTGCTGAGCCTGTGCTGTGACAGCACCTCCTGCACGGACCTGCTCTGTGTGCCACGGACTTGAGGGGCCCTCTGAGGCAAACCCTGCGAGCGCCCTGGGGGCACCACTCTGGACAGCCAGGGCTCCACATTTGGCAGAGGGTCACATCAGAAAATGCTGTAAGTCTCCTGTATCACTTTCTAGGGATTTGAGCAAACACTTCCAGGCATTTGCCCTACACTGGCCTTGCTGCTGCCTTACAGCTCCAAGCACCGGTTCTCCTTCACTCCCCACCACTGACTCATTCAGACTCTTGGCAGGGCAAAGAGAAAGGCAGGCAGAAAAGCTCTACTTAATTTCCTGTAAAAGTATTGTGGCAGGACAGGGAAAGGGCTAATGTGTAAGTGTGAGAGGCACTATGCAATAGAAAAAGCCTTGCCCCCATTCACTATTGCCCCCCATTCTTTCTTTAGAGGGTTATTTGGGGAGTGAGATTTCCCCTGTTATCCTCTATGGGCATCACATGCCTGGCTCACCTCATTTACTCAGCTAGAGCATGTTTTATTAATCTGGAGTCTCAACAAGGTTCTTTACTTCTATTAATTTATTAATATTGCTAATTAAATATCATATTCGCAAATGTAAATTTCCTAATAGTGTCCCTTCCATTTTCAAATTTAAAAAAAAAGAAAAAGCAGCAGCAGCTTGTTATGTTAGTCAATTGAAAGCAATTCAGGCTAATCAGGAGAGCGGGGCTGTCTTGTGTCTGCAGAGGGAGGGCCACCCTCAGTTCGCTTTGGGGCAAATATCCACCTTCTACCACCAGCTTTAACAATTGGATTTCAGAGCAGGAACAAAATGGGGGAGTGGAGTAAATGGAAGGGGGTGGGAGAAGGGAAAAACAAAGAGTTTGGTGTGTGTGTGAAAAGGTACCAGGAAAATACCTCAGCGATTGGCACGGCAGGATTAATGAGGGTGGGGGGCACACACAGCCAGACCACAGGGACTGCACTGGGTGTAAGGAAGGGATAACTTAATAGGCAGCCAGCAAGGTGGGGAGTGGCTGGTCCTGTGTGGAAAGGGTCGTGGGAGGGGACTGGTCCCTCTGGAGGGGACTGGTCCCTCTGGAGAAATGCAGTTCATGGGGAGATCAAGTATGTGAATTATATTGTGCATGTTGCCCTTGCTGACACTTCCAGCTATGTATTTATATATATATTTAAGAAGATGTGATATTCTGTGTGTTGGGATGACTGGGCTGGTGTTGTATTAAGGAAAGTTTTAAAAATACATTATATCATTTTTATTATTAATGGTAATGATAGGGGCCTGCTCGTTATCTTTCCTTTTGTTAGGAGTGCTGTAATCTGAGGATGCTGTGGCAATGTGAAAGGGGTAATGCAGTGGTACTGCTCCATTTGGTTCTCTTTTAAAATTCCATCTTTCTTGATAATTGTTATCAGAACCCAGAAAAATGACATTTAGTTGCCTTTTTCAATGGGTTTATCAAAAGCATCGAAACCTTTTTTTGCCTCCATTATGCAAAACAGACCTCAATAAAAAACCCCTTATTCTCGCTGTATGGATGGAGAAAAGGAGGCACTGAGAGCACAGCACAAATCCTAAGTTTATTGCGGAATGTCTCTTCAGATCCCACCCTTTTCCGTAGGTTAAATTCTAAACCATTTGCAGGAAGGTACAAAACAACACCTCAAAGGAAATTTGGGTGCAGAACACGGGCCACCCAGTATTTCATGTCTTGCTTTAAATGCTAAAGACTGTCCTAGCCCAAAGTACGAGAGCAGAGGGACACACTGAACCGAGGGAAATAACTGCTCTCTGGCTCCAGGCAGGTAGGTTTTTTCTTTACACAGCAAAGAATTCCCAAATGTTAATCCACTGGTGTCTCCCAGATCCCTGAATGAAGAGCAGCACTGACCAGGTCGAAAGCAGATCCGTTCCAGCCGAGTGCTGGAGGGTGACAAAGCCACGTTCCCTGGGGTGCAGTCAGAGCTGGACCCTCTGGGACAAACAGGGAAATAGGGTCCCACTCCAGACACCTGCACTGCCCCCCAGCAGCTGCTCAGCTGGTGCTGGAGTGTTGTGTGTCCACGCTCAGGGCTGGTGAGGGGTGAATGCTTTGCAGGCTGCTCAGAGGGGGCTGTTTTAGCAGAGGGAGGGATGTGGCAGGTGCAGGGGTATGACTGAAGGGGCAGAGAAGGAGGGAACAAACCACCACAACAAAACCCCTTTTCAGTCTCCCACAGTGAACAGCAGCAACACAGAGAGCCCTGGCTGAACTGGAAGGAACTGGTTCTTGTCACCTCACACACACTGGTCTCCAGCTGTTAATGATCTCTGTTGATGGGAACATCATTTCCTCTGCATCCTGGCGTGTGTAATTGAGTGGGGCTGCGATGGGGAGGCGGCAGCGCCAGCTTCCCAGTCAGCACTTACTGACAGCCTAATCTCAGCTCAAGAAATGTTGCCGAGGGATTGGCTTCTGATGCCATGTTATCTCCCCAGTTTGAGAAAGTATAGAGCTCACCTCCTCGTGCAGATATAATAGGAGAGGACATCACCTTAATTCCACCTCCATTAGACCTCAGAGAGTCGACTGCGACCCCACTGACCTCATCAATATTCAAAAGCTTAACAAAAAAAGGCTATAACTGGGGAAGTCAGAAATAATGTAATGCAGTATTGATTATTTTATGGTACGATTAGGTGTAATTACATCTCTCAAATTTTATTTTAATGTTACTTTCTACTACTTTTAGCCTTTTAAAATTATCCAAAACATCTCTGTTTAATGGAACGAACATGCCTTCAATTTAAATGTGAAACACTCTTTTTCTGCTAAAGTGTGACCTCAATATATTTGAAAACATAAATTACTGCTATGTATAAACCATAAAAAATGAATGATGAATTTAATTCTGGTGAAGCGTGAGGGACTGGGAATGCAATGGGGAAATACTGTTTATCCAGAGGAGAGCGGACAGCCCCAGTGGAGAGAAGGAGGCAAAATGTGACCTTCTCTAACGCTGAATGGGACATGTCATGTGAAGGACTTGACTTTGGACTTACAAACCAAGGGCAAAAATCATTTATTCCCTGGATCAAGTCCTCAGCTGGCCTTGGTCAGCACAGCTTCACTGCAAAGGCGTGATACCCATTTACACCAGTGGAGATTTTAGTCCACTGCATTTGCTCAGTATTTGAGTCCCTCCAGCTCTGTCAGATGAGCAGAGATGGATGTTCCAGCCAGAGACCCACAGGGTAACCTCCTAACTCTTCACTTCATCTTTCAGACCTCTTTGCACCGCCAGACTGGTGTAAAAGGACCTTTGCATAAACAAGAACAGGGCCCTAAGAACCTGACTGAACTCTCCCATCTCTCATTTGCCAGTATCATCTCACCCATTATTAGAACTAATTACATTCATTACTGGGATCTTGGAGCCTTAGTCTTGAACCAGAGCTCCACTACTGCAGAGATGAGACAGCTGAGTGTCCCTACTCAACCTCTGCTCAGAGCCTTCTCTAACACACCAGTGTTTGGGTCCCTGGGTGTTATCACAAGAGGTATATTAATAACTAATGATAGGCCAGAACTGCTTCCTTGGTGGCCACAAACAGGGGTGATTTTTATCTCTGGGACTCCTGTTTGAAATGGAAACTATGCCTGGACTTCACCAGTGCTATCGAGTCCTCTGAGCATTTACTGTACAAGTTCAAACTTCGCATTGATAGCATCCCTAATTTCCAATACCAAACATTTCCTTATTTTGCCTCTTATCGTTCAGGCAGGGGGGACAGTGTGCTGTCACCATAAGTGTGTGTCACAGTTTGAATCTAGGTTTGAGGGAAGGAGAAGCAGGGTGGCTGGAAGGGTCACTGATAATGGTCTTAGAGCTCCTTTGGGCCAGTGTGAGTGACAGACTGTTAAATTAAAGTAATTTTCATATTAGTTCCTTCCCCACCTCCTGCCTCTCACCCACTGAAATCATTTAAGTCTAAGCCTTCTGTATCACTGGGGGTTATAAAGAAGGTGCGTAGGAAGAGAAATTAGAAAGACAGACAGACAATTGAAAGGGAACTGCTGGAGAATCTCGGCTTCTGTGCTAATGTATTCCATACATTATTTGCAAATGGAACAGTCTCTACACACTCAGGTATCAAATACCTGGGGAGAGTTCTCCTCCACTGCATGTCTCAGCCCTGGGCCCTGAAGGGCACTGCACGCTGTGTCTGTCCCTGGCCGTGCCAGGGCTGGGGACAGTTGGCAGGTCAGCCTGGCTGGACACTCACTGCCCCCCGGGGTCAGTGACCAGCAGCTCTAACGAGCTCCAGACTGCACCCTGCCCTGGGAGATACACCTTGCCTGACCACGGGCTTTCAGGGCTAAGGCAGAGTTCTGTAAAACCATGTACCAAACCAGACACAGTTCCTGTGGAGGAGAATTAGAAAGGGAACGGGTCTTACCACAGGATAGAATCCAGCTCTGTTCTTCTAACCTGCAGAGATAACTTAAGGCAAAAGCCTGTAAACTACCTCAGTTGTTAAGAAAATGTGAGAAACAAATTTATACACCTGAAACAATGTCATCTGGGGAAGCTCAGTATTGCTGAATGGTTTATTCAGTAAACTTCAGGAAAAGGCATTAACAAGACCTTAAGTCAATTATCCACCTGTGCAAGCGTTTCATATTCTGCTTCAGAGTCCTTTCTATGGATAAAAAAAGCACTGAGGTAGTTCTAGGCTGAGGGGAGCACCAGTAAGATCTTCCACCCTGAGAAGTGCTCAAGCACTGCTGGTGCTTTGACAGTCCAGAATGTGCACTTGTCTGATCAGCCTGTGCCATTGAGCTGCACCTCAGAGGAGCAACTCCAGCAGCAGGTACAAAAGGCGAAGTTCAACCTCAGCAGCAGCACAAGGCTGGTTCAAATATCAAAAAAAAGTCATTTGTAGGAAAATTGAAAGCAGACTGAAGTCAGCAAAAAGCTGACAGCACTGGAGATCCATCTGGTAGGCTGTTCTGAAGGTGAATTTCTTAGGTGGGTCTTCCCTGGCACAACTGGATCAGCTCCATTCATATTGTGCAAGTCTACTGAGAAGACAAAAGTGGTGTTTTATTTGTATGAAGCAAAGGAACTGTGTGGTCTGATTGTCAGTCTGGCCAATTTCTGAACTGAAGCTTCTTGAAACTCCTGTGTCCCATCTTAGCACCTCTTCAAACTGAGAATGCAATGGCTGTGTAAAGTGGTAACTGCAGGAATCAATTGCAGGAATAGCTTTGTAAGGCTGGTCTTTGTTCCAGAACTATTGATAGGGACTTACAGTGAAGGACCTGCCTGTTTAATCCACAACTTTTCAAACACCTGCCAGCAGTTCAGTGAATTCAGCAGCCAAACATCCCAGGATGCTCATCAGCTGGACTTGCTGATTTGTTGCTATCCATTCTTTCAAGTGTTCCCTTATCTGCTTTACATCAACAGCCAGGGTGCCAAGATGCTCATTACTTCCTAATGGTCCATATTCCATTTCTATATTTTTCTTCTTAAAGACCAATTAAAAAAAAAGTTAAGTAGCTCAGCCATTTTAGAATCACCATTGATTCCAGCTCTCTCCTAATTTATTAATGGGCTTACCTTCTCTCTCGTATTTCTTTCCCCTGATATACTTGGAAGAGCTCTCATTAGTTATTGTGGCCCTTTGGGCCAACATTAACTCATTCTGTTTCCTACCTACACAGAGAGCTGGAAAGGTTTCTCCATTTGCCTGCTGGCTTCCTCCCCATCGCTGGATGAGTTCAGACATCTAAAGGTTTTCAAATGTGAAAACCGAGGAAGTTCAGTGTCATTGCTATTCAAGTCACACCAACTCCAACAAACCTTGGAGATTAGAAATTGCAAAAGTGAGCATGTTCTGGTATCTCAAGAGCACAGAAATTATACAGTGTTCCAGGAGCAGTCTGCCTAATCCAGATTGTGTTCCCATTATTTGAGAAACAAGTGCTTTGGAGAAAAAGCAGAAGAAACGTGACAAAATTGGAGTAAAAATAATTTGAGTCCAGGGAAGACTCCACTGGCTCCATCCAGAACAAATCAAATACACAAGTTCACCACTACAAAGTGTTCCAAGGGAGTCAGGAACATCATTTCCATTTTCAGTCTGTATTTGGGGAGAATCTCAGCCTGTGAGGAAAGCTGTGTTGGCTGCCAGGATTTGCAGGATTTTCTCTCTTTTCAGATGAGCAAATTATTCATAAGACTGAAGTAGGGAAATCCACTCCTCCCTGGCCACAATCAAGTTTCTCATCAATTAGGCAAATTGACAAGAGGTTTAACATTTTCCCACTTATGTTTCCGAAAGTACTATGAAAACAGTCCTTCAAATTGATATCCAAACTAACCTTGCCCTGTAAAGCAACCGCAGGAAGAGCTTTAGAAGGTAAAATTGCTAACCAGATGTATTACCAGCAGCAGAAAATCAGCCAAACACAAAAACATTTGTAAGAATAAGGAGGGATGGCCTTCAAACCAAGTGTTTCACACTGACAGGCACTGAGAGAACTCACAGGTCAGACCTCAGATTAACATTCACAAGCCCATTCTAGAGAAAAATTATTTCTACAAATATTTCAGGGGTCTACATTGTAAAGTAAATGCAGAAAGATGCTTATGGAGGCCCAAATGAAAGGTATAGGTGTGCACAAGTGTGCAGGAGTGCAGAGCTGTGTGCAGCAGAACGTTTCTCCTCGGGAGCATGTGCCTACACACAAACAAACCATCTGCCTCTCCCACTGCTGTTCCTCCCCCAGGTGTGCAGCTGGGACAGAAAAGGCTCCCAGATGCACTTTGCCACCCCACAACCAGTCATTCCGGGCCAGGTACAGACTCTGCTCTCATCCTGACTCAGGTTTAGAGCAAGATGACTAAATAATAGTTTGTAATTGTGTTTACTCCCAGCTTTATCCGTTGTTTTTCAAGTTTCATCTGCAGAAGCAGGAGTGTAATCCAGTAGGCAGCAACATTAATCCCAAGGGAATGCCAATCCCTGGGGACAGCCAAGGCCCTGCTTCCTGTTTAACGAATATGCAGTGACTGGTTAGGCAAATTGTGTGTCTGCATTTCCTATGAATATCCCTGACCATCTATTCCCAGCTCTGTTTTTTGTTTAAAGTTGGCATGATGGATGCTCAGAGAGATCCTGGATGCTCATCCCTACCAGAGAGCACAAGTATCAATTCTCCTGAGGTAATTCAATTTATCCATTATCATCATCTGCAGCACAGTAGCACCTTGATGCCATACAGTGCTGAATGGATGCAGGCTGAGCCAGCTCCCACCCAGAAAAAGAGAACAAACAAACATGCAGAGAGGGAAAACAGCAGCACAGGGACGGAAAGCTTCCCTTCCCTTGACCAGGCACACACAGCATGCCAATGGCAGAGCTCCGAGGGAAGGATTCCTGATCCCCAGTCCAAGCACACCACCAACAGCTACAGGCTCGAGGAGCACTCCTTGGGCATGCACTCAAAACTCATCACCAAACAGGACAGATCGCCAGCTGCCCTTCCCTGATCCTTCTGTTCTTTGTTGTATCAGCACTGGATGGCACAGAAACTCCAAATATAGCAGCTCAGGAATCTCTTGCCTATTCCCTACTTGCCGGCAAAAAAGCTTGTTTTGATATTTGCAGGAGTGAATTAATTTGGTATTCCCGATACGATCTCAGACACACCCCAATGACACTTACACACCCACAGCCACAGAGGCTGATAACATCATCAGCTGACTCCTCAGCTCACAGCAGCCTTTTTCACCCGTTTCTAGGATTATGAAATACATATTTTGTGTGGCTGGCTAATGCCAAAGTTACAAAATCCATGTAATTAAGATTAATTTAAGAGCTGGATTGGATCAACTTGTGGCATCCACCCATTAATTAAAAGAAACACTTTGAATTTCAAGTGGCTGCCTTAATATTTCACTCTGTGCTGGCACTGTTAAGCTGGGATTGGCAGGGAGCTGTGAGTGCCCAGGTGTGGGCGGCTGGGGGCCTTGGCTGTGCTGGCAGACAGGTGCCCTCTCCTGGAAGGTGCCCCTGCACACCCTGAGCATGGGGCTGAGGGCACAGACACAGCTCTGTGCCCGTGAGGCTGTGCCAGCCTGTGTGAGACACACACACCCTGCAACCCTGAGCATGGGGCTGAGGGCACAGACACAGCCCCTGTGCCTGTGAGGCCGTGCCAGCCTGTGTGTGACACACACACACACCCTGCAACCCTGAGCATGGGGCTGAGGGCACAGACACAGCCCCTGTGCCTGTGAGGCTGTGCCAGCCTGTGTGTGACACACACACACCTGCCAGAGACCCACACGCTGCACATGGACTGTCACCTGCCATCGTGACACGTTGGTGTGTTCGGTGAGTGTTTCTGGAGTTTGTGCTTTTCACTACAGATGCACGTGTATGTTGTTCTACAGAGCAGTCTGTGAAAGCCACACATGCTGATGGGATGAGCCACGCAAGGACAACACTGAAATGGGTTTGTGTTCAAAGTTGGAGGGAATGTATTTCAACCAAGTAAAAAAAACAGTGACAAACTTTCTTCGGGAGTTTACAGGGGTAGTTTTGTAGGTTCTTTAAGGGTCCTGCCTGCCAGTTCATCTTGTCTTTCCACAGAATCTGACCACTGTTAACTATTTGCATGGTCCTAGCACCTGAAGTCTTAAACAATCTGACATTGCCTTGGTTGCATAAACACAGAAGGGAATCTACAAACTGCCCTGAAGAGCTTACAGGGGAGGGTACAGTGTGAAAACCACACTGTGTGCTGAAACAGAAAACTGCAGGTCCCAAGATTACCTTTCATTTGGAATGGGTCCATTTACCCCCGGGAATAAAATGAGAAATAACACAGATTTGGAATAACTTAATTTTTTGATTTGACTATGTTGATCACCTCATGCATACATGGAATATGAACAAAGATACATATATGCACCTTGGGACATACTGATGTATATGCATGCAAGCACATTAATTCAAAAAGGAAGTTAATTTTGATAAGATGATGTACATGCACATAAAGTGTGTCAAATGTACAAGAATGTGGAGATATGTGCATATATATATACACACAGAAATTGCATTTATATGACCATACGAACATGTCTGTGAAGTTCCTTAAGCAAACTTGTCAGAGAAGACACTGACTATGTGCAAACATCTGGAAAAATGGTTAAGACCAAATGTTTTTTCTTACTGTCATGTTACAAAAAAGTTAAGAATCTCTTCCAAATCCAGATTTTCTCTTGGATTCTACAGCTGCCGAGTCTATTTGTTTTATGTATTTTTTATAATCTGAATTGCTCTCAGGCAAAGACATAATTTTAATTCATTTAGAACGAAATCTCTCCCTCTTCCCTTTATGGCAGGGTCACGTCTTCTTTGGGGGAAAAAGGTCCACCCCAGCTCAGCACACTGTTCCCTCCAGCACCTCCTGTTGGCTGCAGTTACACTGGTCTCTTCAAATATATCCAATCATTTAACCCACAACCCATGGCTGAATCAGAGATCAATAAGTCCCCCAGAACAGTTTCTGCTGGATGAGATGTAAACCAGCCCCTGTCTTCCTGCCTTATTCTCTCTCTATCATTCCATCAGCACTCAGCACTGTCTGAGTACAAGGCTTTGATCAAACCAGTAGTTTCCCTTCCAGACATCACCATGATCCATATCCAACTATCCTTCAGCAGGGCAGGCTCCAACACCCCTTATTAGTGGCTTTGTATTTGCAGAATTGTAGCAAGTACAGGCTGGATGAGAACCTGAACATGTTTAATATAATCTAAATAACTGAGCAAGTCCTGGATTTAGTTTAGTTTACAGATTGGCTATTCCCAATTCTATTACCCTTCATTGCCTCTCCTGACAGCCTGATCAGCAGAAGTAATCCAGTCATTTACATTTCTGATACTAAATCAAGTTACAAGCAAATAAAACCATCAGATATAAAGGCAGGTATAACTTTACCTGTCTGGGCAAGGCAGCCACATCTGGAGTGCAGTACAGCAAATGTTCAGAGCATGGCAAAACTCTGGTCCAGTGCATCTGCAAGGGACAAGAAGAATTTGATTAATGTGTCGTCCTGTACCAACTCTATATCAATTAATAGATTTTATTCTTAAATAGGCAATATCTATATTTTTTACAGTTTATGAATGAAAGGAAGGTAGGGTGAGAGGACTTGTTTGAGGTTTTCAGTAAGAGATCCAACAGCAGTCCAAAGTAGAATCTGGAATTAAGGAGCAACATGGCATTGTCTGTATTTCCAGCACCTCTGCTCAGTTGTGCTTATGAGTACCCCAAGATCTTTAACAACCAGAGATGACCAGAAGGTCACCCAAATGATCCTGCAGAAGCTGCTCTAATAACCAACCCAAGTTTCCATGGTGAGGATTATAACAGAGCCACCTCCTGTGACATCAGCAGATCTCTGCCCTGCTGACAGACACGAAGCCCACCTGCACCTGAGGCCGAGGCACAGCAGCAGATTTTGAGGTGTCACTGTACTCTACATGTGTTCTCATTCTTGGGGAAAATGTTCATGATTATTTCATTTTGTGGCAGTAATGGAAAATACATTTTAGTGCTTGTGTTCTGCATTTGCAATTCATGTTCCCATACATGATTACATTAAGTCTGTGTTCTGTCATTTTTGATGAATGTAGCTTGTTTTCTGTAAAAAACAGACTCTGGGATGGAAAGTGACAGAAGTGAAGCTGTAACAAAGGATGATCAATTTTTTATGGCCAGCACCAAATGCAGGGGAAGGCCCTGAATGCCTCTCTGAAGCCAAGGACCCTTCAGTCATGGCTGAATCTGACCCATTCCTGTCACCGTGCTGCTTCTGGCAGTCACAGGGCAGCACTGCCTAATTCTGCCTTCTTCCTTTGCCAAAGCTGATAAACTAGCTGTTCATTACCAGGTCATGCTGAGAGCAATTTGGCCTCTGCAACAAGTGTACACAGGTAACAAGCGAGCGCACAGCAGGTGGGTTTGGTTCTCTTCCTAGCACAGAAACATCTCTGATGCTCTGATACATCGTGTTCAACAACCAACAGCGACCCCGGCGCCCTGGAGGGGCCATCTCTCAAAGCCCAAAGAAACAGGCAGGGAAGACAGGCATGAGGAAGAGAAATGATTTCCTCCAAGACAACTATTGGAGGGTCCATTGGAGAGTATCGGGAGAGCTGCACTAAAGGTGACAACCCAAAGGACTGAACTTCACAGTGATTTCAGACTGGAAAACCAGAGTAATGCACAGGCTGGAGCTTTTAGCAGATCTTGTTCGAACAGACCTCAAGTAAGAAAAATTGATCCCATGTATTTGTGGGAACACAGGGCTCTGCCGATGACAGTTCCAAAGCCAGGCTTGTGTGTTGTTTCTGTTCAGATGGTCACGAGCCAGATCTTGGCCTCTGAGACTCATGAATAACTGCCTTGAACTTGGGGAACTGACAGGGGGCTTTCCTGCCTGATAAAAGCTGAGAATGAGGCCTCTTAACACACAACTCAATCTTGTTCTGCTATTCAGAATTCTCACTCAGGCTACAGTGGAAGAAGTTGCGGGGCTGCTGGGTTTGCCTCTGCCCCCCTCCCCCAGGACACGTGCTCACCATAAGCAGATGGTTTCAGAGATTAAGTTCTAAGGAGGCATTAGCAGGAATATCTGCACACAGCACCCCGGCAGCTGCCTCTGCTCACACCTGTTCTGAGTTTCACAGCTTTCAAAGAATCAGTGTTCAAGGCTTTTTTGCCCTTTCCTTTTTTGGAAGATGGAAGCTTTGAGGGCAAATGCAGAGCCAGCTTCTACAGGCACTCAGGGTGCCTCCCTTCTGCAAGCAGATTCTCTGGAGCTGCACCTCAGTCCAGATTTTTAGCTATCATAGTCAGGTTCTGAAGGAGTATCAATCTATTTCCCTAATCCAGAAATTACAATAACAAAGAGAGCTGCATTTTAGGGAGAAGTCAAACCCCCTTGTCACAGGAAAGGGAACTCACGACTGTTCTTGATCTTTAAATACTAAAACAAAAATTATTGGATCCCCACTGAAAGACTGAGGGACCCACCCTTCACACTTCAGTGTATTTCTCTGGTAGTGTTTCTTCTAATCATCAAATTTAATTCAGAGAGATCAATAAGAGAAATGGCATCAAGCAGCACTGGGGGCTCTAACAGTGGTCTCAGCTGCTGGGCACATGGTTAAAGAATGTAACCCCAGGTATGAGGATGGTGTCTTGTGACATCACCACAGGAAGCTAGAGATGCTGAGTTTGGGTCACTTTCTGTGGGAAATGGGAAAGGGATCTTCCTTCATAAGAGGAATTTAGGCACAAGGCAATCTGGCACATAAATAATTTAAAAAATCAGCAGCAAGGCAACCATACTGGAATGTCTCCTTGGCTTAGCCACACTCTCCAGTTGCAAACCACCAAAAAAGTGGGTATTTCACAGCCTACTGTGGCATCCAGGTTGCCACATAGTAGAAAAACCTTATATACGTACAATAATGACCACTTGATTCCTGCAGGTGTACCTGACTGTGGGAAGCTGGGAGATGGGGAGCCCTTCTTGAGTACTCCTGATGTGTCCATAGAATTCCTAGTGCACATGGGCACTTACAAGTGTCCCCTGCACTCTCAGAGCTAAACTTTGTGTGCCTGGATGCTCGTGCTCACTGCTGTGTCTGCTGTTCTGATACCTGCAGCAACAGTCTGATAATGGGCAAAACCCCAATGAGCTGAGCAGTGAGGAGTCTCTGTCACCACCTTTGGAATCAAAGATGCTTATCCAAAGTGATAAACAGACCTTTTTTCAGGCCTAGTGTAACACCCATACTCTTCTGTAACAGACAGCAGGAACGTCCTTAGTCTTCAGTCTCTCTCCTACCCAAGATGATGCAGTGAGGTATAAACATGAAAGAGATGCCACTGTTAGCCAAAAACATTCCAGTCAAAAGGCATGAGCATCAGATAAGGAAAAAAGGGATAGAAATGAGAGAAAAGAGAGTGGGACTAGCACAGAAAAGCAGAAGAAAAGCAAAGGTTCAGAGAGGGTGAAGAAATTTAGGCTTCACACAGCCAGAAAAAGGAATGAATGCAGAGAGGACAAAGATGGTCAAAGATGCCCCTCACTTGCCCATGGCATTGTGCCACCACACTGTCCCACTGATCCAATCATCCCCTGCTACTCTACCAGCAGCACTCATTGCCTATTAGCAACGTGCCATCTGCTTCCACCGCTGCCAAGGGCCCAGCCTCGGAATCCACACGGATCTGTTGGTGACATCTGTTGGGCCGGGCCGTGGATACCAGTGGCTTTTCACCGAGCACACTTGTTTGAAACAATGCTCAGCTGGTACCCGCAAGCACTGGGCTGACCACGCATCCCTCACAGAGGGATGTGCCAGGCGGCCCCCATGCCCCCTATCCAGCTGGCACCGCACCGAGGGGATGCCAGCCAGGCACCCGTGCCCCCCGCCCGAGCCGGGACACCCCGCACGGAGGGACTCCCGGAGGGATTCCAGCCTGGACACCTCGCACAGAGGGGATTCCAGTCGGGACACCCCGCCCCGAGGGGCTCCGGCCGCCTCCCCGCGCCCCCCGAGCGCCACCTGCAGACCGCGGGCGCTCCACTGCGGGCCGGTCCTTAAGAACAACAAAAACAAGAGGGTTACGCTCGCCCGCTTCATCTACTGCGACAGGACGATGGTCCTGGAAACAGAACCGAGTGGTTGCAATGTGAGCGGCATCGGGTATCTCGTGGACACAGGAAAATAAATGGAAAGGAACAATCACGTTGGGCAGGACAGGAAGGTCCTGCTGCCATGCCACGAGTGGATATGCAGAGTCTGTGAACGGGCAATTGTGAAAGACCTTCAATATTTTGCTGCCAGTTTTTTCGCTGGGCACATGAGCACCTCCTCTCGTGCCTCTCATGCTGCTGGGGCTCTCCTGGAATTTGCAGCTCCATCTGCAAGCCCACATCTGCTGCTCATGCAGGTGTGCATTCCCAGCAGCTCCCACCGAGCTGAAGGGCCGTGTGCCCCTGGGTCTCCAGCGGTGCCAAACACTCAAACCCAGGTGCTTCCCAACACTTTATATACTGGAAGAAGGAATCCACTTAAAAACCAGTGAAATCCATGTGATGAACAGCCTTTGCCATACACATGGTTCCCTTCAGATAAGATTTTTCTACTCTTTTAACACTTTGAAGAAGCTCAGAAAGAGTCTAGAAGAAATCCTTACAATTCCAGAAGGACCCATATAATTGTCACAATAGTCTTCCCTCTCTGTTTCTTAAAGAGAAATCTCCATGAGTAAATGGAAGGTGGACAATATTTGCTATCAGGATTACAAACATATTTTGCAGAGCAGCACAAGGGACAAGGGAATTCTAGAACTGTTATAGGTCAAAGTGGTTCCTGCCCAGCAGGGGTAGGAATGTCTGTCTTCCCCTCCCACAGAAGTGAATGAACAGACCTTCAAACACCACTGGCCTGGCACACTGGCTACATCTCCACTGGTTAGAGTTTTCTACCATTGATCCTGTCCACTCATCGGACTTGACAGCTTTTCTTGTGACCCTGAGGAAGGAGAAGCTGATGCTTTGCCAGATGTATGAAATAAAAAACTAGTTCCAGTGTAACACAGTAAGCTTCTTTAGAAAACCATTCTAATGAATTTAGGTGAAATATAGAATGTAAGCAAAAACTCCACCAGATACAAGGTGGCACGGAGGAGTTCTGGACACTTGATAAGGAATCATAAAGATGAGCAGTCCCTTTGCATCTGACAGCCCTTGGCCCTCCCTCCACCATCAGGGTGTGTTAGTCAGGCCATGCTTTGATCCCCTGCCAACTGCAACTGCTGGCCCGGCCAGGCTGTTTATAGAGCATTGCAAGGGCACTGTGTGACACTGCCAGTGCCACCCATGACATGGCCACGTCCTTTAGACACCAGACCTCCACTCCTCTCCTCATCTATTGACCACTTCCTCATATCTGGTAGCTATGGGCTCAGCAGAACCGGCAGCCACTCTCAGCGCCCGCAGAGTCAATCCCACAGCGATGCCATCGGGACCAACTGCTCTCCTGAGATGTCAGCACCATTATTGTAGATCCCAACACCAAATCCCTTTATCTCCCTCTGCATCACAGGCTCCGAGGACACTGGAGACAGAGAATGGCCACATAGCTTGGGCAGAGGGTCCAGCATTAGAAGCCCAATGGCCAGCTCCCAGCTCTGAGGCTCTGCCATAACGACTTCACCCAGCAGTGCCTCAGTTTCCCCATGTGTAAAATGAGGATAATGATAATGACCTACCTCAGAGGGTGTGGTTTGCAGATGGGTTAGCGACCAGCACTACAGAAACACCCCCCCAACACTCCCCCAGCCTGGCACCGGGGCAGCCGAGGGCACCGCGTCCTCCCTCATGGTCCCGCTCAGGAGAGCACTGCCCGCCAGAGCTCTCTGCCCGCGGCTGCGCAAATGTCCGGCCGGCCCCGGCCCCATCGAACCACCCTGCGTCTATTTGATAAGGACGAATATTGCTTTTTAAATAAATATAAAAACTCCGCTTCCTCCTTGGCGAGTTCATTTTGAGTCATTTTATCTCTTTCCTCCCCCTAGATTTTTCCCCAAATAATGTGATTAAGTGAGTCAGCGTTCTGCTTTCCCTGACAGCCTCTGGATTTAATTCAGTTTGAGGACTGTGACCTCTGACTCCTTTTTACTATACTAACCCAGCTAAGAGAACACTTAGCGATTTCTCCGCTTCCTACTGGGAGAGTATCTGGTGGGGGGTGAGGAGGGGGAGCAGGG
>JAOXXN010000259.1:6888933-6919485 GCA_026770055.1 Myrmophylax atrothorax
AGACACACACACACAGACACACACACACACACACACACAGACACTCGCTCAGAAATAGGAAGGAAATTCTCAGTCGGAAATTGCACTGCAGTGGCTTTGATTGCTCTCCGAGCTGCTTCAGGGACCAGTGAACTGGGATTTGAAGACAGACAGACCTGAATGGAGTGCTCTGGGCATGTGGTTTGTGGGGACACTCTGGTGCTCTGAGGGGAAGCTGGCAAAAGGAGAACAGCCCACAAGCACAGGGTGTAGCCAGGGTCCCAGCCAGAGAGGAACCAAAGACACCAGGCTGCACCAAGAACCCACAACTCCTGCCCCACACACTGGCTGGGAGCCCAGGAGGCAACACCAGTCAGTGCTCCCATTAAGAGAGTCTGGTGGTAAGTTGTGCTCACATCAGCTGGTAGGTCGGATAGAGAAGGATTTCCCACTTCCCTTTGTAAATGTAATGCCAGCAAAGAGAATGGGAAGGGCTGAAGGTCTCTCTTCATACACAGTGTGCAATATAGCAGGTACCTTGAGCAGTTGTCATCAAAATGGTGCAAACATGAGAAAACTGGCTAGAAATTACCTCCCTTTGTCCTCTCAAAAAATATGCTCCTGTATTTTTATGCTTCCTTTCTAAGATGTATCTCAAGCAGGGTACTTGGTAATCAGGTTGGAACTTCCCCAGAAGAGAGAAATACAGCTTTTGAAAGCTTGGCACTGGTGCCACTCATTTACCCAGGATCATTTAATGGCAGTGCTGCAGCAATCCCCCTGCTTCCCAGACTCCTTGTCCTTTCAATTCCAACACTGCTGCTCCATTACCATTGCCACCTCTGGACACCTGGTAGGTTTTTGGTGGAGCTATCACTCCCTTCTGCTTAAATAAGCAGAGACTCCAGCTGTGGAAGACAGAGCCTTTTTGGTAATGGGAAGGGGAATAATTCCCCCACCAATTAATTTCAAACGTGCAAAGAGTTTTGAAGATTTGTTTGGTACTGACAAGAACCAGGACTGAGCCCTCCACATGCTGTATTGTGCATCCTCCTTTGAGCTCAACCTTGGTTCCAAATACCACAGAGTCCACAGGAGCGCCTCACTGCTCTTCCTTTCTTTAGTATAAAACACCCTATCCAGACAATCCCTTCCCATGGAAAGGGCTAACTTTTCTGCTTGGGAGCCATATACCTGCAAGTGTCAGAGTACTTAAAGTAAGACAAGACAATTTTGGTGTCTCTCAGTCCAGTCCACTGTGAGAAGCCCACAGAGGGCAGCAACAGATACTATGGCAGCAGGATTTCCTAGTCCTTGCTCTCTGTTGAGACAGATGGGGAAAGAAAAACAGTCTGATTGAACAGAAACATCATTAAGTTTTGTCTTTAATTTCAGGCTATGACCAGGAACCAACAACTGCAGCCAATCCAAAGCCACACTGCCTTCAGTAACCAAGGGCCAGATAGCCAAAGGGGTAATATTTACAAAGGCTCAAACATTTCTCTTGAAGCAGATTGTTGAAGAGCACAGCCCAACATACTCAGTTTTCTCAGCTCTCTGAAATAACAGGTATTGGCAACCAAGAGCCAGGGATGCCAAGCAAACTGGCCAGGAATGGTCTGCAGTCCTGAGGGGATCCCCTTCTGCTGGGAAGGCATCTTGGTAAGCCCTTCAGCAAAGTGAACACCATTCTGCAGAGTACAAGCTGGAGACAATACATCCCTGGAAATCCTTCTGGATGCAGAATTTCTGCTCAGATTAATCTTTCTTTCCTCCTTATTCCCAGGCTTGCCTCTCTCTCCTCTGCTCATGCTACCATTTCCCAGTACAGCCTGCCAGGCTCTTAATGGATTGGCAACGTTCTTCGGGGACTGGAATTGACACAGAAACACATGTAAAGTATCCCCTCCTGGAAGGGGTTTGATCATGGAGCACTGACATGACGGCAGATCACACTGCCTGCACACAGGCCGCACACCACAGGGCAGGCAGCGGCAAAAACATCACTCATTAAAATTAATTCCTTTCTCATTTTCATCTTAAAAGGAATGCTCAGATTTAGTGGTCTCAGCTGAGTCTCTGATGGATAGAGGTCTTCATTAACAGAGCCCAGCATACCCAGTTTGACTTGGTTTATGCTCAGCAGAACGGATTCACTTGGTGACTTTTCCAGGAGTAAGAACAAGTGGAAGAGCCCAAAACGAGGGGCCAGCTTTAGAAAAGACTTTGTGGGTCACTCTGAAATCCCTGTTATTGCTGACATCCCCACTGTATCCACATCTCTTTGTTAAACCTAAAGTGAAGCTGTAGGATTCCAGAGAACACAGAGCCCCAAGGAAAGCTCACCATCTGAAGGGCCTGAGATGTCTCAATTTGACAAGGAACCCAAGCAGCAACAGCATCTGGATGTCAGAAGCTGAAGCCTTAATCAAAATCAGGAAATCACAGTACTGCAGACAGTAAAAATGTATGTAAAAGACATATTTCCTATTTTGTTTGCAACCCTGCAGAGCCAAAGGATGCTACACGGAGAAAAAGGGAAAAAATGGATTTTATAAAGGTAATGCACAGAATAAGTGCTGTGCCCAAATTTGGAATCAAGCTTGGAATCAAGACTGGACAGTGTGTGTGCCAAGTTCTGCCTTAACCACTAGGTCTGGGTTCTGAGCTCGGGGTGTACCCTTGGTAAGAGATGCAGTTTAAAGGGCACTCAAGAGAATTCAGCATCCAACCTTACTCAAAGCTTCTGGTAAAACCTTCCAGGCCTTCTCTGTGCTACAGCTCCTATCAGTGCTACCTTCTGTGCTAAAGGACAGGGCAGTTCAGATGCCTTGGGAGAGGACACCGCACTGAAGTGTCACTGGTCTGATCCAGGTACAGCAATCCCACATTTCTCATGAGATCTCTTTCCCAGAAACGCTAAACACCAGCTTGGAAGCTCTGCACACAAGAGATGTCTAATGCTGGCACTATTTCTAACACTAACAACTCGTTAAGTTTTTCCACTATGCATCTGTATCAATATTTTAACACAACTGTTACAAGGAAAATTGCTTTTTTTGTGTGTCTGTGTCTCTTCCCTCCCCTCCTCTCTCATTAAATCAGCATGACAGATTTTAGCCTATTCCACAACTGAATATCTCGGAAATTTACAATCCCCAAAGCACAGTGACGGGTTCTGAAAGGTTTCCAGTGGTGCAGAGTGTGAACATACTCAATGGGCTCCAATCGTGCCCTCCCCTTACTGTAACTGCAAGCAGGATCAAAACAGTGGGATCAACCCAGATCTCAACAGGAGATGAAGAACCCAAAGCACAACTTACAACCACGAGACTCAGCAGCGTGGCCACAGCAGGACTAATGTCTCAGGTAAGGTTACCTACACCAGTGTAAGGCCCCCTCTGAGTTTGATCTGATCGTCTACAGGTGCCCCAACTTGGTTTAAGAGGCAACAAGGTGTGGGACAAGGGGGATCCATTACACTGAAATGGAAGTCAGACATCAGGATATGGATTGCACAATCTATAGATGGAAAAGAAGTAAAAAGGTCCCACTCAGATCAGTTCCCAGTATAAGCAGACCAGCCATTTACTGGTATTTGGAGATATGACTAAAATGCATTAATGAAAGGTAATTACTTCAGAAGATCAGTACAGACAAAATGCTCCATAGTGGGGGCAACAAGCAGAGTATTCTCAGAACCAAGGAGGGGAAAATTTTGGGGGAATTGATACAAAAACCCCAAACTAAGAAGGAACTGGAAGTCTTTTGCATGGAATATTCACCAGGATTTTTAAGAGGTGGGTGGTGGGGAAAGTGCTATCACCAAGGAAAAAAACCTCAAACCCTCTTTTCCAGTAAATCGATGTATTTTGCTCTAATTTTATTAGGAATATAAAAGGAGCCTTTAGAAAAGTGCTTAGAGAGCAGAAAGAAAAAAAGAAGAGATAGGGAAGGCTAGCAGTGGAAACATTAGTCTGTCTGTATTAGGAATCCCATACTCACATTTTATTGTTACTGTCAGGATGCAAAAGGCAGCGCTTAAAACAAAATAATACATAATGTATTACAGGGGCATAAACATCAGCAGTCATTTTTATTTTAAAAAGAAAATGCAAAAAAAATGGAGATAGCTTGCAAGTGAGGGATCCAAGGCGCAGCATTTATATCTGTGTCCACTGAGATAATCAAAAAGGTATTAGAGCAGCTGATGGAACAGGGTACCACAAAGGACTCCTCAGCAGTTTACCACTGTTCTCATTACAAGGTGGCTGTGGAAGCTTGTTCAAAGAAATCATGGGGTCAGTTTTCAGGCTGGGTGGGAATTTACTCCAACTCTAAAGATGAGATAGTATTTAGGGAAATAAACTCCATACTTTCCAATGGGTAGTAAGGAAAATGGGTTTTGTATATTTGTGCACATTTTAGGGGAGAGAGGGAAGATGCAGGAATAAGGAGTCACGTTTTCCAGCCAGCTCTTTTTAACCATCACTTTTTGGGGGTTCTTGCCTTACCTGTGTTGACTTCTGCTTTTTCAAAGTTGGTTCTCTTGATGTCTGCACAGCACACCTAATCCTGGAGTGCAAGCCCAGCATCTTCTGTCACTGCCACAATATAAATAAACAAGCTTTAGATACCTCCTGGCACAGGAGTGAGCAGTGCACGTGCCACCTCTCCTGCTTGGTGGGGCTGCTGGGCACAAGGAGGGTCTCTGCTCACTCAGCTTCCAGAGGAGACTGTCCATGCTCCATGGAGCCCTTCCCAACCTCACAATAGCTACACTCCACTGCTGCCCTGCTCTCCATCCCCCTCACAGCCAGGGCTCAGTCCTGCCACTGCCTGGGCTCCTAGGCCGTGCAAACTGCACAGCTGGCCCCATCTGCCTCTTCAGATCCTACTGCCAGCACTGTCTGCTCAGCACCAAGAGCAGACTCCTTTTCTATTGGAAGTTTCTAGAGCCACCTGCTTCTGAGGCCAGTCCTAAAGTCAGGAATACAAAGAAGACCATGGGAGGAGGAAAGAGCAGGTGAGCTGCAATAAAGTAGCACTACAAGGCGAATAGAAGAGATTTTAAGCACAGAAAATATCTCCTTTAAATATTTCAGCTGACAGCTGGATCTAACACCCCCCAGAACAGCTGGATCTTCCTCTTGAAAAACAAAACAAAAACACAGCAGCTCTTCCCTCCCATTCCCTGTGATACTTTGAAGGCCTCAGGGGGTACTTGATCCCCCTGTTTCCCTGTCTGGTTGTACTGCTTTTGTCACAACATATGCACACTAACATGGCACAGCCCCAGTCTGCTGATGGGATGATGTCAAGAGGATGTGACTGCTGGTGGCCTGTGGAGTCATTTGGAGGACAGGGAAAGAGGAAAGGGGAGGCAGATTGGCCAGATTGGCTGGGAGGAGGCAGGTAAGGAATGGGATGGGCAGAAAATAAAGGACAAGCAAGTTCAGAAATGGAACAAGATTAGGGAAAATAGGAAGTAAAAATGCAATGATCTGGCTTTTTAACTGTCTGTCACAGTAAACCACAATGTGTCCATCTGCCAGAGCCTGTCCTATTTACTCTGCAAGTGTAAGAGGGGCAAATCACATCTACCACAGAGCAAAACCAGAGGGCTTAAAAGAGTGAAATCAAAATTACTCTATTTGCTCATTTCAAATAATCTAGGACACAAGGGTTTGCTCCAGGAGCCAGGAATTATTGACAACCTGTTTTGGTTTGAAAGTTGAGAAATCCCTTAAGGAGGTGATATGCATCAGAAATTGATGAATTAAGGAGTTGTACAGTTTTGGAGGACTTGCTCTTGACAACTGGAGAGGAGTTAACATCTGAAGCTGGATCTCATCCCCAGCTATGTCACTTGCTTCACTTCTCAGCACCTGAGGTTAGCTACAATGCTTAACAGCTTCACCAGAATAAACACTGATATTGCCCTTAAAATGAGCACTCTGGAGATGGGCAGCATTAGAGGGACTCAGCAGTGTGTTTGTTTTTCACACAGGGACAGGTACAGGCAATCTGCTGATTTCAGGTAGGCTTAGAGGCTACTAGTTGCTAAAATGAAAATAATTGTGTGCATGCTGGAATCCTCTGTTTGGGAGAGAACTGTGGGGGGTGATAAATCAGAGCAAGGATACCCTGACGGAACTTGCTGCTGGACAGGGCTGCTTTATGAGAGGCTGCTTCAGGTCAGGCCTGAAGGGCACAGAGAGCTGTTCAGAGAAGAGCTCACTGTGCATCTGTTTGGGTAGCACTTGCAGTTTCCTTCATCTCACTAAAATTTACACTGTCTAGAGAAAAATAGGGGGAAAAAAAAAGAAAATTCCAAATAAATTATGAATTGTACATCTTGTGAAAATTCTGCCCACAGCCCAGAAGATAGTTTTCCCCTCCCTCCCCTCATGCCAGCTCGTCTCTGTGACATCTTTCCACTTCATAAATCTCTTCCTTGATTGAGAGGCAGATCTGGGAAGCAGCCCCTGGAGGAAACAGTTCCTGAAAAGCCTGTGTACCAAGCCAGAGGCATCTTCTCATTGAGGTACAAAGCAAGTAAAGGCCTCAGACTCCCTGCAACTGCACGAGGGTTCTTGGCACCATCTAGTGCCAAGAGGAGAGACTACGGAAATCCTGCTGGACATGGGAGGAGAGCGGCTGGAAGGAACCTTGGAGGATCTGCTTTGGTAGCAGTGGCAGCTCCGCTAGCACGAGCACACAGAAGTCAATGCTTGCCATCTCCACATGCTCTTTGTACAGGGGATTCTTCCCTGTAGCAAGTAAGGCAGAAGTGATGCTGCATCCTATAGGGAATGTGTTACAGAGGCTCTCTGGAGGACATACCTGGTGTCCTTCAAGGCAGCTTTGCTACTGCAGGTGGGGCAGTACGTGCCAGGAGTGCACACCCTCCCTGCTGTCCTGCAGAGGGATGGCCAGTGATGGCTTCCAGAGAGCAGGCTGAAATCAGGAGTCCTCCAAGGAATCCTGAAACCCTGAACTGCAAATGAAGTGCACAGGAATATGGAAGACGACATAAAGTATTATCAAGGCCATGGACTGTATGAAAATGGGTCTGACAGAGGGTGTAACTATCACTTTATGAGCAAAGCAAAGTCCTTCATCAGAGTTCATTACTCATCCACTTCCCTCCTCTCCTGTACAGCAAGAGTAGTAAACAGTCGCCCAAGTTACACAAAACAATCAGCATTTAAAACAAAACAATGCTTCTTGTTTTTCCAGTTTTCCTGGAGCCACCTCCCTTCCTGTCCAGGCTCATCACCTTTCGTTGTTCCTGAACAAAGCCATCACCACCAGGCACATGGAACTGCGATGGTACCAAGGCCCATCACTGAACCCCCAAGAAAGTTATCACCTGGAATAGCCTACTGGCTTGTGATGCTGAAAACTGGGGCATGTGTACTTTGGAAGACTGCAGCCACCCCTCCTGCCTGCAGTCCTCAGCAAGCAAGGGAAGGAATCAATGAACTGTCCAGGAGTAATGCTCTCAAATCAACTCAGCTCTTCATCTTTCAAAGGGAAGCAAGCCAAGGACCACGCTGAAACCTTAACCACAGGGCCCAGCCACTCTGTGGACACTAAAGATGCCAGGGCGGTTTCCCAAAAAGCAGGTGTTAGCTTTGGCAGCCTTGGCCAATATTTACATTCCTCCTTGCTGTTACAAAGCAGCCTTTCCAGGCAGTTAAGAGCCAGATGCCCAGGGGAATGTAGGCGCCTAGTTCCAGTTTCATTGGGAATGTCTCTGTACCTCTGAACCTGGACTACAGCACTTCAGCATCCCTGGCAGGCAAATGGGTGTGAAAGAGTTTAAAGCCCATTTCTACCCTGTCTTGAAATTCGTGTTATTGTTCATTCCATATAAAGCAGTTCTGAAAAGCTCCCAAGCCAAAACTCCCAGCTTGCACAACAGAGGAATGATTTACATTCCCTTTGCCAAGGTGCAAATGAGACCTTGTGGTGCAAGGAATGGGATGCAGACCTTGTGACAGTTAAATGGGAAGTCACTGCTATGGCACGGATCAGACACTGTGGGTACAATCCTGCTACCAGAAATGCTCAGCACTGGAAACATGCAGCACAGTCTGCAGTCCTGTCTCCTTTAAAGACACGGACACATGCAGTTTTGAAGTGCTTTAAGCAGCTAATTAGGGTGTCTTCCCCTCCTTTATCCCACAAGATGATAATTGCATTATAAAAATGAATATGTAACTAAGCAGAAACCACAGGAGCGGTGATGGCAGAGAAGGAGATGGAACCAGCAGCAGCCTCACTCCACAGTCACAGGTGGAAGCCCTCACATTAGAGAGGCTCGCGCTCCAGTGCGGTTTCTGGAGCTGTGGGGAGGAAAACCTCGAAAAAGCCCCACATCATTTAGAGTCACAAGAGTCAGCGAATGGTTTAGTGCTTAAACAATCGATGTCAGGAAGAGAGAAGATCCGTGAGAGTGTGTCTGCCTCTTGCTCTCCCTGCATGCATCTCCCCAGAATGTCTACAGTCATCAGGATAATTTAGAAAGGGAAAAAAAAAGACAGACTTGGCTTGGCCTAACTGGGGCTATCACTGTAATTGTGGAAGGAAGTGAGAACGTACCAGCAGGGCCCCAGGGAGAAAAGAGCAAAGTGAGGGGAATGGAGACTGTATTTGTGGGACCCTGTGAAGCTGCAGAAGTGTCAGAGAGCAGCACAGTGATGCCTGAGGGTGGAGCAGAGCTAGAGCAGTCAGAGCACAGCGAAGGATCTGGGCTGGGCACACATCCCCACAGCCAGCACACACCTGGGCTCCCTCAGTAGCTCCCACCATGCATGATCAGGTACCCGGGCACATTCTCTACACATTTAAAAAGAGAGTTATCCCTGTAAATAGCTGCAGGGATGATAAATATCTTTGTGCTTTCAGAGAGGAAAGTGGGGACTCTTCCTACCGTCAGTTCTTCTCTGCCCCCTGCGGAGCACAGGCAGCTTCTGTTCTACCAGTCCATTCTTCCACATCCAGTGCATTATTATGAACCCTCCAGCACACACAGCTAATTAGGGAAAATATCCTTTCTAGCAATTTAAATGATTTTGGCATTTTCAGGAGGGCACATGTAATATTCAAATTACTTCCACTCTGCGCTGCCTTGTCTTGCCTGGCTCATCTTCCCAGGTGAATTTGTAGTCTCTGAAATGCTCTAATTTCCCACACAAGCCATGTCAAATATAATTTTGGTGCAAAGTTGGTAATTATACGTAACATCAGTCTGATGTTAAAAACACTGAAAAATTTAGCAAGAGGAGACGAATGGAGAGACACAAGTCTGAGACCAAGGAACGAAAGGCGTGCGGCCCCCTTAGTATTTGCGCTCGTTAATTAATAATAGCATGTTTTCAGGAACTGAAAGGATGTGTTTCCTGAACTGACTGGAATTCACTTATGTCCCAATTACATTGTCTCAGGGAAGAACTTTGGTCAGGTCTCGCTGAAGAGCCTCAGCTAAACCAAAAGCAGAATCCAGACTCCCCACTCAGTCCAGCACAGCTGCAGGGGTATGGAGAGCAGCAGAAATCTCACCACGGGCTCAGACCCAGAGATCAGATTGTCTCCTCCTCTGCCACCCCTGCTGCAAACCCCTCTGAGAGTAGTCAAACAGATTTGCATCAGTGAGTCACCAAGTGCATGGATGTGTATTAGAATAAGTGTAATTATAACTGCTGGCCCCAAAGTATTGGGCAAACATTTTAACAGACTTGTTCCTTGGTTCCAAAGAGAAGAATTAACATGAAGAGTGAATTATCTGACCCCACCATCAACCCTTCCCCAAGGACGCCCGGTCTGCCTGTCTCAAAGAGCATCCCAACCCAGCCTGCTTTGTGACACCATTATCCCAGCACACCAGCTGCTGTTAAAAAATAGTTGAGAATCCCTGAGTTAACCCATTCCACTCTGAAATCCATGCCTGCAATAACTGCTGGGAACCACAGTGTCTTTTGCTCTGACATTGTTGCTCTGGGTAGTCTATTCATGGTATTAATGCATTATGGAAAGGAAAATGCAGGCACATCATCATCATCATCATCATCACTGTTTGAACAGCAGTCTCTGGATCATGAGAGAACTTGGACCACAGCTGGTGAGGAAGACTTCCTTTATTTTGATCCTGAAGTCTTCATGCCAACAGTCAAGAACCACAATAAAGGCTTGGTCATATAAGCAAAGTCAGTACACTCAAGTAAGGATTTGATCCCAAAGGATGAAATAAGAGCCATTGAATAAAAGCCATTAATTCAAAGGAATTAGGTTTTTAGGAACTGATGAAGTCTCAAAGAAACCTGAAGCTCCTGGACATAAGTAAACCCCACTTCTACCCTATTTTAGCCATTGTGTACTTGTATACAGCGATTCCAGACCTAGTCTTGAATTTCAGTCTTTGTGGTTAGTGTGTCACACCCCTCTCTGCCTTTCTCCAATCCCACATTAAAAGAAGAAACCCCTTGTTTTGGAGAATGAGCATTCCCTGGCTTTTCATCTCACTCCATCTACTCAAAATCAGTACTCACTTCTCTTACCCTTTTTCAGTCTCTTGAGTTTGTACTGCTCATTTAGCTGTGGCTGGCTGTGCATAAACAGAAAATCCATCATGCTCAGACCACATGGGCCAGAAAACCCCAGAAACTTTCACCACAGCTTTATGAAGCCCTTAAGACCCTCAGATAAAAGCAGCTTTCTAAATGTAAAGAGTGGTTCTGCAAGGCTTTTCCCTCTCAGTCTGAAATGATAATGTGCAAGAGTAAAATAGGAAAAGATGATATTTGACCTCTGATTTCCCAAGTGCTAACTAACTTTCCTTGCCATTTTGAATCAGGTCTCCGATGGAAGGCCAGGATGTGCCAAGGTAGCTGTAGGAATAAATATTCCTTTGCTGCCATGGCAATGATGCAAACAGAGGAGAGCACAAGCCAAAGGAAGTTGCCATAAATCACAAGTTAGTCAATTCTGTTTAGTTTCCTAGCAAGGGTTACACAAACTCATGGGAAAGAGCTTCACAGAAGAGCCAATTTTCATTTTCTCTAGGCAAGGAAAATGTTTCCTTTCTTCAGTGTGCTGCTTTACCGATTATTTGGTTTTCTCTCAACCATCCTCAGGCCTGAAAGACTCTAATTTCAGAAACATCCTCTACTTGCAGGGTAGCTCGAACTCTGGTGGGGTCATTGGAACACAAACGGTAAGGCCACATCCCACTGCTCAGGGTTTTCTTCATTTGTCACTTACCAAAGAATCAAATAGATCCAGCACGGAGACACTTTCCTGTCTTCAGAAATGCACCTTATCAAGGATCCTTTCTGCAGGGTGAGCTAAGAATGTAGGATAGCTATTTTCACAGATCACTCTCTCCTGTCCCACTGGACCTTCCAGCAAAGAAATGGTCTTCACAGGTCTGCAGATCTTCCCACTGTTTCACTGATGGACCAAGACAGTATTCTCTGGTGAAAATAGGTATTTCTCTTATGCCTATAAACTCCTTTGTTTTGGGACTAGGAGAACAAACTGGGCACTTTGCTCTTCCCACTGGAGAATGAAACTTCTGTGCTAAACACCATTCAAACACCACCAGCAGCAAAATGAAATCCAGCTTGTCCTTTGCCAGCTACTTCAGTTTTGTGGGCTCTGATCACTGCAGTGCTTGGGAAAGGGGAAGGAGGAGGTTCCACTCCATCACTTGAGAAGCTGCACCCTCAGACTGCTGTGTAAGGGACCCACTTGGCAACACTGCCCACGTGTGGCTCTGCTCCTGCCTGGGGTGGCCAGTGAGCACAACTGCAGACCTTGGCAACACTCCCCACCTGTGGCTCTGTTCCTGCCTGGGGTGGCCAGGGAGCACAACTGCAGACCTTGGCAACACTGCCCACCTGTGGCTCTGTTCCTGCCTGGGGTGGCCAGGGAGCACAGCTCCTGCAGACCTTGCTGAGGCCTGTCAGCACTGCAGCTCAGCTGGGCTAATGCAAACCAGAAACACCCTCTCTGGGAAGGGTCAGATAGAGTTGTAAAGCACGAGTGCTGACAGGGTCTCCAGCAACACACTCCTGTTGGATCATTACGTCCATATTCCCTGCATGCCACTGCTCCTGGATGGTGCCTTGGCTCCTTCTGATGCCAGGGACACTCTGCAGGCACACACAGGCTCCTTTCCGCTTCACCCAATTCCACTCTGCCCAACTTCTCCCACTGAACTTCACATTTATACCTGTGCTAAGAGAGTGCAGAACTCTACCCAGCCAAAACAGTGGAGCATTGCTCCTTCAGCTGCCTGAGGTTTAGAGGGCACAAAGCAAGAAAGTATTTGGCTTATTAGCCCCTCTTAGTTTGTCAGCCCCTCCAGCTGGTGGGGCAGACATAACAGGACAGAATAATTTTGTAGGCTAAGCAGAAACTTTCCTGTCCCAAAGTCTGCAGAAGTGAACAGAAAACAACAGTGGATTTCAGTGGACACTGAATAGGTGCAGGCTTCCTAAAAATAGCAGAGCAACAGCTTCACCCACAGAAATATTCGTAATTGGAAGACAAAATATGACAGTAGCATTTGCATAAGGGCAGACAGCACCCTGAGGAGCAACAGTCTGTGCTGGGATGGAGACCAAGAGGGTCTTCATGACCTGGGGGTTCCTTGTGAATCACTCTGATCTCCTGCAGCCTCACAAGGGTCATTCACCAACAAACTTTTCCATCTCAGGCAGCAAGGAAGCAAAGAGCTGGACAGGGGGTTTTTGCCTTTTTGTTACAGATGTCCTGTGGCCTGGCACAAAATAAAGGACATACTGTTGCTGTCTTCAAGGCCTCTGAAAGAATTTAATGCTAACTGAAGTTAATTCTGGACTCCTTGTTTAGACAGAGAAGATGAAGGAAGAGACAGAGTGAGAGTGCCAGGGGAGCAACTGATTTCCCGTCATTTCATTTCATTATTACCAGAATCAAATAAGCAAAAAACTCACGCATCAGGCTTTTATAATCATGAGAGCTGAAAATGAATGAATACATTGGATTACTTTGTACTGACCTGACTTCAGAGCCTTTACAGTGATAGAATTTCAGACTTTTTGGAGACTATTGATGTCAGAACTTGCCTTTGACTCGCGCAAGTAAGAAAAATAACCTTACCTAATCACAGGACTCTACAGCTGGGTCTTTAAGCAAAATGTCCACCCAGTTCAATGCTACTCTCATCACTGTCTCCTGAGGTTCAAAAATGAATTACCATTAAGCAGAGGGTCAGAATTAAACACAGAATAGCCAAGGTAAGATGTAGCTGCAGAGAGTGGTAGTTTTGGTGCTGGGACTTAAAATGGACTTCACAGCACATGTCACCATAGTTCTATGCTTTAATTTTTGGCTGTTTCCACATTCAAACAGACTCAAATTACTTCATGAAGTCTGCTGCATGGAAATAGAGGGTACCTTTGGTCAGCACTGCTTGATCACAAGAGACTGTAGCCTACAGATGTGGTTAACTCAGGAGTGTGGCTGTGAAGGTCCCAGATCAAAGTCTTGCTGCTGAAGCAGGTGATGAGCCAGCTAAAATTCCACATACAATCATGGGTTTGACTGTGTAGCAGCAGAATGGCCTCCTCTAATTTTCTGTGTTGAAACCAGCCGGCCTGTTACCAGCCTGATATAATCCAGGACCATCTAATCGGCTGCTGCCACCCTCGGCCTTCCCCCACCCTCAGCACCGGCGGATATGTCAAAGCAAAAACATCTCAGCATTTCTGATCTCCCTGGGGTCACATCTGGTTTGAGTAAGGCTCCTCATTTGGTTCCAATCCACCGATTTCCTGCTACTGTCCATGAAAAAGAGAGTGCGACTCTGTGGCTTCCCTTGGGTGTAATGGTCTAATCTGTACCTTGTTGTGCACTGTAGAGGGGAGGGGGAATCAGTGCTACTTGGGAGCAGATTCCTCTTCCCCCGTGATTGCATCCTGCTCTTATGCAAAGCACCTTTATTCTTGCCAGCAGTGGCAGCCCCAGATGTCCTGGTGCCCTCCCGGTATCATCCATATTCCTCCGGCCTCCTAATTGAATCCTTCCCTGGCTGGGACAGGCTTTCCTCATTATGATGAACTGGATCCAATTCTACTCCCTCCCCTCCATCTCCCAGTCCCCCCTTGTGAACACAGGGCAGGCCCCACAGAGCTTCTGTGGGTGGATGACGCCCTGGTGAAGCGTTCCTGCAGCTACTGGAATGTTGCTCATGATGTTAACAGAGCAGGAAAGCCCCAGACAGGTACAAGGTGGCAAAGGCATCTTCTCTGCCAAGATTCTGGCAGCATCAAGATGCAGTTTAGTTCCGAGAAATAATACCTAGTTCTTTTAATCTATGCCTTTCAGAGCCATTTATCTAAAACATTAGTGTTTTGCAGCTGGGGAAGCAGCCTGAGAGTTCTCACAAGAGCAGTGGCAGAGCCCAGGAGTTGAACGGGTCTCTTGCATCCTCATTCCATAGGATCCTCTCTGTAGGAGGGCAATATCCATGAGCGATGTTTCACTCATGCCCTGAATAATGCAGGGCAATACAAACAGAGCAAATTACCTTTTTTCACTCTCACTCATTCACTGAAAATCTCATACTGAGGGAAAAAGTTCAGTCTCATGATTCAGCCCCATCATCTTCTTCCCCTTAATCCAAGCTAGACTGTCCTATGCTGCACCACATGAAATAGAGACCAGATTTTCTCTCCACGCCCTCATTCTGGAAGCAGGAGCAGTGCCCCAGAGTCACCACACTTAAGATGACTCTGTCATGCATTAAGTTGTATTAGCTCAGGCACAGCATCACACCATGCGTTGGGTTTGGTCCTTAAACTGGTTTGTTCAGAGCTAGTTAATTTATTATACAGACAGATTAGGGAGTGCAGGAACAGCCATGCCTGTGTTGAGGCAAGTAAATTCAGGTAAACTGAGGCACAAATCCATTTGGTGCATTGACTTCAAGGCAAGTTCTCAAGAGGAGGAGGAGATCCAGCACTGCAAGTTCCCCAAAACTTCCAAGTGCTGCCACTTTAGCTACTACCCCACACACTTCTGCTGCACTAGATACATCTGGATTTCATCATAGCCTACATTTTATTTTTAAAAATAACATATATTTGGAAAACAAAACCCCTCAAAACACCAGAACAAACCCTCTGATCTAGAGTCTTTTCAGCATCTTAGGGAAGAACGAGATATGCTATTATTGTTGCTAGAAAGGCTCTAAAGGCAACAGTACAAGGAATGATCTACAGGGCACAAGTATGTTTGTTATGAAATAATTTGGATCCACAGAGGAATTCCATATGTGGCTTCCCCTCTGGTGACTCGAGGTTCCCACCTTGGCAGTGATCCTGGCGTGCCAAGCCTGCAGGCTGAGCAGCGTGGAAGGGGAGGGTGGACGCTGGAGGAGTAATGGGCTCATCAGGCTGAGGCTGCTGCTTGGCACGCCGACAATGTTTGTTTGCACCTCTTTGAAGATGAGAGATGAAAGTGGCGCCCACATGGGCTGCCTTTGATTAGCTTCTTATTTTTAACATTGCAGCTGCGATTATTTTTCTTTTTCTTGAAGCATTTCTTCCCCAGCACCAGAAACTCTGAGGTTCCCTTCTCTAGGGAGGCTCGACTTCAAGGAAACATAACAAAGAGAAGTGTGAATGTAAAGGAGACTGGACAACCCAGGGCCAGTAGGGAATTATGTCATTTTATTTTTAATTTTACTTCCATTTTTTTCCCCAATCCCCCATCCTCAGTGGGTCTCAGAAAGAAAATACTTGTTTACTTCTTTTTTAATAGGGAAAATAAATGAGTCCTGGGATTGTACAGAGCTGTCATGAAGAGGGAAATGTCTAATGGTTCAATTCCCAGCTCTGTCACTGAACCACTCTGGGACTTGGGGAAAAGTCAGTTCGCCCATCTGTAAAATGGGATTTATAATGCGTTGCTTCTCAGGGGTATTGAAAGAGTACAAGTAGCATTGATGGAATGCCTCATGCACCTTGGATGGAAGGGGCAAGAGCCCTGTGAAGTGCTGTCCTTAATAGATACTTAGAGGAGTTTCCTTCACTGTGGTACTTATCTGACCACAGCAGCCAAGTGCCTCACAGCTGCTCATGGATTTCTTTTCTATTACCTCTCTGCACTGTAGGATTGCTGCAGAGGAGAGCAAGGCAAATGGCAAATTGAATGGAATGGACCCAGTCACAGGGAGGGTATGTGGTACAGCCAGGACTGATCCTGAATTTCCTAAGTTTCTGCCACATCCATTAGACTTTCCTCCTAGTTGTATGAATTTTGTGACGTGAAGGCATGAGGGAAAGCCATCCTCCCTTCCTTCTACACTGGTTGGTCACACTGTTGGTGTCTTCCTGCTGGATGAGGGGCAAGTGGCCTGGAAAGGGAGTCACTGTTCCTTGTCATTAGTCTGTTTCCTGTTACAACGTTTTGGGGTTTATTTCTTTCACCTGTTAGAGAAGTTTTCAGTCAAGAACTTGGTCAGGTGTTAAGCCAGTTATCCCTAGTGAACATTCTAGCTTTGACAGGGTGATGTCAGAAAAAAGTTTAGCCTGATGTTCTGTATTTTCAGGACCAATTTATAGAGGTGGTAAAGAGCCAAGTATGTAAGTGGTATCAGAGGAAACTGCTGGTAATTGGTACCTTCAAAAAAGAGCTACACAAAGCCCTGCTTCTTATATCAGTTCAAATTTAACTCCTGTCAGAGCACCTTAAAAACGCTGGGCAGAGCCTGATAGCAACAATATCAATTAGCAAGATGGAAAAATCTGGAGAGGAGATAAGAGGAACACCCAAGGACAAATAACAATCAAGCTCTCAATACTCACGCACTTCAAAAGAAAAAACACAACTTTGTATGTTTATTTTTATTTCGTTGTGCTATCTATCAAGACATTTACCAGCCAAAGAGAAATGGGGGCACATGAGTTGAGTGAAAACTTGTATCATGTTTACACAAATCCAGCCAGCTCTGAGAGCAAAATCTGGTTCCACCAAATGAAATACCTGCTAAATCCTCTAAAGGACACCTCAGCCTTGGCTTGGTCCATTCAAAAACTCAGATTTATCCAGCTGAAGCACATAATGTACCCAACTTTCCTTGTCTTTATGGCATTTTTGCTGCTCCCAGTAGAAGAGGCAGACAGTTGTTCCAGCCCAATGCACCATCCAGATAATCCCAACATCCAAACACAATCCTGCTCAACCCAGCTCCTCATGAAGGAATAAGCCAGTCCTACAGGCTCTTCTCAGGGGTATTTTGACAAGATATATTGTACAGGATAGCTTATAAAGCATACTTACTTCAGATTCACTCCAGCCCCACTCCACCCAGCACACCGACTCCAGGACACTAAATTAACCCCCTGCCAAATTTACTGCAAGCCATCTGACTATACAATTTAGCCACACTAAAGACAAAATCTATACCTAGCTACAGTCAGGAAAGCAGGCAGCTCTATGGAAAACCTATTTATATCCCTCAAGGAGATCAATGGAGAGCCCAGGCCTGGAGGCCAGTGACCTTGGATTGACACCAAATTTAAAGGGAAAAAAATTAATGGTGTCAACTCAAGAGACCACAGCTGTTATTCCAGAGGATTCAAGAGCCAGCCCTGCAGCTTACTGGCCATGAAAAGGTGCTTAAATAGGGATACATTTTTTGGAAATAGAGCAAATACTCACCCATGGCTGGGGCAGGAGGAGAGACACAGAGCTGCTTTCCTGGGACTTTTGGAATGGCTGCCAGTGCCACACAGTCCTTGGTGGCAGCCAAATCTCTCCCAGGTGTCACCAGCTGCAGTGTGACACCCGCAGTGGTGTCCCTGGAAGAAGTTTCTCCTCAGGTTGTCCCAGAGTGACGCTGTGGGGAGCTTTCCATGGGCTGCTCCAGAAGGGGCTCCCTCAGGGGTGTCCTGCCCAGGGCATGGCAGGTCCCTGCGAGGAGGTGGCAGGGGCTGAGCCACCTGCTGTCTGAGGGGACTGGAGGCCACACACACCCATAAAATGAATTTTGAGGTCTTGGATTCCTCAGTTCTGCCTCAGCTCTTTCTTTTCTGTCTAAGCCTTTCCTCAGCCATCTCAGCTGTTCCTCAGTTCTTCGTCAGCCACCTCAGCTCTTCCTCAGCTGCCTCAGGTTATCTTGAACAGCCCCAGGTCTTCCTCAGACACCCCAGGTTATCTTGAACAGCCCCAGGTCTTCCTCAGCCACCTCAGCTCTTCCTCAACTGCCCCATTCCAGCCCCAACTGCCCCAGCTCACCCTCAGCTGCCCCAGCCCAGCATCAACCCCCCCGAGAGGGGACACTCAGGGGGCTCCAGCAGCCACCAAAGGGTGACAGGGAAGGGTGTCCCATGGCCGGCTCACTGAGGCCACAGCAGGGGCTGACAGAGCTGCACAGCGCCGGGGGAGCAGCGGCCATGGCCGGAGTCCCTCACGTGCTGCTGCTGAAGGGACGGTGCAGGACGGGAGGAAATGGCGGGAACCGGCGGGTGCCTCAGGGCCCTCAGACCCTTCAGGGTCCCCTCAGCCCCCTCAGGGCTCCTCAGCCCCCTAAGTCCCCTCAGGGTCCCCTCAGCCCCCTCAGGCACCTCAAGGCCCCTCAGCCCCCTCAACGCCCTCAGGGCCCCTCAGAGTCCCCTCAGCCCCTTCAGAGTCCCCTCAGAGTCCCCTCAGGCACCTCAGAGTCCCCTCAGCCCCTTCAGAGTCCCCTCAGAGTCCCCTCAGCTCCTCAGGGTCCCTCAGCCTGGCCCTGCAGCACCGGCCGCTAAATCTTCTCTCCAGGGAAACTCCGTCTGAATGCTCAAAACACTCCCAGGAAGGGCTTGGAGAGGTAGAAGAAAGCCCCCACCTTGTCAGAGCTGACCCTCATTGGGAAGGTGCAGCTGCAAACGGGACCTGCCTCACCTGGCACGGCTGTGAGGTAAATCCCAGAGAATGCTGAGATTTCTGACTGTGTCACTGACTGTGTTTTTTTTAATTAAACAGGCCAAAACTAGAGGCTGGATGGAGCAGGTTACAGCGACCAGGACGTTCCATGGAAGCTGTGCAGAGTCAGGTTGTATTTGTGGAGGAGCCACTGCTGGTGCAGGGCTGGACACACCAATGTGCACCTGCAGCCTCAGCACCTCTTGCCTTGCTTTAACTCAACCATTTGTAGGCCAGAATGAGCGTTGGGTGTTCAGTCCGTGCTCTGTGACACGGCCCTGTGGGTCACTGGAGCACAAGTCATGGCAGGGCTGGCCACGCTCGGATCTTTCCCTTCCTCAGGGAGTTTTTGTGGAATTATTGCCATTATCTCTCTAACGTGCTGCGGGGTGACGGGGCCGGCAGGGACCCTGCAGAGGGGCTGGCTGCCACATTGTGGCTGCTCCCCCACACCTCACATCTGGCTGGTGTAAAACACACATGTTTTGACTGAAGCTTTTTCTTTAAAATGCCAACATTAAAGGAAGGTTTGCTTTGTAAAACTGAAACTGTAAAACTCTTCTGAAACCCAATCTGGGGGATTAAAAGAACCACATGAAAAGGGATAAATATGACCTGGACATCTACTTCCTGTGCAGAAGTTCGCTGAACATGTGCCTCCCAGCCTGCCAGGGCCAAATGAGACTTCTGCTCTCGTTTGCAGAAGGGAAAAAAAAGGAGAAGAAGAGAGGAAGACAGGAAATTTTGTAAACTGACAACTCTTTTCTACTTCATGGTTTATGCCAGAGACGTTGGTTTCTTTACAGTGGTATCTCATACACCTTAAAACCAGAAAGACGAACAGCTAGTAATAAGAAATTTGGTATTAACAAACTATTCTTATTCCTACTATGTGGCAAAATTGGGCTTAATCCATTTTTAACTGGGAGTCAGTGACAGAACTCCTCTGGGTTTCAGTGGGAGTAAGATCAGACCTACAGACACGATGGACCAAATCCAAGGATTCTCTGATGATGTACAGAAGAAACACATGGACAGCCAAACAGATCTTCAGTTAGTCAGAAAATGGCTCACTTTCAAACAAACTAATGCAAGATGTTTATATCACTATTCTCTGTTTCAAGTATTAAAAGTTATAGTTGGGTTCCAAAAACAACTTTACTTAAATATTACGGAACTTGAAAGGGAAAAAAATCAGTTATAGAGTCTCTGTTATTTCTTTCTTAAGTTTTGAGTCTTTAAGAAGATACCACACTTTTTCTGGTTTTCTTTACTAATACTGAGCCAGCAGAAGCTTGATTTTTCTGTTTTTAAACCAAAACTGACACTGTGATTTATTATAGTATGATTTCAGAAGACAAGATTTGGGGGGGAAAAAACCATATAAAAGCAGGCAATACATTAAAGTCATTATTGTTCTCAAAATAACTTTCTGATCTCAGGTCTTAGAGCACAAATTACAGAGGACAAAATGCAACATAATGAAAAATTTGGCACTGTCATTCAGGTTGGGAAAAAAAGTCCTTTTATCCCAGTCAAGTTCCCCAGAAGCCAGTTAGACACTAATTTGGGATTATATTCCCACCCCATGGATGATGATGTTAAATTACACTGAAAAAGGCATTAGTTGCCCAACAGATAATTTGGAGAAACACAACTTAAACACACAGAGACAATGAATATATGGAGAAGACAGCACTTTATCTAAAGACAGACACCGGATCCTGGTGGGATCTGAGCTGGAAGTTCTCTGCAGTTCTGGGTGCTTGAATCTGGAGCTTGTCGGTTCAGCCCCACTGTTGTTTGATTTCTTTGGTAGTTTATTTTATTTGTTTGGGGTTTTTTTATTTTAGAGGGATTAAGTCTGGACTGGTGTTCTTGAATAATACTCCCTGATCCCTGTGTGACACAGACACCCCATAACCACAACCAAAGTACATTTTTTCCCAAACATTCTCTCATTTTAACTGTGTTTGATCTTTGAGATGGCAAGTTCATCTATCCTACTTGCAGCCTTGGTTTTCTAATGCCATTGAAGCCTTTCACATCATCTGCTACTGGTATAGAGCTGGTAAAAAAATCCTTCTTCTTTCTGTCTAACCCTGACTCAATTAAAAAACCCAATTTGCATAGTTTCAAGCCAGACCCAAGCAAAACAAAGGTATGTTTCGAATTCATTGTTCAATGGAGAAAACCCAGTTCCCAAGCCCTTTCCAAGCCCAAAGTGGACAGTTCCTCAGTCCCTTCCAAGCCGGAAAGAGGCCATTTTATGAGGCAGAAAGCATCCATTTTCTGCGTCAGTCCCGAGCCAGAGAGGCTACTGCCTGAGTCAGTTCCAGGGGGGAATGGCTGGCACTTCTCCAAGCTTGGGAGTGTTGCTATCACTGCAATTGTTTGGTGATGCCATCCCAATAAAGCTTCATTATGGTGTTCCTCCTTCTATAAACTTCAGTGCCCTCCAGTGTCCCCAGCAATCACTTATCTAATATTAGGATATTAAAAAATATGGAAAGATTTTAAAGAGACTTATTAAAATGCAATTAGCAGCGTGTACGACTTAAGCAGTGAGATTATTTTAAAAAACGACTTGATTGTGTGGAATGCCACGCACCTTACAGAGATAATAAAGCTGCCAATCAAGTCCATTTTCAAATTAGGAAATTTTCATTCTTTTTTTACAGCCCCCTAAGTGAATATTAAAACTGATTATTAACCTCGGAGTGTAGCAGCAGCCCCCGAGCTCTGAATGGAGGTTTCATAACCGTGGGTAGCCTGGGCTCCATCCCCGTTTGGGCTGAGAGCTCCGGCTTATTTAAAGGGACAGGCTCGCCCTTTGCACGAGGAAATGTGGGAAGCCTGGATGGGTCCCTTGTTTGGAAAGGGGCAAAGCTGCAGAGCTGGGCAGGGGAAGTTGGGAGGCCGAGGCGCGCTGCCCTGCGCGGGGTTGGAGCCTGGCAATCCGCAGGTAAGGCTGCCCCCGCATGTCCGATCCCAGCATTCCACCGATCCTCCACTCCCGGCGCTCCTTTGTCCAAGGGAAAATGTGCACATTAAATAAATGTTTCTGTGGGAACACACACCTTTGTCATACCCGGGTTGCTGTGCATAGATTCTCAGTGGATGTTATTATTCTGTGTTATTACTTCCCTTGCTAAATGTAAAACCCTGTCATTTACCTTGCCTGCTTTTTATTTAATTTCTGTCCTACTGAGAGACAATCAAGTGTGACACTTCCTGCTATTTGACTTTGCTGGCATTTTTATTTCATTTATAAAAATGGATCTTTCTCTGAGAAATTAAGTCACATTACCTTGACAGGTTACTCCTTTTGCAGCTCTTTACTCCACTGTCAAAGCAGATTTATTGATGCTTCCTGGATTTCTCTCTTCGAGCTTGCAAACTGGAAATGATGAATTCTCTGGAAGGCAGCAAGCTAATTCTTGACTTGAATGCTTTATTTTGGGATAAATGCAAAGATTCAAAGGGACTTGCTTAGGAGAGGGTAGCCAGAGATTTCCAAAGCAGGAGTATATTTTAATATGTGCTTAACTTTAAATATATGCCTAATTTTACCTTTGCTGATCTCTGGGAACACACACAGCCCTCAAGATATGAACTTGGGCACTTCACCATACTGGTGCCAGGCTGCTTTGCAGGAATGAAAGTCCAGACAATATCTAAACAGGGAGAATGTCACTGCATTTGGAAGCATCTAGAATAGAAGTTATTTTAGCAGCACATGTATCTCATGACTGGGACTCCCTCTGGGATCTGGCTGTGCCACCTGGATCCACTTAGGATTCGCATGGAAGCTATCTACACATCTTTTCAAAGTAAATAATCTGCCAGGGTTGGATAATGGGGGTTAGGAGGATGACAAATTGGGTTAATAAAATGTCAGCAAGAGCCAAGTTTTAAGTCTGGAATGAGTCACAAGCGAAACAAGTTTAGTGGCCAGGGTTCACCCTTGATCTTGAATTGTTACTTGTCTACATCACTGTGTAACCACAAGTGATCCAGCGTAATTCAGCACTGCTGACAGTCCAGCATGGGCAGCATCCTTGGGGTGAGTGGGGACAGAGGTGTTGCTGCCTCCTTAGCCCTGGCACAGTTAATGAGCACTGAAGAAACAGGAGCCAGAGAGATGGCATGTGACATCCAGGTGTCTGAGCTGAAAAGCAGCACCCCCGGCACACCCCAAGTCTTGTGCTGCTCCTGAAGCTTTCAAAGTGCCTCTTGTGGTCCCCACAAGTGTCTTCATGTCTCACCTTTTAACTGGTCTGGTCAGGGAATGCATGGAGTGGTTGAGTGTGCTCACCAGGATGAACTGAACATCCATGACATTCTGGGAGTCTGAAGGTTAGAAGGGAAAGAAATGCAGTCAGTCACCACTGAAGACCTGTGGGGGCTTGGGGAGCATGTGGGTTAGTAGAACTGCCTAAAACAGTTCTGAAAATAACTGTTGGCTTTTGTTGGTTTATTTTTCCCATTTCCACAAACAACTACTCACTGCTAAGCAAATTTTATGATTGGAAGCACACTGGCAATGACAGAGAGAATTAAGGCAATGTAATGGACATATAATCTTTGGGTCTGTGAGATACTAAATGTGTGGTAATGTCAGCACAGTAAATAAATCAGATATTAACATATTCTAAAATTAGATCAAGCAAAACAAGCATTCACTAATACTGAGACAATTCCTGGCAGAGAAGAGAGATTACTAAAAAGGTTTGAGTGAGTGCTGTGAGTAGGTGATTGCCAGGCTGGAAAACAAACTTCCCAAAGCACGCAGACTTTGTCCCAGAAGCCGCCTTGCATTCCTTGATTAGGATCAAGAAAAGCCTTACCGTGGGTGCTGGCAGAACCAGACATGAAAAGAACAAGCTCTGCCTCATGCCAAATCTTCCAGCTGCAGCTTTGACAGCAGGAATTGCCCTGCAAGTCTGTGCTCCAGAGGCTCAACACAGAGTTACACAAATGGTAAAGCAGCAGGAAGTCTGATACCCAGCAATTGAAACATATTAGACCAACCAACCGAAAATACAACTGTGTGTCACTTGTAGGAGCTTATTGAGCAAGGCAAGTTTTGATCCAAATATTCCTGAGCACAGAAGTGAATAACTAGCTGACACAGCCACAGCTTCTATATTTCTTCGCCACTCCTAAAACCAGACATAGAAAATCTGAAATAGAAATCTGGATTTTTCTTTATTGGAAAAGGGGAGAGGGAGTTTGCAAGCACCTTTTCACTAGAAAAGAGCAGTTCCAGATCCCGGGATCTCGCTGCCCCTCTGAGGTCCTTCACCCAGCCGTGTGTGCTGCAGGATGTCTGGCTGCTCCAGGCTCCCCGGCTGCCTCTCACAGTCCCTCCAGGTGTCAGCCTTGCACTTTGCATGAGGTTTTCTTCCCTCAGCCACATCTGGAACGAAGGGCTGGGTTCGCTGGAGATTCCTGACAAGAGAGCATCAGGGATCTTAAAATATTAAAATGCACTCCCTGATTTCATTTCAGGAAAAATGCTGAATTATCACAGCCAGGCCTCCCTCAGAGCAGTCAAGCTGACGCTGTGGTGGACGGGAGGGGATCTAAATGGGCCCATTAACTCCCTGCAGGATCTGCCAAGAGAACTGTGAACATTTGCCAGCCCAGAAACAGCTCAGGAGCCAGGACTTTCACTTGAGTCTTCTTTTTTTAGGATGTAATTGACACAGCTGTCCTTTCCTTGGCCTTAATCCCTAACTACTTCCCAAGATACTAAAAGCTTTTGCTCTCCTCTGCACTCTTGCACATAAATCAGAGCCACACTGAGGGTTTCTCACTGGATCTCATTGTGGCAGAGCCACTGGAAGCTTGAATGAAGGCAAGGACATCCCAGGCCCACCACATCATCTGCCCCTGCTCTTGACTTCAGGGTCAAGATTGCTGGCAGTGCTGGTGTTTGGTTTAGGTCGAGCTCTGTGGGAAAGGCAGCTAAGAGAGATAAATGGGCCTTGTCAGACACACTTGTAGCTACAGGATTGCACAGATAGCCCGGATGTCAGCGGGAAGATTCCCCTTAGGATGCTGCTGTAATTTTTGATATTGCTCAGAATTGCTACAATTCTTCAGGCAGGTCAGATTTGGGACGTGTTCTTAAAACTACATGCATGAGCAACAGTGCATGAAACTGTGAAAACACAAGTCCTTTGACAGAGCAGGAGGGGAGTTGTGTCGAGGCTGGGACATGTGGTGTGGTAGGTTTGCAAAAATGCAATGTTTGGTTCAGGTTTTACTGCCCTTCAGTTCCATGAGCAGAAATTACAGACTTAGCAGAGTCTTGGTCTTGCAGGTTTTGAGACAACATCGATGTGTGAGACACTGGGCTGAGTTCAGGGGTTGATTCCCTGTAGTGTAGCCACAAAGGAGCTGTTCAGTGGCAACAATTTCCAGTAACTGCTGAGCTGGGAAGGCTTCAGATGTGGGCTGTGAGAGGTCTGAAGGTCTGTACCATACACTGTCATAGGACAACTGGCAATCACAATGAATGCAGTTTCCATAAGGTCTTCCAAAAATTGTTTCAAGTTTTTTATGGCTGTTAGGAGCAAGTCTGCCATGAAAACACAATTCTGGGTGTCAGGTGTCACCAGCTTTCCACTGTGGACTTTCAGAATGACCTTGGGGAGCCTGGAGTACCCGAATGCCTCAGTTCTCCAAGTGGTTCCCTACCACATTAACTGGCCAGAGCTGGATTAATTAATTGCATTATAAATGTAAGGGCACTAAAAAGACATGAAAAAATTCAGAAAGAGAAAGATGGAAGTCGATCACCTCTGGCAGTTTCAACTGCACAAAAAGTCCATTTGGTCACATTTGGGTGATCAGTGGCTCTCACCACTCTCATCAAGGATGACTTTCAGTTCTACCAGCATTAGTTCTCCCCTTTCCACAGCTGTCAACTATTTCTCATGTAAAGGTCTTGCTCCTCTTTCAAAATTACCTGTATTAAAGCAAATTATGTGTTCCCATCCTTTCCCTGTTGAAAGTCATTTACATGAAGAATCACAGAAATGAGATTGCAGATACTGGGGGAGGGAATGCAGAAATGTAGCTAAGACTGGAAATTTGGGTGGGCCTCAATTTATGGTGGACAGCCAAAGAACAAAGGTCTGATGTCATAGTAAATCATTTATATTGCAAATGATTTAAAATAATGAAAACCCATATGCATTAAATTTTGCCCTGTACATCCATTTGACATATTTTAAGTAGACAAAAGATAGATTTTACATAAATCTTAAGTAAATGTACTTCAAAAAATATCACCAGGCAGTAAAGCCTAACTGTTTTAAAAACAGTCTTTGTCTTATACTTGAGCTCCTGCTTCAGTGGGCATCATTCAAAACCAGCAAAAAACTACTCAGACTGTCCTTGAGAGAAAAGAAGAAAACAAAGAAGGAAAACCAGACAAAATGGCTTTTGAACAGATCCTTCCAAAGTTGTCCTTCAGACTATTCCAGGTGTTACAGGAATAGCTGATACACCTTACCCAAGCCACCTGTGGCTTTGTCTTTGAAGGAGTCTATTTCCAACCCCTTCTGTAAATGCCAATGTTTGTGTCCAATATTTAGGATCTGTCACACACCAACACTTGCAATTTTTAGGCCAGTCCCCAGTCTGTGGATTTTATCCTTTGGCTTATGCCCATCTGTGCTGATGGAAGTTCATGCTCTTCCACACTGGGAGTTATTACACAGCCTAGCCAAAAAAACCCTATCTCTGAATCCCAGTACACTGTAAGAGGCATCACATTCCTTTGGAAGATGCCTGGCACATCTTCCCCAGGAACTGAGCTCTGGGAATGGACTAGATACCTCTGAGAATCTGGGGCAGAAACTCTTCCCAGACTCTGCTCTGGATGCTCCAGAAAGGCAAGGCAGGCAACGTGCAGATGGGCTGGTCTGAGGCTGCCAAACAAAACAGAGCAAACTTTGCATTCTCTGCGTGCAAGATGCAAACGTTGGGCAGTTCCCACAGGCACCACTCACACCAGAAGGTGGAGCTGGCAGATGATGCCACTGCTGTGCTTTGAACCCTGCTCACAGCTCAGAACCAAAGCTGGGAACCAGCACCCCAATGCCAGCAGTGGCTTCGGAGCTCAGAGGGCCTTTGGGCACCATTTGGGTTTCCAGTGGCTACTGAACATTTTTAGTTCCTGCCAGAGCTTCCTGCCAGGCTGGCCCTTTGGCATCCTTACTAAACCTGCATCCCCTGGAACTGGGTTTAGTAAGAAGCAGCCAGGACCCCTCCAGGCCTGGATGGCTGATCCCAGAGGCTGCAGTGCCCCACACTTTAATCAGCCTCACTCAACCGCTGTAGGGCCGGAGGGACCCAGACTGGTGGGCACTGGGTCCTTCCAGGTCTTTACAAGAGCCAAACTTGTAAAAATCTGATTTTCATCGTATTTGCTGAGAGGTTAAAGAACACATCACCTGTATTAACCAGTTTTGGAAGAGTCAAGTAAACAAGGATATGAAGCAAAAGGAATGTGGAAACTCTGCCCCTTGAAGAAAGGGCCAAACTATCTCAGGTGGATTAAAAATGGGACCATTGGAATCATGGCTTTATAGGATCATGGGAAAAATGCCCAAAATATTTTAGGCACTATAATGAAGTCTTAGGTGCTGTTTTGACTAAGGAGATTAGGAGGAGTGTGAGAACCATGCACTAAATGATCTTTCCAGGTACTTTACGTGGGTGGAAGCTTCTTAATTTGTTTATGGGAAGCTTTTGTCTAGTTGTTGTTTATAGGCTGCTTGGTATTGGGAAATTTTTATGTTGATAGCTTGGGAATGGAAAGCTCTATTTATGGCAGGTGTTTCTGAAGAAATTGTTCATCCTCCTTTCTGCTTTATTCTAAAGAATCTGATGTTACAGAAAAAAATACTTCTACTGAGTAAGGGAGAAGGGTTGGATTTATTAACTATTGACAAAATCAAGCTGGATTCTGACTACACTGACAGGCCATTATTCATTAAATTCTCCTGCTTTTTATATGATTAGGAATAGGCCCAGGCACTTTGTGTCTTTCATTACCTACAGTTGTGTGGTGTTTTTTTTTATCAGGAGCTTATATTTAGTTGCCCATTGAAGTTGTTTTTCATCCCAAGTGCTTTGGGGAGGGTGAACAGCTGATCATTACCCTGAGTACCCACGAGCACAGTTAACCTGGAGCAGCAAACAGTTATTGTATTGCACTTGGGTTTGTGCCTGTGGGCACACTAAAGTCAATATCCATGATGGCTGTGCCCTGTATTGCATCTGCCTGTACCCCCGGGCCCTCGAACTGCCCCTCAGAGGGAGCTGCTGAATGAACTGCCAGTGTGTGTGTCCGCTGGGGCAGTTACTGCAAGAGCAATACCACTGCTAATTGCTTAACTTAAACCTAATCACAATGCAAAGCAACAGAAGGAAAGTGCAGCGAGAATCCCAGTTCCTGCGGGAAATGGATAGTAACGTTTGTTTCATTTAAGCTTTTTTGTTGCCAAAAGGGAGGAAGCAGCTCTTGGGCAAAAGTCTCTGCTGTGGATAATTCCCTTCTTGCCCTGCCTGTTTCACAGCCAGCACAGAGCTCGCTCTCACCAGGGCTTTTTACCTGCAAGAAATCCAGTTCAGGGCTGGTGCTTACTCTGCTCATTAGTGCAATTCCAGCAGATGCTGGGTGAGATGCAGGTCACTGTGCTCGGTGCCACGGCAGTCTCTGCAGCAGGGAGAGCGGCCGCAAACTCGGCCCGAGGGGGGCTGCAATTACCGCTCCGTCCTCACGGCGTGTTCCAACAACACCCGCGGCCTCCGCGCTGACTTGGCAGCACCAGAACCGGCTCTGGGATGCGAACTGCGGAGCATCAGAAAATGCAGGAATTTCACAACGCCTACCTGGAGCATTAGCTTATCTCCTTAGCCTCTGTCTAGTCAGGTCCTCTCAGAACTCTGTTGAAAAATGGTAATTAAATGATAAGGCTGAGTCTCAAGTCACACAGGCAGAGATGGGCAGGGGTTCAGTGGCGCTGGGAGCCAATTTTTACACCTGAAGAAACTTAAAGTGGGAGTCTTGAATACTCAGCAGCAGACATTAATCCAAGGGACTGGATCAGCCTCTCCCGGCAATAGGGTCATCTTTCCTTACTAGTAAGACTTATTTTTACTTCTTTTTAGGAGACTACTGCAAAGAAAGTCAAGCTAGATGGGCACTGAAGACACAGACTCGATGAGTGCTACAGAGGGGCAGATGAGGGGGAGAGGATTTTCCTTGTACTAGTGTGGTACAGGTTAAGTTGCTGAGCTGGTTAAGGCTCTGCAGTGCCCTTTTTGTCTCTGGTGATGGCAGGGCTGTCACAGCTCTGCTAATGCCAACCATGTGTGGCTTCCTGTTCACACGGATCTTGTAATAAACACTGATTTTGTTACAGATGTCTCTGGTGTGACTCGCGACTAATGTGACTGTGACTGATAGACCAGATAAGCTCATTAGTAAAGGATCAGAACAAAATAACTTGGAGATGTGGAATGGCAATTATCCAGATGGAAAACGTCAGATTAAAACTGTAGAACAGTTAATAATGTATGAGTTTATAGTATTATCACTGCAAAGTAAAAAACTCAGAGTGTTTATCCAGAGGGTGGTGCTGCTGAAAGCAGATGATTAACCTTGTAAAAGGGCCCAAACCAGGTGGAAAACACCACGCTTCTGTAACCAGTTTTAATCCTCCATGAGGTTCTCTTGTTCCCAGCCTTGTCCATGCTGTGACTGCAGCTCAGGAAAACCTGTGTAGGTGGGCTCTTCTGCACCTTTTTTTTTTTTAAATGGCAGTAAGAACAGAATGCCATAATGCCTCTGCAGTTCAGAAGTTTATAATAGTGTACAATGAGCTGTAACCATTAAATCTTTCAATTAAATGAGGGGGGATTGGTGTTTAGAGAGGATTAAGCCATGTTATAGGAAACTCGTACTGGGTATTAGAGGACAGGGCTAAAATTACTAGCTCTTTTTAACTTCTAGCAATCCTACAAAATTGCTTTATGCAAGCTCAGTGAGGAGGGCAGTAAAGGGGGGAGAGGCACAATAAAACCCCCAAATATCTGGAGAAATGAATGACATTGGTTCTGAGCGATGAACCAGTTGTTGGGAATGGTGTCAGACACTAAAGGGGAGACACAGACCTGAGCCACCAGGAAACTCTGCACTGGTCAGCCCCGTTAGTGACTCTGGTTCCTCCCGAACGCTCGGGGAATGCCCTCAGAGGTGCGGGCGCTGGGCCAGCCCGTCCTGCCCCGCGCAGGAGGCGGCTGTTCAGTGGCTCCCTCACCAGGCTGCTGCAGACAGCCAGGAGTGTCCCTGAGCCTTCTCCTCCTCCTCTCCGGGCTGAACACACCAAGCAATGGAGTTTGTTTGTCTGGCTGTTGTCCACTCCAGTCCCGCGGCTCGCGCTCCGTGTCTGGGCCCGCTCCCGGCACCGACCGCGCTCGCGCATGCGCGCCCAGGGCCGCACCACCGGCGCCGCGCAGGGGGGAGCGGGGCTCGGGGCGCTCGCTTCGCCGCCGGCGGTCCCGGGAGCACCGCACAGTCTCCGGCGG
>JAOXXN010000259.1:6920947-6947802 GCA_026770055.1 Myrmophylax atrothorax
ATATCCGGGTGACGGAGGACGAGAACGATGAGCCCATCGAGATCCCGTCGGAGGACGACGGCACGGTGCTGCTGTCCACGGTGACGGCGCAGTTCCCCGGCGCGTGCGGGCTGCGCTACAGGAACCCCGTGTCGCAGTGCATGCGGGGCGTGCGCCTGGTCGAGGGCATCCTGCACGCCCCCGAGGCCGGCTGGGGAAACCTCGTCTACGTCGTGAACTATCCCAAAGGTTTGTGACCGGGCCACCCGTTCTTTGTGCCAGGCAGCGCTTTCAGAGGTCTGCGTGAGTCACTGCGGGTCTAACGTGGCTGCTGTAGAACCCTCTGATTCAGAGATCAGCCACCCATGTCTGTCCCGCTGGGTAGATTTGAGCCCACTGAGGTTTTAAGTCTTTTAACTCTACCCAGACAAACACTTTAATGAAGAAGTCTTGTGTTATCTGTGAAGGGTCCACAAGCTCTTACAGACCTTCAGAGCCCATGGTGTAATGGGATCTCTGTACTCACAGACACTTCCCAAGCCTGGTTTGGTCAGAGGTACCATTGAAAAGAGGTACCGTTTAAAGAAGTCACCGCGCAGCCCCACACCACCCCCAAGAAAAGGGGAAGTCAGTTAATGCTAAGGAAATATTCTTGTTAAAACTTCTGTCTTCTCCACCTCCTTATAGCTCTGTGAATGTTGCTGGATGATAATTAAGTAAATTAATGCAGAGCTAACTGGGGCAAATTGCATTTTGGAGGAGGACTTCAGGCTTTGGTTTGGGGCAGTCAGGTTTTTATTGTGCAGGTAGTGTAGTGGTGAATGCAAAGATAAAACACTTCAGATTGGATTAAGTACATACCTGTGCTTCCTTTGCAGGCTAGATATCTGCTCAGAATCATGGGGGATGTTTTGTCTTTACTGCTAACGTTTGAAAAAAGGAGGTCTAACATACATTTAATCAGTCCCTTGATAAACTTCCAGCAGCCTGTGTGTGTTTCCTGTAATCTGTACTCTTTCTCATCATACTTTATGGTTTCATACTGTGCAGTTCATAATCAGTGGATCAGTTTCCAGAGTTGAGAATGATGTCTAATGCACTTCATTATATTCAGATAATAAGAGAAAAATGGATGAGACTGATGCATCATCGGCTGTGAAAGTGAAACGAGCAGTACAGAAGACTTCAGATTTAATAGTCTTGGGTCTTCCCTGGAAAACCACTGAACAAGACTTAAAGGAATATTTCAGTACCTTTGGAGAAGTTCTGATGGTGCAGGTAAAATCTCTTTGCAGCTCAAACAAGGAGGGACATTGGGGAGAAATTGGGCTCCTCAGAAAGCAGGTGGAAACAATCAAGCTGTGTTAGCTTGGAGGAGATCAGGAGCTGTCTCTCTCCCTGAGGGTGTGTTTTGTTCCATAAGCCTGTTACGGATTTTGGGGGGAAATGTTAAGAAATTGGGGGTTGCTGTGGTAACAGGATTTATAAGACTGATAAACTCTCGAGGAGATCTTAACTAAATTCATTCAGTAACAACACACTTCATACTCAGGCTTACTTCTGGCTCTGTTTTCTCCCCCTTAGGTTAAGAAGGACATTAAGACAGGCCACTCCAAAGGGTTTGGGTTTGTTCGGTTCACTGATTACGAGACGCAGGTGAAGGTGATGTCGCAGCGGCACATGATCGATGGAAGGTGGTGTGACTGCAAACTGCCCAACTCTAAGGTACTTTGGCATTTACTGCTGGCTCCTTTTGTTCCCAACACTGCAAGGGCACCTCTGCAGCAGCTGTGCTGGGGTGAGCAGCTGCACAGAGCACCCACCTGCTCGTGGATGTGGCTTTGCTGTGAACAGCCAGGACAAGTTAGAGCAAGGAAGGAGAGCAGTGAGGGGGTGGGTGAGTTGGGAAAATAGCTGGTTTTGTGAGGGAACGATGAAAATCTGAAAATAGTGTGTTTAATGTCCAGCAGTACCTGCTTAACTTGTCTGCTGCATGAACAAATGCAGGGTAAAGCAGGTGGAATAGCTAATCTAGGGAAGAGCAGAATGAGTCTTCGAGTTCAAAACTGAACCTGTAGCTTCTCTAGTGTCTCTGTATGCAGTTATTAGAAAAAGAGTGTCCTTCTGCAGGGGCCTTGGCACTGTCCCTGTGTGTTGCTCCCACCCTCATTTTCTTGTGGCTGTTCTTGGAATAGAATTTCATTTGTGTTTTAAAGTTTTTAACTTACAGTCTCAAACCTTCTTGATGTTCAGCCCTCAAAATAGGGCAGACTGAGAGGGCCCTTTATCCTGCTGTGACTCAGTTCTGAGGGATGGTTGTGATGGTTTTTTCCCTCCACTCCCCACAGCAGAGCCCCGACGAGCCCTTGCGCAGCAGGAAGGTGTTTGTTGGGCGCTGCACCGAGGACATGACGGCAGATGAACTGCGACAGTTCTTTGCCCAGTATGGGGAAGTGGTAGATGTCTTCATTCCTAAACCCTTCCGGGCTTTTGCTTTTGTTACGTTTGCAGATGATCAGGTAAGTCACATTTTAACTTCATATTTAGCCTGCATTTCAGTAGTTTGATAGTAGCTTCTGGAACTACCCATGAAACACTTACTTGTCCGCTGCTTTGAGACTGCCAGTGGTGTGAGCTTGACCTGCTCTATTGAATGGACTGAGGCTACACTTCCAGATGCTGCTGTGCAGACAGGTTTTTATTATGCAGTTAGTGTAGTGGTGAATGCAAAGATAAAACGCTTCAGATTGGATTAAGTACATACCTGTGCTTCCTTTGCAGGCTAGATATCTGCTCAGAATCATGGGGGATGTTTTGTCTTTACTGCTAACGTTTGAAAAAAGGAGGTCTAACATACATTTAATCAATCCCTTGTTTCTTATAGGTTGCCCAGTCTCTTTGTGGAGAGGACTTGATCATTAAAGGAATCAGCGTACATATATCCAATGCTGAACCTAAGCACAATAGCAATAGGCAGTTAGAGAGAGGTGGAAGATTTGGTGGTAACCCGGGGGGCTTTGGGAACCAGGGGGGGTTTGGCAACAGCAGAGGAGGCGGGGGAGGACTGGGCAACAACCAGGGCAGCAACATGGGCGGGGGCATGAACTTCGGAGCCTTCAGCATCAACCCTGCCATGATGGCGGCGGCGCAGGCCGCGCTGCAGAGCAGCTGGGGCATGATGGGCATGCTGGCCAGCCAGCAGAACCAGTCGGGGCCCTCGGGCAACAACCAGCCCCAGGGCAACATGCAGCGGGAGCAGAACCAGGGCTTTAGCTCAGGCAACAACTCGTACGGGGGGTCCAACTCGGGGGCCATAGGCTGGGGCTCGGCCTCCAACGCAGGCTCCTCCAGCGGCTTCAACGGGGGCTTTGGCTCCAGCATGGACTCCAAGGCCTCGGGCTGGGGGATGTAGGCGCAGTGGGCTCTCAGACTGACTCTGTGGTGGGAAAGCAAATTTTTCTAACTCGTGGTAAGTATCCTGTAAATTACATATATACTAAAGTTTTCCAAATCAATTTGTTCAGTGTGCAGTATATTCAGCAGTATTTTTGACATTTTTCTTTTTTTAAAAAAAAAAAAGAAAAAAAAAAGAAAAAGAAAAGAAAGGTAAAAGCAATTTTCTAAGTTTTGTTACATATCCAGTTGGAATTCTGAATGTTTGGAAGTGGACTGCTGTTTGCCTGATAGGTGAACTAACACTACAGTCGATAGGAAAGGCTTCTTCTGTAATACTTTATCCCTTGCTTCCTGGCTACCTGAATTCTTTGCATGTTCAAAATGGAACCATTGGTCAGAAACAGCATTCTCTCCCTCTTGTTTTTAATTTGATCCCACCATAAGACTCTCCAAGTGCCCCGTTGGACAACACGGTGTCGTTTTTGTTCTGTGTTTTTTTTTTAACACTGTCTCCCCTCCATACTAAAGTACGATATGAAGGCTTCATTTAATCTCCACAGTTCATCTCATTTCAAATGTGTATGGAAGAAGCACTTCATTGAAAGCAGTGCTGTAAATATTCTGCCTTAGGAATACTTCTGTCTACATGCTTTCTCATCCAAGAATACTTCATCACACCGCACATGCTGCGTCTTAGACGGTGGGTGTTCCATTTTTATCCGCTACTCTTTATTTCATGGAGTCGTATCAACGCTGTGAACGCAAGGCTGTGAGATGGAACCAGAAGGCTGTTTGAACTTTTGAAACCTTGTGTGGGATTGGTGGTGGTGCCGAGGCATGAGAGGGCTGGTATGTGCGAGATAAAGGAGCGAGCGCATGCGGAGACCTGGTGGTGCAGTAATGGGATTTTATTTGACTTGGCGAGATGTCTCTCAATCCTGTGGCTTTGGTGAGAGAGTGTGCAGAGAGCAATGATGGCAAATAAAGTACGAGTGTTTATTGCATTCGAAGGACATCCACATGTGCAAGACTTTTAAGTGGGTTCTCTACCTAGATAATGAATTAGTTGAATGTGTTATGTGAAATGGAATATTTGTATTTCTTTTCCCTTATGTCAACTGCTGTGAATGCTGTATGGTGTGTGTTTTTTTTCTGTTAATGATCTGTAAGTGTGGTAATGTGACTTGAAGACGATGGGGTTTGTGATGAGAACATTGAGCTTGTGGTGTGCTTTGCAGTAGCTCTTGTAGCAGAGATCACTAGAGCTCAGTGTGCCTCTCCAGGGTGGAAGTTCCACTGTCTGTAAGATATCCATAAGAATGCTGTTTGCTGCAGTTTTGTGTCTGGATGCTTTTTATAAGATTTGTCACTGTAGGAAATTCTTAAATAAAACTGATTTAAGTAATATGTGTCTTTGTTTTGCAGCCCTGAATGCAAAGAATTCATAGCAGTTAATTAATTTTACCCTTTTGAGATGAACTTCTGTAAAGCTTTTTGCAGTCCCTCGGTGTGTTTCAGATAAGCAGGTTCTAAAGGAGCCACCTCTCAGCAGTCGGTCCCCGACACACCCCTGGGCCACTGTGGCCTTGTCCTGTGCAGTGACACAGATCTAAAATCAGGTCCCACTCCTCGGGGTGCCTGCACCTGCACTGGTAAGCAGCTCCCTGCACGTTGCAGCTGTGCCAAGGAATGGGGCTTGGTCATGTAGGATTGCAGTTCCTCATCAGGAGGGGTTGGGGAGACAGACACTTGATGTCACAAAGGATTTCTGCCCATGGCATCTCCTTTGGGAATGGAAGTTCTTAACTTACTTTTAGATCAGCCCACTCATGGGAAACAGGCTCCTGCCACACTTCCAGCCCTGAAGAGTGCTGTTAACTCCTGTTAAAACTAGTCACAAGAAAGACTTTCCAGCTGAATAAAGCACTAATAAATATACACAGGCTGATAAAAGTCTGAGAAACTAAGTTTATGACAAGTGCAGGGTGTCACATAAGGGGCAGCTTCTTCAGACAGGGCAGGATGTTTGAGCAGGCGCTGGTGGAAGTTCTGCTGGTAGGAGCTTGAGGAATTGTTTCCCATACCTGGGCTTGAAACCCACTGAAGCCTGACCTTTTCTGTACACCGTAGTGCTGTGCTGGAGCTGTGACCAGGCTGAATATGGGAGTTTACACAGTTTTTAACCTATGTAACTTTGCAAGTGAGATCTTCATTACTGTGTATCCTGCTGAGCCTTGTGAATGGCAGAGCATCTGAGCAGCAAACAAAATGCACAACTTTTTCCACCTGCAGTATTAAAAAATCAGCTGTATCTCAGTGTACTCCATTTAAAGAGGGCTTCTAAACACTCAGGCTGAGAAGTAATCCCACACATTTGTTCATATTCCACTGCAAAAAGTTGTTTACATTTTTTTTCCTGCACCTAAGTCAGAATAATCTCCAAACTCTGTCCCATCTGTGAATTTTGCATTTTAGCACTTGCACTATTACCAGCTACTTCTGCTGAGTAACACTTAAAAATGGTATTCTTGGACCTCCAAAGACTAACTGTGACCCCCTGCAAGGAGCTTCATGGTAAGTTTTTGTAATTAGCATGGTTTTAATTCTGTTTCAGTTGTTCAGGTTTAGGTTTTAAGGGCTGGTTGGCAGCATTGAATAGTCTTTGCTAATAATTTTAGCCTTCCTTCACCCTCAAACAGAGTCACTGAAAATTTTAGAAAAGCTTTCTAAGTTTCAGTAGTATTTTTTTACTGCTTTGCATAGTCTAGTGTTTATGAGTAAATAAACTGTTATTGAAAATATGCTGAAGTGTTTTGAGTCTTGATTTTATTTGAAGATATAATTGAAGAGTATTCTAGAAAGCAAAATACTAATGAAAGTGAGATACAAGAAAGAGGAAGTTGATATTGTAAGGGGGTCTGTATCAGAAAAAAATGGTTTTTCTAACATTGCTTCTGATTAGTTCTGAGAACTGTGGTCAGCTGAACATGGACTGAAATTATGACTCTGAATGTGGTAACTTGTTCTTTCTAAAGCTGTGTCAGAAAAGCACCACTTTTGCAGCTCTGAGCAAAGTTCTCTATGGAAGGGGGTGTGCCCCAGGTACCTGCAGGGACAGCAGGGCAGGTGACTCCCCCCACAGACATACCTGGGGGGTGCTCAGAGTCCACAGCACTGTGGGAAAGAAAACAAACTGCTCTTTATGCAGGCAGGAGCGAGGTCTGCTGTGGGCAGGTGGCAGCTTTGCACAGCTGAAGGGTCCTGGCAGCTGCTGGGGCAGTTCTTCCCTCCCCCAGCACCTGCTTTCACCTGAGATGGATCGTTTCCTGCTGAACAGGCAGGTGGAAGAGGTGTTGGAGCCACCTCCTGATCCTCCTTGCCCTGTGTTAACACCACTGGCCTGGGAAGCTCTCCAGGCTCCTCTTCTTCCATGGACCTGCTCCACAAAGAGCAAAACAGCAAAGGCAGCAAGAGCTGTTCAACAGTTCGGGATCTGAACACTGAATTATTGTGCTTATATGGATTAAATTAAGCTAATGAATCTAAATGTGATTCCTAGATTGTTTTGGAATGGTAAAATTGCTTGCAAATGAATGTTTGATTTAGAATACAATTTTCATTAGCACTGCATCCCTTGGAAAAGTTCTGTAATCAAGAGAGACAGCATTGCTGAGGAATTTGGGCATGGAGAAGAAAGTGCATTTGTTCTGAATGTAAATTAAGGTAATTGGAATATATGGATATTCTAATCTAAAAGACAAGAGGGACAATTATGCTATTACACTGTAAAATGTTTCTCCCAAAACTCAGTCTTGGATCTTGAGTAATTTTGCAGAGTAATTAATGTAGCAGTTCAGGCATTAACAAACAAAAACCCCAGCCCTGTACTCTGCAGTGAGGGAATGCAGTGGCTTTTCCCCTCACAAGTGCTGCTGGAATGTGGTTCAGTCTTCCTGTCAGGAACAATGCCAAGCTGTTCAAAAGCAACCATTTAGTTAATTATGAGACTGCATTCTCCCAAAGAGAGCTGGAATACAGGAATGTTCAACTTTCTACTCTCTTCAAGGAGCACTGAACTGAGTTTTGGGAATTAATCTACAGTACTGGCTGTGATAGGGAGCCTCAGGAAAGACCAAGGTATGTTAAATAGTAAATCATTTAACAAATCTAAGGTCAATATTTGTCACTACAGTCCCACCGTGGGGTTACCATAACATTTGCAGCTTTGTTGTTGTTCCTCCCTGTCAAACAGCACCTGTAGCACTTGCCAGTCTGAAAACCAGCGTAATGCAAGGGTGGTTCTGGATTGTTAAAAACAACATTCTGCAATGAAGTGATTCTGCCTCGGCAGCTCAGAGGGACTAAAAGAAAACCCAGGAAAGCCATGGGTGTCCTTGGAGTCACTGCAGGCTCAAGGACTGTGTCACTTGCCCCCCCTCAGGCTATTCCCAGGATCCAATCTGTTAAGTCCACTGATGGATTGGGGAAGGGTAGGAAAGCTCCAGCTGTGACTGAATTAAGCCTGCCTGGGCACCTTTCAGCATTGCTTACACAGCCTTAAAAATGCAAATACTTCCCCCAGTGAAAGTTCCAGGTGTGTCCAGTCTGGCAGGGACGTTCCCTCTGCACCCCCAGAGCCAAGGACTGCATTTCCTTCCATGTTTAGGCCCTACAATTGCAATGGGCCTTCCCAGGGCAGAACAGGACTCTGCCCTGACAGTGAATTTTGGAATTGCATTGCCATACACACCCAGCTCTCCCACTGTTTGTGTGGAATACGTGACTTTCCCATCAGTTCAGCTATTCTGGGTTTCTACAGAACTGTGCAACTGTCCAGTGGAACAGACTATCAGGTAACTGCTGAGTTAAGGCTGTGCCTCTCCAAACCACCATCACCTTTTGGTGACTTTTAAAATTCCATAAGCACCCACAGGCTGAAGTACCTTCCCAAACTGCCTGCTGGGAAGCTCAGTTCAGTCACTGAGCAGTAAGTGTGAAATGCAGCATTCAGCAGGAATGACCACGTATTCCTGTTTTAACTTCCCTGGAGAGATGAGTAACAAATGCAAGAACATTAAAAATTCTCGCTACGCTGATCTTGTGAAATCTTTCATAAAATCATCCTTTTCTTCCAGCGTAATTAGAAGCAAATCTCTGAGCAGCAGCACGTGGGGCATGAGCAAGGGTGGATGGACACAGAGCCACGCACGGGGACAATTCCCCAGGGAGTGTCAAGGGACGGTTGCTGAGCACAGTTCCGATCGCAGCGTGTGAGCAACGGGAGCTGCTGCTGAGAACGGGCACCCGCGTGTTTAATGCCTGGGGAATGAGGCCCAGCAGGGCTGGCAGGGCTCGGCAGCGCTTCCTGGAGCCGGGAGGGAGCAGAGCCGCAAGCAGGACGGGCTGGGGTTGCAGCGGAGCGCGCTGACCATGCGGTGGAGCTTCAGCACTGCGGGACCGCGAGCCTGAGCGGACACAGCTCCGGCTGCCCAGGGCTGGTACTGCCCGAGTGCTGGGGAAACACACCCTCCCTCTGCCCTCTCCCTGCGCTGTTTCACACACGGGGATACAGATTGACAATTAGTGACAATTAAAGTGAAACTGTGACTGACTCGCCCCAAAGGGGAGCAGTGACTGCACTGGCAGGACCAGCCCAGGACAGCTGTTGCCTCTACACAGACTTTGTAACTCGTGACAAGCTGGGAAAATTGTTCCTTAAAATAAAATCATACACCTGGGTCCAAGTTGAACTGAAAGAGCAGCTGGAATTCTGGGCTTCTTTTGAAACTTCACTTCAGAATTAAATTCCCTAGCAGCCACTTGGTCAGCAGGTGCACTGCTGAGACCTACCCATGGAACCCCTGTGGAAAAGCACTAGTGTTTGATCACTCCCCAGGCCTTTCCAGCCTGAAGTTCTGGGAAAAGGGCAGAGGTTGGGTAAAATCCAGTTTGATGGGTTTGGTGCATTTTCCAAAAGAAGGTGTTGAGACGAAAACAACCCCAAAATTAAAAACTGAAGCAAGAAGAAAAAATGTGCTCGTGGTGAAACATTGGCTGAAAAAGATGCAGGAAAAGAGCTGGGCCTGTCTCATAAAAGCTGTGATGAAATGCAAAAAACCTCACCTTACCTTTAGGACATCACAGGGACTCAACACTCGAGGCTGTGTCTCCACAGTAAAGGTCTCCACGAATCCCAACAGGATCAGGAAGCCTCTTCTGCCTGGATCCTGTAGCTGCAGGAGCTGAGAGCAGGTGCTGGATAGTCATGGCCAGGGATTTCTCCAGTTCTCGGAAACAAACTAACTCTGACAGTGGGCTGGGGGAAAACAACAGCAAATGATGGCAGTTGTATTAACTCAGTTCAGCCCTACAGGGTAAAGGAGGTGGGTAATTTTTACACCAGCCACGAGTGTGTTGTGGTGGGCCCAGGACACCAGCACTGCCCAGCACTGTCCCCAGGAGCGGGACAGGGAAGGACACCGGGAAAGCACCACCTGACCAGCCGCAGGGCTGGAGGTCAGCAATGAGAACGGTAACTGGGAGCTCACCAAAACCATTCCAAGGTGTTAAATTTGCAGCTTGTCTGCTGCTCCAGAGTGCGTGGAGTGGGAAGACAGCTCCTCAATTCCAGAAGCCTCTGAATGCAGCTCTTTCTTTTTAATGCCTTTGCTGCCAGACGTTTCGACTGTAATTGTATTCTCTGAGCAAAACCAGCTGTGTCTCTTGCCGGCACAATTGGAGCCACAAACGGTCCCTGCTGAAGGGAAGCAAGAAGGAACAGCCACAAGTGCCCCGAGCAGCTCTGCTCGTTGACAGCATCTGCTCGCTGTGAAGTGGCGCTTTGATCAGCTGGGAACAAAGACTTTGTGATGTGCTGCAAAGGCTCGATGAGCAATCCTGTAATTGGGGAGGAATGCTGGACTGCCTGATAGCACCGGCAGATATTGCACCGCTCTGACACCGAATTAATTGTGAGAGGGAAATGGTTTGACTTTGAATTGTGTTCTCAAACGCACCTTGCTACCCTCCACCAACAAAAATGCCATTACCCAGGCATTAATTGCAGATTATCACCTAAAAACAGATCATACAGTTTAAGGTCGCCATTTTAATGCAACGGGACCAAGTTCTGAATGAGAAAACGAACATTACTGTACCTTAACTTACTTGGATTCCATTAGCCAAGATTCAAAGCTTCTTTTACTTCAGAGAATGGAGCTTATTTCCACCCTGTACCTCTGTGTGAACTCCACTTGTTGCTACAGGAAATATTTGGGTCACAAGCCTTTCCTGGGAAAGGAAAGGAAGAACAAGTCAAAGAATGATCCTGGGTTTGTGTTTGGGTGGCTCTCAGCTCAGCTAAAGGAGCCCAACACAAGTCATGATGCACTTGGGCACCAAGAGTTTCCTCCAGCACGAGCTGTAATTTCAGAACAATCTCCCTCTGTCCATCTTCCCAGAAGGTTTTGAGCTGCTGCTTTGATTTGACAGGAACCAATTCATCACCCCAGTGACTGAGCACCTCTCTGTGCTCCACTGAATTCATTCTTGCAGGTTTTCAAACACAGCTGACAGATACACAAACACTAGAAATGCCTGTTCTGTTAACACTGAGCGCTCTCCTGATTTATAAATCCTGCTTGAAATGCCTCTCAGCCCAAAGAAGTGGAGGAGGTTTGACTAATTCACCTGGAGGTCCTGTCTGCCTCTGGATCGAGCCCTGCAGCACCCTCTGCACCAGCAGAGATCAGCTGAGTTACAAGAGGAGTTCAAGCTTTTCCTTTCATGCTACACTTGTAGAGGTTTATCAGTAAGTGGGTTTTTTCCCTTAATTGTTACTACCTCATTCTTGCCAGCTAAATGCACATTTCTGTGATTTCACTGATTGGGTCTCTAACTGCAGATGCATTTGACTATGTAAGAACAAAGCAGGTTTTCCAGCACACTCCCTGAGCTGCTGCAGATACTGCTTGAAATATTCCAGTGACAGTTCACTGCCTCTCCCAGGCTTTCAGGTCCCACTCTAATGCTCCTTCCACCTCCTGTAATCCCAGGCTAAGAAACACACCCAGATTATTTGATATGCAGATCTGGCAGGGTACAGCTCACCCCCCTGGAAGTGCACAAAAATCTGCTTCTCTTCAAACTGACATTTCCTCATGCTGCAGTGTCTGTCCCAGCTCTACAGCCCCTGCAGGACTGTGCTGGAGGCAGTTACAGGAAAAGATAGGGATGAAAACATGAAATCTTTGAGTGTGAGGAAAGACTCAGTGGGAGTTCCTGCCCTAAACATACAAGCCACAATATAATGAGGACTATCTTTATGCCTCTAACTCCCTACTGAAATCATTAGGAAGTTAGAAACTCAAATTCTTAGCCAGTTCAGGATCAGAATCCCTTCCTATAAACCAAGACCATTTGTCCCTGGCCATGGGATCTACCATGCAAAGAAGGGATTACTCAGGTTGGCAAGGTTGAATTCTTTCTTACAAAACTGACCCTGGATGAAGGTTGGTCCCAGGGTTAGGGGTGAGGGTTATGGTTTGGGTTAGGATATGGGTCAGGGGTTAGGGTGAGGGTTGGGGGTTAGGGAGAAGGAACCAAACAGACTGCAGTGAAGACAATTAACTCCATCTCAGCCCCCGGGGCTGGCTGGGCTTCCTGGGAAGTGACTTTCTTTTCTGAGGGAAAGGGCTGTTGTTCCTTTGTCTGCAGAAGCTCATCTCCCTCCGTGCCAGTCTGACTCCCAGAACTGAACACAGATGAAGATTCCTCCCAGACAAAAGGTGCCAGGACAGAAAGGTGTTGCTGCCTCTGGAGTGCCCTGGGAGGCCCATCATGGGCATCTCAGCCCAGGTGTCTGTGGGTTTTGCTTTCTGGGGGAAAGGGCTGCTGCTGGTTTGCAGACACTCGTCTCTGCAGTGCCACTCTGCATGAAGGAGAGAACAGAGGCCCTTCCCTGCAGCCCAGGGGCTGGAGCAGCTGCAGCCCTGGCTCTGAGGGCTCTAAATGAGACTGGTTCCAGCACATCAGCTGCAGCACAGCAATTCCCAGCCCCACCACAGCAATTCCCAGCCCCACCATGAAGGCAGCCCACCCTTCCCCACTGCTCGGGGAGGGACACGAGGGTGCACAGAGGAACAGCCAGGGCAGAACTCATCTGCCAGCTCACAGCTTCCCATTTTGCACCTCCACATTAAGGCCAAGCTCACACTTTACAGCACCAGTAAATCCATATCCTTGTGCTAAAAGCCATCACTTTAGGAAGATCTGTTCCAATACACTGGAGACAGGAGGAGGTTGAATCCTCCATCAGACCCAGGCAGGCACAGCTGGAGAGGGTTTGTGATTGTCTGGAGTTGGGAAGCCAAATGCCAAGGCAACCTTAAGCAGTGCAGCTGGATCCAGTTCTGTATTTCACCAGGGGGGAGCTCAGAGACACCATCTCCCACCTGTGACAGTGTCCATGAGCAGAGTGTACTGGTCCTGTCCTGGTGGCAAAGCTACACCCACACAGGATGAACCTCTCACCCCAAACAGGCCCATGTTTCACTGCAGAGGGAACTCTGAGGTGCTGATCCCCCTCCCTGGCTGTGGCCTGAGCAGCAGAGCTGGCAGCAGGCAGAGGGACAGAGCTCTGTGCCTGGCCAGCCTCCCATTCAGGGAGAGGATCTGCTGTCAGGGGGGTGTGAGTTGTGCTGCTGCCTGGCCTGTGTCCTTCCAGGGAAAAAAACTGTATCTCCACCAGACTTCACAACTCAATTGCCAGTTTTTCCAACACATCTACTAACCTGGGTCCAGAACACTCAGTATCTCAGTGCCCAGGGAACAAGATACTCAGTTTTGCAGGACTGGCTGCACTGACAGTCAGGAGGACTGGAAGAGCCTGTGCTGGGAAATGTGAGACAAGTTTTTTCCCTCTCCATTCAACCCACCTGAAGCTGAACAGAGGTGGAAAGGAGTAGCCAAAACTAAGTGCCAGTGCACCACTTTACTGCCACACAACATTTCTGTCCCCAACAGCACCCACCAGCCCACAGCCCCTCTGCAAAGCAGGGCCTCTGCTCACAGCCCTGACTGACCCCGGAACCCTCCAGCCCACCATGTGCACAGGGAATAGTGGAAACCAGAGCAGAACCCCACAGCTTTCCCCCTGGGGTTAGTCAGGACTGATTTAAGTGGGTGTTGGAGTGTGCTGGTTTAAAGGTAACCCAGCTGGAGAAATGAGCCCAACTGCAGCGAGAGTACAAGTCACAGTTACAATTTAATAAAAAGATTACAACAAATACAGTGATAGAGAGAAAAATTGGTTTTAATCACAGAACCCAGATGTATAACCCAGCACCCTGGTGTTCATTGGCCTCTGTGCTGAGCCCAACGTGGGCCCCGAGGGCAGAGTAAAAGGAAAAGGAAACCTGTTGGTGAGGATGATGTCACAGCCTGGTCCAGAGTGGCAGTCACAGTCCTGTCAAGGTTCTGCTCCTCCTCTGGATCTCGAGTGGTCCCGGAAGTCTCCAAACCCCAAGATTCCATCCCCTCTGGTTCAGGTGGGAATGCCCAGTCCCTCCCCCAGGGCAGGGAGTTCCAGAATGGGTGATCTGACTCTGTGAGTCGGGGGTATTTTGGAGTCTTTGATGGCCCACCAGCAGACACGACCCCTCAGGTGGGTGTGGAGGTGCTGATGCCTCCCCAGAGGGGTGTCATCACACCTGAGTCATTGGTGTGAAAACTTTATCTCACTGAGTTCTCTCAAACCCATCCTGTGCCCTGAGGTGCCAGGTGTGCCCTGGGCAGCTGCTGCCAACGACCCATAATTAAAAGTCCATCAGAAATGGCACAGAGGGTGTAGAACACACAGTTTTGGTGACACCCACACAGGGACAAACTGGTCCCTGCCCCTGTAACTGGGCCCTGGGGCAGGGCAGTGTCTCCTAACCCAGCAGGGGCTCACCTGTGCAGGTCCTCTTGTTCTCATGCAGGGTGTAGCCCACCCTGCAGCTGCAGTAGAAGCCCCCCACATAGTTGTGGCAGTGATGGTTGCAGAGGGGCTCCCCACCCAGCAGCTGCTTGCACTCATCGATATCTGATGGGCAAAGCACAGAATCAGGCAAACAACACCCTCCAACAGCTTGTGCTCTCACCCTGACCCGCTCAGTGGCTGGGGGGCAGTTTGCCCTTGGGTGCTGTGCCCTTTGCACCTCTCTCTGCACAATGAGACCTCCTTCCCCACCCAACCCCAGCAGCACAGGCTCTGAGGGCACAGGGAAGCCCCAGCCCCAGCCCAGCTGTGACTCCTCCACCCACAGAGGGGCTGCTCTCTCACCTTCAGCAGCGTAGAAGGCCTCAAAGCCCGTGAATGGTTTCTCATTGGAGTAGTCAGAGCGGAACAGCACCACGAGCTGGTTGTCGCTGGAGACGTATGTCCTGTTGCCTGGAGCCTCCTCGGTGTCTGTGCTGTCCTTCCCACACAGCCTGGCCAAGGTCTGCCCACCAGAGCTCAGCTGGAACACAGGCAGATGGTCCACCAGGTAAGTACAGGGCACTGATCTTCCAAACTCGCTGCCATGGCTTGGAAATCCTGTGTTTGATGGAGTGAGGAAGGAGGTTTGGGTGCTCTACACCCAAGGACAGATAAGAGAAGACTTCCCCTGTTCTCTGTGACTTAAGCCCATCATTTTATCTCCCTTTTCCCTTCCTGAGGCCCCCCAAGCTGTGGTGCCAGCCATGCTTTGTTCATACCATCCTTGTTAACTTGGTGCTCTCAGTGACACCCAGATCTTGGTAAGGCCAGAGACAGCTGGGGTGAAAACATTTCCCACAGAGGCAAATTGAAATGTACAGTAAAAGGTGTCTTTAAATGAGTGACTCACCTGCTCTGTGATTCACTTATTACAGTTTCAGTTCTTCATTTGTCTTTAGCACAAGAGAAATGTTCTGTACGTGGGGTTTGTGTAGGGCACGGCACGGGGAGGTTTGTCCTGCAGAGCCCCCAGGACAGTCCCGTGTCCTGCCCCGAGGGGAGCACACCAAGAACAACAGGGATTTGGGCAATGGCAGCAACTTGCTGTATAGAACCATGGAAATGAGACCTTTCTCCATGGGAACAAGGCAGCCTGGGTTGGTTCTGTCTGGTGGAACTGGGTTTGCACCCTCCCTGTGTCCTCAGCTCCCTCGAGGTGCATCACCGACAAGGAGAGGAGCCTCAGAGCAGGGACATCCCCCTGGAGCAGAGCACACCAGAGCCTGGAGCACAACCCTTGCAGGGTCACCCCTGGTGACCCACACAGAGCCCCGGGGCAGCATCTTTGTCCCTGGCCCTGGCCCTGGCCCTGGCTGTTTCCCACATCATCAGCAAACCCCCCAGCCAGTGCTGGATGTCCCCTCAGCAGTGACAGCGCCTTGTTCAGACCATCACTCACGTTTTATGGTCCCCATCACACCCCGTGTAAAGCACTGCTTGTTAATTTAAAAGCACACGCTGTAACTTTAGCAAAATGAAGCTCAAATGTTGTTTGGAGCAAAATTTTAAACCTTTTGCTTCACAAAAGAGGAGCATTACAATTTTCTGAGCACAAACAACTCAAGTTTCAGATGCTCCAACACAAACAGTTCTGCTTCCTGGTCCTGTGGGCCTCAATAAACGTCATTTAGAAATCAGCCGAGGCTGAACTTTACAAGCAGGCAAGAATCAAGTGCTTACAAGAGTTATGTTGGCCCTGCATGTGCCCAGGATCACATAAACACAGCTCTGAACAGCTGAGCCTGCTCCCTGTCACCCCATCCCACACATACCTTCACATAATCGTATTCACAGAGGTAGGACAGCTCCAGGTTGAAGTGGGTGAAGTAGATGCGGATGGAATATCCCTTGGGGACAGTGATATTCCAGATTCTCTCCTTGTGGTTGGGGTAGACATTGGGGAAGTTTGGGGATGTGATCCTTCCATACATCTTCTGTGGCACAGCACTGCTCTCCACGGCACTGCAGAGCACAGCCAGCCAGACCCACAGCCTGTGCCAGGGAACAGAGGGCAACAGAGCAGGAGTGAGCAGGAACTCAGATCAGAACAAGCTGCCAGGCTCAGCACCAGCTGGAACCTTTGTGCCCAGCGCCCTCCTCCTTTGGCAGGGCAAGGAACAGGAGGTGTCAGCGCAGTCCTGCCCCAGGAGCAGCTGAACAGGATGGGACTCATGTTGGTGCCTCCTGGAGCCTCCAGAGGGGCTGGGGAGGGCCCTGCACTGCACTCCCCTCATGGTGCTGCTCTGCCATCCCTGCACTCACCTCATGGTCCTGCCCTGCTGTCCCTGCCTGCTCCGAGCCAGGGCAGGGGATCTCTCCCCTTGTGTTTGCATTTGGGGGGAGGTATTTACTGTGTGTGCTCTGCTGTGTTTGTCTGGATGTTGAACTCTGTGTTTGTCTCCCCTCCACCCCCTTCAGCCCGTTGAGTTCTGGGAACAGCAGGCACTGAACCCAGGCTGGTGTGGAGCTCCAGGGAGTGACAGGCAGGGACAGAGGGAGGGATGGGAATGCTGGGGCTCCTGCAGGGAGGGATCAGGAAAGATGGATCAGGAAAGACCAGGAATGCTGTGGCTCCTGCAGGGAGGGATCAGGAATGCTGTGGCTCCTGCCTTGCAGTGCACATGAGTTTCAGGGATACCAAAGTCTCCCAGTTCTCAGCTGTCCATTTTAATGTACAATCCTGTGGTGACTGAAACCTGCTTCAAGCCCTGGAGATGTCATGGATTGCTTTTTATCCTGACCATAAGGTAAAAAGGCACACAAACAATAACTCAAATTTCTTCTGAACATTTGTGGATTTCACACAGCCCAGGGAATTCAACTGGGAGAGCCAATGCTATAAGACAAAGTCCTATTAATTCCAGTGCTTGCAGACTGTTTCTTTCCAAGTCAGCACTTAGTTTTCCCAAAAAACTCCAATTCCAGTGCACACGGAGATGGGCCTAAATCTTTAGAGGGTGAAAAGCCAAACACATTAGTGCTGAGCCAAAGTCCATCTCTTCCTTGAAAAAAATGGACAGAAAGTGGGAAAGCTGGTCTGCAGCAGGGAACAGATTACTGCACTGCACAGGCAGGAAATTTATCCTGAGATATCCTATAATTAAATGGACACCCTTTGAACAGCCAAAAAATCATTCCCCCAGGCAGTGAAACTGGTGCTGGCAGGAAAGCAGGAGTTATTACATGAACAAAACTGAGGCAAACAAACCATTCACAGGCTGCAGAGAGAAAACACCATTTAATAAAAGTGAAGGAGAAACTAGTAACAGCAGTAATTAATTGTGTGGCTGCAGCACCTACAACCGTGGCTAATGGACAGGCACCCAGAGGGGACTGGCTTTTCCCATGGCCCACTGGCTGCTAAAATGATCCTATCAACAAGATAGATGTGGATTTTATACTGGCTGGAAATGGGGGAAGAGAAGGAATATTTTGCCAAAAATCAATCTGTGCCTGGCTGAGCTGTTGCCTCATTCCCTCAGGCACAGACCCTTCCAGAAGGATCCCCAGCAGGCTCCTGCTCCTGCAGCAGCACAGGCATGGCCAGGCAATCCTCAGCCCAGGGCTGGGTGAGGGCCCTGCAGCTGATGTTGCTGAAGCAGAAGCTCCTGCACAGACTGTGGTGCTGCAGCTGAGGGGCTGAACCCCTGGGGCACTCACTGCCTTCCCCTGGCACGGGCTGGGCAGGGGCACCTGGTGGGGACACAGCCAGGGCCACTGTCCCTGTCCCTTCTCCAGAGTCCTCCCAGCTCCAAAAGGCCTCTGGGGCTCAGCAGTGCTTTGGGAGCACTGTGAGAACAAACATCAGGCCACACAGATGCTCCTCTTGGCCCATGTCCCCCTGGCACAGGTCTCAGCCAGCCCAGAGGCTCAGAGGGCTCATCCCTGGCACTGCAGCTTCCAGCCCTGTGCCCAGTTCCTGAGCCACTCCAGGAGCTGGGCTGGTGCCTGCAGGGGCAGATGCCTCCTGAGGAGTCTGCCCAGCTGCCTTCTCATGCTCCTGTCTCCTTCTGTGCTGAGGGCTGACCAAAGGAGCACAAAGATGAGCCTCATTCTCCACAGAACCACCAGGCCAAGGTCCAGAGAAAGAACTACCCTTGGGAAAAAAATCTCCTGGGTAATGGAGGAACACGGAACGACACAGAGATGCTGGAGAGACCTTGTCTGAGTCCCCACTTCCCCTCAGACCCTGTACAGCCTCCCAGAATATGCTTTTACTACTCACCACTAAGGTCTGTCAAGGAAAGGTTTCAGATCCCTCCTGTGGCAACAGCGAGTGCAGTGAGGCAGCCAAGGCAGACCCATGAATAAATCAGCAGAGCTGCTCAGCCAGCAGGGCCTCGGGCTGCTGCCACCAGGACCCAGAGAGCTGATCCCACCTTCCCCACAAAGCCAGAGAGCAGCAGGAACCAGACAAGAAGGCTGGGAAGCAGCTTTGCTGCTGGGGCTGCCACCAAAGTGCTGTGGGACCCAGGCCAGGTCGTGGGGCAGCTCTTCAGTTCAGATTTCCCTCTGACCTCAAGTTTTGAAACTGCAAAAATATTACCTGAGGTAGATTTTGCCCAAGCTGTGCTCCTGCAGAAGGAGTTTCAGCTGTAACAAACTCTGAGCTGCTGTAAAAATCAAATCAATACAATCAATACAGCCCCAGCACCCACTTCATCAAAACAGTCCCAGACAGCTCCATTCTCAAGTGGCCCACAGAAAACCACACAGAGCCTGCAAAAATCAACTTGTGCTGGGGGAAAAATCTGCCTCTGGGTCTTTGAAAGGGAACTGCTGTTTTCTGACAGCAATGCCGTGGAAAGCACTGCAGTGACTGTTGGTGTTCCAGGTGTACCGAACAGGACAGGGAGCTCCTGGACCTGCCCCCAGGTCCCCAGGGGGGGCAGTGCCACAGCAAGGGGCTGGTCAGGGGCTGGAGGGAGAGCACAGGGCACCCATCCAGCAGGGCAGGGCTGGCCCCGTGTCCCCAGAGCTCTCTCTGGGCTCCCTGCAGACACTGCCCCCCCGTGCCCGTCCCTCTGCAGTGCCAGCTGCCTCTGCACAGCCCGGGCACGTGGCTGGCAGTGCCTGCTGGGCCGTGCCTAAATCCCATCCTCCTGTTCTGGGGCCCTCAGAGCACTGGGGGAGCAAATGCAGCAGAGCAGGACACGTTCTGTTCCCTCCTTTCAAAGCAAATACCGTGACTGACATCAAAGACGAGCTCCCAGATGGAGCCAGCAGAGCGTGGAGAGGGGCAGGGGAGAACCTGCAAAACAGGGAAAAAACACCCTTGCCAGGGGAAAAATTGGAGGCAGAGAAAGCTCCTGCAGTGGGGTAGGACACTTTCATCACCTGGGGCAGACTTTCCTCCTTCCCATGCTGGCTGTGCCACCTCAGAGCTGTGTGTCCTGTTTGCAGACAGGCTCCAGCTGCCACAGTTTGGCCAGCAGGGAAAAAGCCCCCGGCCTTGGCCTCTGTCCCCTGCACAGAGTGCCTTGGGGACAACTCTGTGGTGTCATCCTCACCTGAAAGCCCTCGAATCTGAGCTCAGCTTGTCTAGGAACACAACAAAAATGCTGCAGTGAAGACACAGTTTTGCTCCTCTGGCATCATCAGAGCTCTCAAAAGCAAAGGTGACATCACTGTGTGGGGTGGGGGACGTGACCCCTCCAGGGGCACAGCTGAGCTCAGAGGCAAAGCACACACAGTTTATACATCATGTGTGGGCACACACTGGAAATGATAATATGTAATTACCTGGACAGGGGGAATAACACACCCAGTGTGTCTCTCGTGTCCACCCAGAGGTCTCAAAGCAGGGAAGGCAAACTGGGGGTGACAACAAAGAGATGCGAGAAAAATATGATAAATCTCTGTATTAAACGACAAAGACCATCAAAGGATAAGCCCAACAGGAACTCCCTACTGTGAGTAGAGTGAGGGTAATGAAAAGCCTCCCCTGAACTTGCTGTAGCCTCATTCAGCAAACAGCTTGGCCCTGCAAAGCCATTAGGAGACCCTTCAGCTGCCAGAACATCCACCCAGAAATCACAGTCTCATCCAGAGAGTGGTTTGGGGTTACACACATGCCAGGATGACTGGAAGGCCTGGAAAGCCACTTACCAGCTTGGAAAAGGCTCTTAGCACGTGCATTCCCTCCAGCTGAGTCTCCAGCACAGTCTCCACCTGAGCAGCAGCTTCTCTCCAAAACCATTTGTTGTCGTGGGACAACTGCAGAGCAAGTTTGACACAACCATTTGCATGTCCTGCTGCAGTTCCCATGGAATCCTTCTCTGTTACAGCCTTTCTTAAACACAGCTTAAACTTTTCCCCTGCTGCAGAACCAGACCTGCAGAGCACAGCACCCTCCACTGAGGCTGGGATGAGGTTTTTCCAAAAAGGGGAACCCAGACTTTGCCTTCCACACCAAACCTGAGACACAAGATCTGCCTTTGGAAGGCAGAGCTTGGCTGCTTGCCCCTGTTCCCATCTCCCCTGCATTTGTTCCTTCTTTGCTGGCTCTCAAACACTCCCTGGACGAGGAGTCACCTGATTGCTGCACCCAGGCCATTCCCAAGGGGACTCCTCACACCTGTGGGCCCATTGCCACCTGTTTGTACTCAGCACCAGCAGGGCCAGCACTGGCTGAGCTGCTGCAGGCAAAGTCTGCTGGAAATGCTGCCATGCCCTGAGGGCACTGGGCCTGCTGGCACCAAAGGCAGACTTGGCAGTGCTTATAGCCCTCTAATGTAAATTAGCCACAGGGTCTGTGGAAGTGTGTCCTAAACTGTCCCAGCCAGAATGACTGTCAGGGAGTTCCCCTGGCCACCCACTCCAGGGGCTCACTTGCCCCAGCTCTGCTCAGCTCCCCAGAGAGGCAAACTAAGTGATGTGGCTGTGGGCAGAGCTAACTTTGTATAAGGGGATTGGATCTAACCCCATCCCCCCCTGCCTGCCAAGGCACTCAGCTCGAACCTGAGCCCCCCCAGCCAACGACTGAAACTCCCCCAGGGAGCTCTGCTGGGTCAGAGTGGAGATGTTCCAGGTACACCTGTGTGGGGCAGCAAGAGGGAGACAGCCTGTGTTTATGTGGCATGGTAAGAGCAATGCAGAGCCAGCAAATTAAAAGATCATCACGTGTCATTTAAATGGCTGGCTGGAATCCCCTGAGAGCCAGTGGGAAGAATCTCTGAGGGAAGAAAGAAACTGTGTTTGATGTGTGTTAGCAGGCAGGGAGCTGAGCCAGAGAGCTCTCAGGGCTGGAGGAGCTGCCCCTGCTGCAGTCAGAGCCTCAGCCTGGCTGTTGGGCTGTCCCTCCCAGCCCTGGAATGGCCCAGAATTGCAGCTGACAGGTTGGGACTGAGGGTTTGTCTCACAGAGCCTCCTGCTCGTGGCTGGGCCATTACTCTTCCAATTTGGGTCCCTGATACCTGCTAACTCACATTAGGCTGTTCCATATGGTGCTCCCAGCCCTGTGTCCAGGGCAGCTGCCCTGTCCCTCTCCCTGGCCCTGTCTCTGTCCCCACCTCGTGCTCAGGCCCTGCTAATGAGGATGGATGATGCTCCCAGCTTGGTAATAGGACACAGATGGACCAAATGGGTTTTCTCTTTGAAACATATTTTCATTTAACAAAGTCTCCAAAGGCTGTGAGTTTTTTTTTCTTGTATCACTGTAATATTCTCCCCAATACACTGCAATCTTGAGACAGCTGAGGAATTCAAAGTTGCAGACTTTCAGTTCAGCTGCATCTGCAAGTCTACAGATCAATGTCCTGTTCCAGTTCTGTTCAATGCTGCTGTCCTGGTGGCTTGACATTTTCTCTCTCTTTCCTCCTCTTCCATCTCACCTCTTCTGCTCACACTGAAAGATCTGCAGCATGAGAAGCTGCATTTTTGGGGGCAGATCTGTTAAAAGAAGGCCTGACAGGAGCTGGGTCAGCCCCAGCTGAAGGGCTGTGCTGCCTCCTACAACACAGATAGTGATGAGAAACTGAACAACTGCTTTATTACGATGAAAGCCTCGTGCAGACACAGCCACAGGCGAGCACAGAACTGAAGGCAGAGTGCAGTGGATGTGGGGACCAGGGGGCCCTTCTCCAGCAGGACTCTCCTTCCCTCATCTCTGAACTGGGATGTTCAAGTGCTCACGAAGCTGCCTCCCACTTTCCAAAGTTATTTATGGTTTCTGTCCTCGTGCCAAGCCTGTTCAAATCATTTGGAAATAATCCCCTTCACGCCAGGGCAGAGCTTGCCCATGACATCTCATTTCCAGGCTGTCCATCTGCCCAGAGAGTGAAGCCCAGGGAGGTGTTTCTGAGGGACAGGGCGAGTGTCTGTCTGTGCTCCCCTGACAATGGGATGGGACTCGGCATGACAATTCCCCTTGAACCTCTCAGCCTTCATTACAGCTCCTCTCCTCAGTGCCAGCTGTGATTTCTGGGCTGCCACTCAGGGGCTGTGAAGCCCCCCAGGCTGTCAGAGCACAAACACCCTGACCTGTCTCTGTGCCTGCCCAGGTCCCAGGGCTGGAACTGGAGCTGACACTGAGGGGCTGCTCCTGGCACTTCACTCCCACCCTGGGCATTCCTGGGGCTGGGGCTGTTCAGAGGAGCCCCCAGGGCCAGGGGCAGATGCCCAGGGGCAGAACTGGGGCACAGCCAGACCCAGCAGCACATCCTGGATTGTGACCCCCACCCTCAGGCTTTCCCATGCTCATTCTGGAATGGAGCAAAAAGCCACCAGTGCCATTCCTTCCCAGCCCTCCCTGTCCCCTGGAATGACAAGCTGGAATGACATTCCTGTCCCCTGGGGTGACAAGCTGCCTCCCAGCTCTGGCCAGGGCTCATTTCTCCTTTAGGAAGGGCAATCACAGGCCCTTGGCATCCTGCTGACTCCCAGCAGTGGGTGGATTCCTCAGCTCAGGGATGAAGGCTGAGCTGTTCCAAGGCAGCTTTCAGAGCACAAGGACTCTATTTGCTCCTGGGGCTCCTGGAGTGGAAATCTGTGGCTCTCAGGCAGCTGTGGCTCCCTGTGGGCACACCTGAGCTCCAGGCAGGGCCCTGCTCAGCAGGGCACTGATTGGGCTCTGGCTGGGTGGGCAGCACGTGGCTGAGCACAGACAGAGCCCTCAGGAGGGAAGGAAGGGCTCTCATGGAGACATCCTGACTCTGGGCAGGAGACTCTGCACTGAGCCTTGTCCTGACTGGAACAGATCTGTGTAAAATATTACCACAGAAATACTCTCCCTTTCTCTGTTAATGAAGCTGCTGCCCCTGCCAAGCTCATTAACTGATGCAGGCCAATGTGCCCAGTGCCACCTGCACAATCTGCTCTTGTTCAAATGCATAAATAAAGTCACAGTGAAAACAACCAGATCTGAAGGCTCTGAAGGCTCTTCCCTCTACCCAGCAGTGACCAAATGTTCTCTCTGTCTAAAGTGATGGACTTGTAAAACCACCATCTGAGGGACCAAACGTCTCCTGGACATTTCTGGCATGTGCAAGCCAGGAGTGGCCACCTTTCCACAGCCACCAATCATTGGCTTCTCCCTCTGTCAAGAAGAGACTAAAACTCACCCGACAAAACCAGCCAAGTAAAAGTGAAGCCATTTTTAGCTGCAGACTTTCCTAACCAGCAGCCTCACAATAGGAGGCAGGTCTGACCTCAAGCCAAATTCAACAAGGTCCCAGCTGTAAAGATTGCTTGTAATTTAGTTTTTGTTTTACACTAAACATTAATTGGTTTAAAACAAAAGTCCTCCAGGTCCCCAAGGTAGAGCCAGAGCAGCAATTCCTCGTTCCCAGCTGGATGCCCGAGCCCAGGGAGCAGTGTGTGTGCTCCCTCCTCTGGCACAGCTGATTCCCCTGCAGTGCCTCCTCAGCCAGCCCAGCCAGGCACTCAGGGCTGGCACATTCCCTGGGGAGGTGCCAGACGTGGGTTTGAATAGTTCACATCTCCCTCACCTCCCAAGAGCTTCTTCTGAGGCTTCCCGTGAGCCCAACATGCTGTTAAGTGGGAAGGAGACACGCTGGAAGAGCTGAATGTGGATTCAAACAGCTCTCTCCAAAGCTCCCATCTTAAGGGATGAAATGTTGGCCTTTTCTCACCTGGCCCCTCCCTCCCTTGTCTGCAAAATGAGATACAGATCTGTCAGTGAGAGCCCAGCGAGCCCCAGAGGTGCTGGAGGCAGCGAAGGGGAACACACAGCTCACCCCCGGCTGCAGGGAGGGTCCAGGCTCAGCACAGGCAGTGCCTGCCCTGCCTCGGTGGGGCACAGCTGCCCCTCGGGCTCTGGGGCACAGGCTGGCAGCTCCTGCAGCTCCTGCAGCTCCTGCCCCTCTTCCCAGCCTTCTGCTCCATCAGCTCCATCCCTGTGTTCCATCACCTCCATCCCTGTGCTCCATCAGCTCCACCTGACACAGCCCCTCTGACTCCCAGGTATTCCCAGCTCTGAAGGCTCAGAGATTATCAGGAAATAAATACCCCCAACAGACACTCTGCAGAAATGCTCTGCCAGATCTTCCCTCTGAAGGTTCTCCCTGTGCTGGCAGCTCCCACTTTGCTGTGTCTGTCTCTGGATAACTGATTTTTACCTCCCTGCACTTCATCACCCTCTGCCTTCGTGGTAATTGTGCAGTTCCTCAGGAGTCTCTGAGGAAAAGCTACATCTCTTAAATGCTTGTTGGTGCAGCAGAGAGCACCTCCTGCTCCCCCATCTCCTGCTTTTACAGCACCCAGACCTTCACACCACAGGGTCACCAAAGAGCACAACACATTAACACCCTGCCTGTCCTCCTGACCTACAGAAGCAGCTCCTCCTCACCCCCTGGAATCCTCCTCACATCTGCAAGTTCCATCAGGGTTCAGCAAAGACAGAAAAATCCACTGTGTCAGACATCCTGCCCACTCACCAGGCGTGTGGGCTCAGCATCTCCTGTGCTGCAGTGTCTTACCTGAGGCTGCTGAGTGGCCAAGGGGACAGCTCTGAGTGGCCAAGGGGACAGCTCTGGATGACCAAGGGGACAGCTCTGAGTGGCCAAGGGGACAGCTCTGAGTGGCCAAGGGGACAGCTCTGAGTGGCCAAGGGAGCAGCTTCTCTCACCCAGCAGTTCTCATGGGATGTCCAAGGTATTTCCAAGATCAAGGCACAGGGAAAATCTCCCAGCCCAAATTGCCAGGGAAGTTAAATAAAAGCAGCACTTTTGTATCACAGGGATGTTGTTCAAATTTGTTGTTATCTAAATCACCAGCTTCTCAGATGGAAGTCGAAACCAAGCATCCCATAATAACACATTCTGTGAGCCACTACATTAATTTATGACCACGAGCAAGGGCAGAATTCACTCAACAGTGGAGAAAAAAAATCCCCTTTAGTGCAACCCCAGTTACTCTTTTCCCAGTTTGCATCTAACAGCTCATATGCCACCAAGCTCAGAAAACAGGTTTTCTTCTAAATAAATGGGCTCACTGCTTTTCAGACACACGTTCAGTTTGCTGAGCAGAGCCAAATACAATAACAGTGTAAGGCAAAAGACACCCTGTGCAACCTGATGCTTCATTCTCCCTGCAGTGAGAGGTTGAACTCCAATTTTCTGTAGCTGTAATCACTGCCAAAGGTGCCTCCCAGGCCACACATTGCTGAGAGTGACAGGCACAGCCCCCAGACAGGAGCTCTGCTGTTCTCCCACTCCCTTTAACTCCATTTGGGGCTGCCTGCACAGGCAGCACCTCCTCCAGTCAGGTCAGGCTTCAACACCCCTTTGTCTGAAGCTGCAAATGCAAAATGTTATAACAAGGTCTTCACTATAAAGGCACAAACAAACAAGTCATCATGGAGGGTACTAAATTTCCAATTAGTACCTTCTTGCTCCTCTGTCACATCTGTCCATATGTGCACATGCTAAATGACATTTATTCTGCTCTCCTGCAGACAGAAGCCACCCTGGACTGCTCCCCACACACTCTGCTGGCACAGAGTTACCCCTGGGCACTGAACGTGCTGTGGCTTCGCAGCTGAACTTGCACCCATGAGAATTTATTCACTTCTGTGCAGCTGATAAATGAGCATGAGCTACCGTGAGGTTAAAAGCATTAAAAACCCCAAATCCAGCCAATACCAGTGGATGGGTTGGATCAATGAGGTCAGCTCCATGTGCTGGCTGAATTCAGATGTTTGCCTTCTGACAGGGTTTTGACTTTTTAGTGTGTCTTTTCCACATTATTAAAATGTGGAGAGAGCTCACAGGTATTTTGCACTTGCTCTTACAGGCACACATTATTCTGAGCTGGGACAAAGCTTTGCATCTCAAATACAAATATCAGCCCTCGCTCCCTTCTACTTGGCATGTGCCAATATAAGACCCACAGTTCTGTGAAAGAGCCGCTCAACTGCCCAGCTCCCTCCCAGCCCCCAGAGCAGCCAGAACACTCCTGTGCTGCAGGAGCCCCTGCACACCCCAGCCCAGCCCTGGGCCCT
>JAOXXN010000265.1:576938-587201 GCA_026770055.1 Myrmophylax atrothorax
AGCCAGACACGGTTTGCCCAGTGCAGAGAGAGGGGCTCCGTGTTCCGCCTCCGTGGAGTATTTGGGATTGGAGAGAGTGACACACACACACACGCACACACACACGCACACAGAGACCATCTGCAGTGTCAATGCGGCGCCTGCTCTGAAGACTGAAGTGGGGGGAAAGGAGAAGAGAAAAAAATAATATATAGCTATCAAAACCCACCCAAAGCAAGCGAGGAGCATTCCCAGGTAAGGAGCCCTCCGCCCCTCCCGGGCAGCAGGGGCTGCGGGAGGATCCCCGGCGGATGCCCCGGAGGATGCCCCGGGAGGGCTGGCGGGGCTGCAGCGGTACCTGCCCCTCCACACCTGGCGGCAGTGGAGGGGGGGCCCTGGGAGGCGCCCCCGCCGCTGCTCCCCACCCCCGGGTCCTGGGGAGGGGGTCGGGGCTGGCGGGCAGGGACCCCCGCGGACAGCGGGCTGAGCCGGGGGCTTCGGGCACGGCCCCTCCGCCCCTCCCGGCCCGGCTTGGGAGGATACTGGGGCGGGGGGTCGCAGCGGGGAGCCCCCCGTCCTCCACATCCCCAGCGCGGAGGGGACGCGGTGCCCGGTGTCGCCTCTCCCCGGGTCCCCGATGGCTTTCCCCCATTCACAAGGCTCAACTTTTCTCCCCGGAGGTAGCGGCTCCAGCGGCGCAGCCCGTTCCTCATCACCCCCGGCCATCCCTGGCTGCGGATTTTCCTCCCCTCGGGGGGTAATTCCCTTCCTCGATGCTCCACAGCTTTCCTCGGGCGAGGGGCTGGAGGCATTTACAAACTTTTCGTGCTCCCGGTGATACTGCAGCTGGACGGGGCTGGAGGCAGAGCCCTGTTCCCGGGGAGGGTAACACCTCCCGGGTGGCCGATGGATGGGGACACGGGCCACTCCCGGTGATGAACACCTAGGACGGAAGGGGGGACCCCAGTTCCTTCCCTTCCCGCAAGGTGCTGGAGAGTTTGCTTGCCCAAATCCCGGCAGCGGAGTCAGCGCTCCTAAACCTCCCTCTTTCCCTCGGTGCATGTGTGTGCTGCAACCGAAACCTGCGTATTGATGCTCTGCGTTTATCAGACATATGCCCTTAAATTATGTAGACAGGGAGAAGTGATCTAAACACCGAGCCGCACATGGTTTTGGTGGAAATCTAATACTCCGGCAGCAGATGAGTTCCTCCCAGATAAACAAACCCACTTGCTCAGCCCCAGCAGGGCTAAGTGCTGTTTGGGTTTGTAGTGGCTGCATGTGGCTGCTCCATCCCCAGCCCAGAGGAAAGCCTCCTCCTGGGGCTCCATCTGCTCCCCAGGGAGGGATGCAGCCTTTGCGGGTGCTGGATGCGGGCGTAAGACCTGCAGGACTCGCCTTCATGGCAAGGACCAGGTGGAAAGCGTGTGGCTGTGCTCCCCTCTCCCGTAAAACTTCCACCCCGCGTCTGCTCCGCTTTGCTTCCCAGCCCTGCCCGCCGGGCAGCCGTGCCAGGCAGCTCGCTGGAAAAGCACCTGATTTTCCATGGCTTCCCTCCGCTACCGGCATGCGATGCCTGGGATGAGAGGTTTGGGGGAAAGCGAGGAGGGTCTGAGGCTTTCCAGGTGGTGGGGGTGAGTGGTGCAGAGGGCAGGTTTGCACCGGGACGCCTGGGATTGCTGGGGGATGCTCTTACTCCGCGGGAACAATGACGGTGTCAGGGGATTTTTGCAGCCGATGCAACCGCGCGCAGCCTTCTAGGGACTTATCTTAAGCGTGCACCAGTCTTGCACAAATATTTTGGAAGGCATAAAGCCTGCTAACTTATCTTCTTTATCTGTCCCCTGTTTCACCGGCGTCTTGTTTATAGAAGCCGGTGAAACCCGTAAGCGGGCAGGACCAGGGGAGCAAGGGGTTGGTTTGCCTTTGCCGTATCTGTGATTTTAATTACGGCGTGTGCCTCCCAGTGTGAGATTAGGTGCTTCTTCCCTTGGCTAAGCCACCGGCTCAAGGTCCAGGGCGGGGCGAGCAGCGTTTTGTTTGTGGTTTGCTTGCCTGGGGAAGTGTGTGTTTGCTTGTTTGTGTGCGGGATCCTTCGCTAGAGCCGGGCTTCCAGCGGTGCAACAGATGTGTGTCTGCTTGCCGTGTGCAGCCAGGTTCAAACATGAAATCCCAGCCCCGTCACGAAAGCCTGGGATTTTCTTCCCTCCCGTGCCCACACCCACCCTCCGTGGGGGTGTCTCCTTTCCGAAAGGACCAGTCCAAGGCTTTTTCCTTCTGTCCCATCTTCAGTGTGCGGCGCTCGGCGGTATCGATACGATGCACAATAAATGACAGCCGCATGATCTAAGTGTTGTTTACGTCCAAGACGGGTGTTTTAAAAGCCAGGCTGATCATCAATCACGGTGCTGTTGGGGAAGCATTTGCTTGATGATCGCAACTGCCTTGTAGGCGCTGAACACGGGTGTTAAATCTGTTCGGCGTGCAGCCCAGCACCTGGCTAGCGGAGGGAGGGATGAGCGCTACTGCAAATCCAGAGGGAGATGCTGAACTTCTCCGCAGGGAGAGGAGATATTCGAGCTTTTCCTCACGCATTCACCTGCCCAGCATCCCTCTCTGCACCGCAGCGAGCCTGGTGCTAGAGAGCCCGTAGATGTGGCATAGCAAAGGGCTGAGCGCAGGCACGGGAGCGGCTGAGATCCGTCGCCGGGAAGGCAGACACGGTCTCTGGCAGCCAAATCCCGGGGGGCACTGGGCTGCCGGAGCCGGTTTCATGTTGAATCCTCTACTTTTGCAGTCTGGGGAGGGGAGGAGGAGGGATGCCGGAGCCCCTTTTGTGTTGCATCTTTTTGCTTTCACTGAACTGCTTTGTCTCTGCCTCCCAATCTCGATGCCGAGCGGTTGCGGTAAAACCAACCTGCCTCTGGCCGCGCCGGGCTTTGATTCGCGCGCTCACACGCCCCGGGGTGAGGAGCCCTGCAAGGTCTGTGCGATGCTGGGGTGTGCTGAGGGTTAACGCTGGGTAGGAATTCATTTCTTATGTGGAAGGGACCTCCGAGAAGCTCTGAGAACGGTGCTGGCACAGTAGGCTCGTGCTCCGTGTTGGGATCCTACGTGGTGTTGGAGATGGGGGTGTTGAGTTTTGGAGGTAGCGGTGCCAAAGTTTGTGGCTTGGCACTGCCCACACGTGTTTTCGAGTAAGATAGTGTGCTGTCCTGGTAATCACTTGGCTCCTCCTGATTTATTATTCACAATACTCCTTTTATGAGGTCCCCCACGGCTGAGATTGAGACCCCACATCATCCCTTCGCAAACAGGACTCAAAAGTCTCACATCCTGCCCGCGACTCCCCCTCTACAACCAAGGATGTGATTTGGATTATGACTGTTTCCCCTGGTAAAGCCCTCAAACTGCTTGATGCTCAAAGAAAAAGCCCTTTCTGGCCCCCACCAACGTGACAAAAGGCTTCAGAGGGCTCTTTCTTACTCCTTCTTGCTTGCAAGGCTCAGTTAATGGACACCAACCGCTCCAGGCGCCCAAGGCAATGAGACTTCCCGTCTGTGCAGAGAGTCTGGGCAACCCACTGACTTTCTGCAGGGCATCAGTGATGAGTGTGCTTCCCTGCATGACTGTCTTCATGTGAAAAGTGCTTTATATCCTTTAGCTCTGAGCTCTCAAGGAGCCTGTGACAAAAAAGAGGAAGAAAAAATTACACAGGCCTGCCCGGATGTTTTTCACTCAGATTCTGAAGGATTTTAAAACAGTGGGAAAGTGTTCTCATGGTGTGGATTGGGAAACTGAGGCACAGAGAGGCACATTTATTGTTGGGAATTCTCACTCACCACCCTGAAATGCAAACTGAACCCCAGGTGGGACTCGATGGTGAGAGAAGTGAGCAGGTTCCCTGCCCTCAAGACTGTGCTTTAACAGCCAAGAGCAGGCCTTGGGCAGAACAGGACACTTTCAAGATTGATTTTTTTCCAGTTTAGATGAGAAATAAGTGCTTTGAAATGAGACAATATAATGTAATGGGTTGGAAAGGACCTTAAAGATCTTCTACTTCCAGCCCCTAGCCATGGACAGGGACCACCAAATATATTGGGTTAGTACACTGGCCTGGGGGCAGCTGTGCTCTCATGAACCTTGGCCCCAGTGTCTTTAAAATTTGGTACAAAATGCTTTTAATCACCTTTGGGAATGGAGTGATCCTTGCAAAAATGGTGTGTGGAGATACCTACAGTCTGGGTGGTGATGAACTGGCATTTTTCCTTGGGTTTTTTTTTGGCTCATCCCACAAGAAATGTCTGGGGTTTTTTGATCTTCATGTGTGCGTGAGCTCTGTGAATTTACCTCACCCTCGAGTGGATGGACCTTGTAAGGTGCTGAGCAGCCACCCAGGTAAGAGGTGACAAGCCTGCATCCCCTGCAACAGGAACAGGTGTATTGTGGCATCTGCCCTGCACTCCTTCCTTTGTAAAAAAAGCCCTCTGTGAGGCCTTAGAGATGCTCTGAGGGCTTTGAACTTAGTTTGAAAACCCAATGGCCACTTCACCTGAGACACCTGCAGCTCCAGCTGACCTGAACCTTGCCAGGTGATTCCTGGAACACAGGGCAAGCCAACTTTTTGCTGAAATATAATGTTCCCAGCTGTTTCTATCTCAGATGTTTGTAGAAGACACCAAGTTCTCAGAGCCTGAAGACCTGAGTGATGGGGGTGAAACTCCCATCCCCACTATGCTGCCTGTCAGCAGGTGGCTTTGACCTTCCCTGGGGGGAATCACCAGAAAGAGAGAGGTCATTTGCAGGCTCTCTGACTTGCTTTTACTGAAGGCTTTGCTGCTGAGAAGGTTTTCCAGTGTTTTTTTCAGATACTTCATGCTGTGAGACAGAAATCCAGACGCAGAAGTCAAGAGTTTGAGATTCCCAGGTTTCTTTTTACACAGGGATAAACAAAACTCCCACTAAGCATGGCTGGATTTGCACTGATGACCCAAAAAGGAGATCTTGCATCACTGACTCTCCTGGTTTTCCTGCTTGCTCTCTGAGTTTCCTTCCAGCTTTATTATCCATACACGAGTGGTCTGCCAGGGCTTTCCCACCGAGCCATTGGCAATAAATCTACAGGAGCTGACTGGCACTTGAATTTGCCTCGTCCTTCTGACAGGACAAATGTGTGGCTCTAACACAGATAATATGGGTTAGGTTTTCATCACAGGCATTTGCATGATAAATACTCACACACTTCCCCCTCCTCCATGCTCCTGGAAGGGCTGGAGGGATAAATCTTGATGCTTGGTGAACCCTCACAGCCAACACTGCACCAAATGCATGTAAATGTTTATGAAATGAACCACCACAACCCACGTGTTATTTCTCCTCGAGCGTAAAACGCTACACGAGGGAGGAAAGGTGAGAGTGGTTGGAGGTGTTTTATTCCCAGGAACGTTTTCCTGTGAAACAGTGAGGCGGTGCTCGACTCAGGGGTTGTGTGTAGATGGTTAATATTTATATACTCGCTGTTTGCTCTCAGTGAGGAACTTGAACTTGCTGCCAGCAGCCCCCTGACGCTCATTCAGGAAGAGTCTCACTTTTGAGTGTCTCAGCATTCAACTGTTTGGTGACTTGAGGTTGGAGTTACAGGAATGGGAGCAGTGAATTAGCAGTAAATCAAAGCCTGGATGGTTTCGTCCTCAACTGCAGCACAAGATTTAAATTAAAAATATCTTGCTGGGCTGAAGCACTCACAAGTCAAGCACTGGAGTTGTGTCAGTCCAGGCTTTGTCAGCGAGAGCTCAGCCCCTTTGGAGCCCACATATTGATTCCCAGCTGAACTGGGAAATTGGCACTTCATTTCTTTGGTTAGATGTTCTTTCTTTACTTTCCTTTTCACCTCTTTTCTGACCCAGAGGGAAGATGGTCATGCTGGGAAGTCGGGGAAGGGTTTGCAGATTCGCTGCACGTGCATGTGGCCCTGTTTGACTTGGTTAGAGCATATTTGATTGTGAAAAGGGATTTATTTGTTTTTTGTGACAGGGGATTTGTCTATAATGTAGTGCTGGAAAGAAAACTCATTTAGAGACTAAGGAGGTGTATCCTGTTACAATTGCCTATTGATGGAATAGCAAGTGCTTGGTGTGCTACACAGCTTTATTTTACTTTAGGGAAACTTATCCTGGGCTGCCAAAGGGTGACTTGGATTTGCTGGCGAGCTGGATCATGGATTCTTATTTGCTCATCTACCAAATGGGAGTGATCTCCTAGAAGTGACTGTCCCTTCAGCCATCATCTATTAGTTGTTTTGCTCTGATGACCTTTACAAATTACTCACTTTCTGTAAGTGAGGTGATAAAACCAGGGGCCTTCTGATTGGGAACTCACTCACCAGCCTCAGGAATAGCATCATGGACATGGCTAATAATCACTAATGGCCACTTTCCCATCCCTGGGCTGTACCACCTTCTGCTGGCTGAGAAGAGGCTTTCAGAGGTGATGAGGGGCAGGATGCTCTTCTATATTGAAGGCAATGGCTCTGCCACCACAGCCCTGCCAGGGAGAGGAGGTGAGCTGGGAATAGCACCACACCAGTTGTGGAGCTAATCAAAGGCTTTTGCTGGTAGTTTTCTTTAATGGATAATCTAGGAGGAAAAAACCCACCCAACCTCCACACCCAAATTAGGATGGACATGTCTGCTTGATTTGCTACCTTAAAAAACCTGAGTTTCTGCTCTGTTTTGGGAAACTCCTTTTATTTGTCAGGGTTTTGGTGGTTAATATCTGTCTCTTGCTAAAAGCAGAGCAACACATGGGGTTTCTAAGCTGTTATCCTGAGATGTTTAAGTGTCTGGGGAGGAGGTAGTATTTACATGGATAATTTTGGGCATATCCTCTTTTTGGTTGTGTCTCACCCTTTGTGCTCTCCCCTTCATGGTGTCTCTCTGTCTGGATGGAGGGACTGTCTCCTTCCACAGTCTCCTTTCCTTCCAACCACCCTGGATCCCAGGACTGATTTGGAGGGTTGTAGGTGTCTCCCTGTCTGGATGGAGGGGACTGTCTCCTTCCACAGTCTCCTTTCCTTCCAGCCACCCTGGATCCCAGGACTGATTTGGAGGGACCAAATGTCATGACCTCCATACCTGGTACTTCTGAGGCTGTTATACCCCCATCACCCCTTGGACCTGCATGCCTCCATATCATCCAGCCCCTCCCAGACAGCTTCCCTGGGGAGGACAGTGCTCAAACACAACCTGAAGGATGATTTCTTCCTTGAAGCCCCAGCTCTGCCACCACTGAAGCCACCTCCAGGAGGGCAGTTGCCTCCTCACCCTGAAGACGGCAGGATGAGCTCTGAGTTTTCCTCCTGCGCTGAGCTGCTATGGTGATGAGTTGCTATAGAAACACAGAGTTAGCATTATTATTTATTATTGAAAGGTGCTTCTTTTTGGCTCTTAAACACAGGGTTGTGCCAAGGAGACCCTGGTGCTGGGTGTGGGACAGTGCCCACCCTATCCATGTGGATTGTGGGTTAAGCTTCCCAGCAGTCCAGGCTTTAGCCACGCTGGAGGCAAAGGACCGTGCCGTGCTGGCCCAGCAGGCTGATCTGGTTAAACAAATCCCCCCAGTATGTTTCTGTCACAGGTTCCTTCCTTCCTCAGATCCATCCTTTGGAGGGGGATTTGAGCGAAGCGTTTCATTATAATGAGCTTAGTTATTTCCAAACTGGTAATCGCGTGTCACCATTTGGTGCGAAGGGTTTGCATTAAGTTCCCTAATAATATGTCTGTTCATCCATCACAAATACTGTATTCACAGGACCTTGTAGTGATTGCCTGGTAAATACCTTCCCTTATCTCTGCCTGTGCTGCTCCTCGTTGTTTGCTGAAGTTCCCCCTCCCTCTCTGCAAATCCATCCCTCCGCTCTGGGAGGCTGGGAAGCTCCTCCGCTGCTCCTGTCCCTGGATCCTGCTCTGCCTGAGCCCCCCCTGGAGCTGGGCACCCCTCCAGGGCTGCCTGCAGCCTGCAAGACGCCAAGCAGAGCAAGTCATGCTCAGGGTATCCCCTCACCATCACTTTCCAGTTGCCATGGGTGGGGTAAATCCTGCTTTGGGGCTGTTGCTCCCTATGGATGGGTCTGGGAGTTGGGAGAAGGTATCTTCTGTAGGCTGGATGCTGCAGCAGGTGGTCCTGCGTGGACCTCATGTATACAGGATACATCCCTTGGTTTTGGGAGTGCCCAGCTGGCAGTGCTGGAGGGATGCAAAGCAAGTGCCAGAGTCCCCTGCCTGCAGCCCCGGGGGTCACGGCTTCCCCTCGAAGCTGGAAGCGCTGCAGAGGTGGCTCTGCAAGGAAACCTCCCTCCCTCCTGCTGTCCTTCACACCCTGGCAGCCCTGAGGATGCTGCAGGCACTTCAGAGGGGTGGCTGGGTGGGGACAAAAGTCAGGGAGGATGGAGGATGTCCAGAGGCACTGGGAGGAATGGGGCTGCTTTCCCTCTCTGCCTGGGCAGGGGAGGGCTTGGCTTTGCTTGCAGCAGGGATAGCTGTGCAGTTCTTTCTTCTTCCCATTCCTAGCTTTCTGGAAATTGCCTACTGGGGTTAAAAAAAAGAAAGGAGAAGGAAAAAAAAAGGGAAATAACACAGTTTTTCTTGCTGCAGAATTAACAACTGGGAGGTGAAGTTGCGTGTCTGGTTGGTGCAGCTGCAAGGGGTGGCTCAGCTCCTCCTCACAGGTGCTGCAGGTGCAGGGCTGGGCTCTCCCTGCAGTCCTTGCAGATGCTCTCCTGGGGGACAGGGTGGGGAGGGATGCAGGAATGGCTGGACCAGTGCAGGATGCTGGCTATGGAAAGACTTGAGCTTGGTGAAATCTCTGCTGTTGCTTGCAGCGCCCGATGAAGTTCCCTGAATTCCTCCAGGTCTCCACCTTGCCCAGTCTCTGAGGAAACAAAAGGAGGCTTTTTAAAGCACTCCCTCTGGCAGGAATAAAACACCTTCCTCTGCAGAGCCTGCTTCCTTGCTTGAAGTCAATCCCTTTGGGCTTTGTATTTTCCTTCTTGGAAGCTGTGCTCCCTGTGGGGAAGAGGAGAAAACACCTGGGGTGCAAGAGCAGAGCTGGGGGGATGGAGAGCCTTCCTGGGAAGTGGAGATTGGAGGTGGAGCCCAGTGTGGGGTCTGGAGGGGAATGCTGACCACTCACTGTGCCAGAGAGCTCTGCAACCCATCCTGCAAGCACTGCCATTAGTGTAGGGTCACATCCAGCCTGTCTCTGTTGTACTGAAGGTTGGGAGGATCCTGCTGGAGTGGGATCCCACCAGCCATGAGACCATCCAGCCTCAGGTTCCTCCCCAAAAGCCAGCTGAGGGAAGACTCATTTTGGCCACTGGACTCAGAGCATCTTTGCAACCTTTGGCTTTCCCTTCCTGGCCTCCCTGGTGGCTCCCAGAGATTGGGAACTGCTCCCCTTGACCAAGAAAGGGCAGGAGGCACAAGGTATCCTTGGAGCTGCCTGGGTGAGGGATGGAGAAGGGAGGTGAGAGAGGTGAGCCATATGCACCTCTCAGAGCCACTCAGGAGGGGTTTTCTTCCTCCTTTATGATGGAATTGCTGCCCTTGCCTGCCTTAGTAAGGCAAACAGCCCAAGGGGATGCCTCTGAATGAAAGGAACATCTTTTAGGACAAACTCCTCTCTGCATAATATCTCAAAGAAAGCAAGGAAAGGAGATGGCAAGCGGGCCTAATTAGGTAAGTATTCCCCATTAGGAAGGGGAAGGAGCTATCAAGTCGATTTCCATTTGCTTCTCATTTTACATGCCTGATTTTTCCGCCTCTCCAGGAGGTGGTGTGTGAAGTAGGTCTCTCCTTAGCTTGGAGAAGTAAATAATCAGAACACGAGGTGCTCTGAAGCTCTTCCCAAAGCTTTCCAAATCTGGACCAAGGTGAGGATTTTTAGCATCTCCACAAGCCTTCCAGCCTTCCAGGAACCTTCCAGCATCCATGAGACATGGTAGGGACTTATTTCCCCACTTCAGACTAGGGAACCAAGGCACAGGTGGGCAGCAGTACTTGGGTATTCCAGATTTGACCTGTACATATTTCTCTCTGTTCTATCTTCTCTATGTGGAAGTGGAGACAACTTCTCATCTCCTGGTTGCTTCCCAGTATAAACCTGGGTGTTTGCAGTGTGACCTGGGGGTTTGGATTGACAGGAGGCTCAACATGAGCCACCAGTGTGCCCAGGTGGCCAAGAAGGCCAAGGGGATCCTGGCCTGGATCCAAACTAGCGTGGCCAGCA
>JAOXXN010000265.1:653263-668448 GCA_026770055.1 Myrmophylax atrothorax
TGGCTCTGAGTGTGCACTGGCACACACACACTCTCCATGTTTTGAGGGTGTTTTCCTCCTTGGATCTCTCAGCCCTTTGCCAAAGCCAGGAAACAGCATGTCCACTTCTCTGGTTGTGGGTGCAAAAGAGTTATAGAGAACAGATTAAGATCAGAATCACAGAATGGTTTGGCTTGGAAAAGGACCTTAAAAGGTCATCTTGTTCCAACCCCCTGCCATGGGCAGGGACACCTTCCACTATCCCAGGTTGCTCCAAGCCCCTTCCAGCCTGGCCTTGGACACTTCTAGGGATGGGACAGCCACAGCTTCTCTGGGCAACCTGTGCCAGGGCCTGCCCACCCTCTCAGAACTTCCTCCTAGCATCTCACCTAAATCTAAATCTCTCCCCTTTCAGTTTAAAATCATTCCCCTTGTCCTATCACTGTCTGCCTGTGTAAAAGTTCACTCTCTCTTTTATAAGCTCCCATTAAGTACTGGAAGGTTCTGCCAAGGTTTCCCTGGAGCCTTCTCTTCTCCAGAGTGGACACTTCCAGCTCTCTCTCCCAGCCTGTCTCCAGAGCAGAGGGGCTCTGAGTATCTTTGTTTCCTCCTCTGGGTCCCCTCTAAGAGGTCTTAGGCTGAGAACTCTGGATCTGGCTGCAGTTCTCCAGGTGGATTCTCACAAGGGCTGATAGAGGACATATTTTCCAGAGATGTGCCAGAGAATCATAACACATCCCCTAAAAACAAAACAAAACTCCCAAAACAACAACAAAATCGACAGAAAAAACCTACAAGGGTTATTATTCTCATCAGCCTGTTCAAGACTTCAAATGAATTTCACCAGGTTTGGATTTACCTTGGACTTGATCTGCCCTGACCCACCTCTCTGCTCCTGGGTTCAGCCCCTGCTTCCAGACTCTGGATGTGTTTGTTCCAGAGGCTTTCCCTGAGGGCCCTGGTGATGTTATTTATGGCAGCCCTGCCCACAGCCAGGCAGCTGGAGCCGGGGTTGGGTTACCATCACCTGCTTCCCTCCTGGTGCCCCTTCAGAGGGTGCAGCGGGGCTGGATTTCAGCCTGGGGTGGGGTGGTGACCCTGAACCGTCCCTGCCCTTGGCCACAGGGCTCTGTCCTCATCCTCAGCTTCCCCCTCAGGGCAGAGCCTGCAGGGAATAAAATGCAGCAAGGACCTGAAGTATATCCTGTAGGATGCTCTTTGTAAGGACTAAAGGGAACATTCCCCCAGGCAGTTTTTTACCTCTGCACTTCCTGTGTTTGCCTTGTTAATAACATTAAAAATATGCATAATTTCTGTGTTGGGGCAGGGCCTCTTTGGGGTGGGAACTTTGCTGCCTTCTTGAAGATCCAGCAGACCTTTTTGGGGTGCTGCAAGTGCTAAGCATCCCCAAATGGTGAGAGAGAGAGAGAGAGGATCCCAGCCAAATGAAATGAGGGTCCTTGGGGCTGGAGGGAGCAGGCTGCTCTGAACTGCAGTTTTATCTCACTTCTTCTCCCAGGAGGGGAGCAAGCAGCCCTACCTGCCTCTTTTCCATCCTTTATCAGCAGCATCTGGCCATTATCACGTTTGTTATGTCTCCTCCTTCCAGTGCTGACGTGAGAGGACATCTCCCAGGGTTGCCAACAGGATAAGAAGCAGCAAATTAGCAAAGCCTCAATGCCTGAGTCTCTGGGACTCTTTCCAGTCTCAACACCAGCTCTGTGGTGTCCTGGAGCAGTAGGGGACAGCAAAGGTGACCACACTGCTCCTGCCTCTTGCATGGATATTGCTCATCTGGAGGACTCAAACACCCACCACGTGCTTGAGCAATGACCAGTGGCCAGAGTAGTATGGAATAATAAATGAATTTTTTTTGTTGTTTTTGCTTGGGAGGCTGTTAAGAATATTTCTATTTTTTCAGCCTGTGGGGAGGGACGTGCAAGGGGGTAATGGAGGTGGAATCAGGGGATCTATGTTTGAGTCCCAGTTGGAAACAGCTCCCCACAGTGGTTCTGTTTCAACCCTCCTCCTTGGAGCTGACTGCATCCCGGTGGGAGGCCCTGACTTCCCAGAAGAGGCAGCTCCGAGCTGGCCTGAGTTCATAACCTTCCCTCCCTGTCCCCCTTACAGCTCCTGGAACTATGTTGCTCCTTGGAAAAGCACTGGGAGCTCCCTCCTCCCTCCACCACGCTGGGGAAATGCCCTTTGTAATGCTCCAAGCTTTTGTTTTTTGCATGAGCTGAGCTGGGGTGAACTTGGTAAGGCTGCCAGAACATCATGAATAAGTTAGGAGGGAAGCTGTGCTCTGTGCTCAGGGCATGGGCAGGCTTGGTGCTCAACCAGCCTCCACAGTGCCTGTGTAGTGGCCTTTTATACCCTCTTTGCACCCCATCTTGGTTGAGAATCAGACCCTGTCACTTAATTTAGTGGTCCTCTGTATCTTTACACTTCAGACAAGTGGTCTGTAAATCTCTCTGGCATCACCTCCTCTCATTTTCGTGGGACATCCTGACAGTCCGGTATCTGAGAGATTTCTTGCCTCAAAACATCTTCAAGCCAGAGAGTTCATGATGGTTTGGTGTCTCCTCAACACCTCTGGCACCCCATTGCCCAAGGCTCCTCCTGGAGTCCCTGGTGGTCCCCGTACAAGAGGGAAAGTGTGGACAGTGTGGTCGTCTCATCTCACTGCCTGAGCCACCAAACTTACATGGCCTTGTGATTATTTCATAAGAGTATGGTGGTTTTTTTCCAGAAGAACCAAAATGTGTGAGGTTGAGATGAAATTTCCCTCCTTACTCTTCCTCAAACCGCCTTTGCAGAAGAATTGAGCAAAGAAGGGGCACCTTTCTCTTTTTGGGAACATCTCTGCTCCCCTTCTACTCAAGTGCTGGTGCTTTTTGATTTCTGAAGACCAAGCATTCTTGGGTTCAGGGATGTCTGTGTGCAGATGTACAAACATGCTTTTCCCTGCTCTCAGCTTCTGGTGTGTCACTGGGATTTTTTTTTATCCTTTTTGCAGTTTAATCCTATTTTTCCTCTATGTCTTTGAGTGCCTTGTCACCCTGATCTCATTCCTGCTGTCCCCAGAGGGTCAGGGCCAGTCACCTCTCTGCAGTTATTTCTGCACAGTTGGGGCTTTGTGATGAAAACCCAACCCCCTTATCTGCTTCATTTCCAGAGCTGCTGGATTGGCTCCTGGTTTCCTCCTTGGCTTCATTTCAAATCCCAGCAGGTCAAGGAAGAAGGTACATCAGTGTCCTCTCCAGAACATGCCCTGCTCCGCATTAGGAGGACTTTTTTGACCACACACTGCTATGCCAGGACTGGTTGAAGGGCCAGGGAGCAGAGCCTTGCCATGATGCACAGAGGTGTAGGACAGGAAGGGACATCTTGGGTCAGTTGTGTGCCCCTGCCACTCCTGGCATCACAGTGTGGTTCTTTCTACAAACCTTACAGGCTCCATCTTCATCTCTATTTGCTTCTTCTACTTGCCCAACCCAAAGAATTCTCGCTGCTGGTGGGTCAGGCAAGGTGGGGGTTCACAGGGAATGTATCTGGTGCATGGGATGGATGGGCTGAGCTGGATCTAAGCTGACAATGGGTCATTCCACCAACAACCCATCTGAGATAAGGTCTGGCCTGAAGTGGAGCCAGGAATGTGCCTCCTTCAGCAGGTTGTGTCCTTGCAGGAGCACAGAGATGACATCCTAGGGGTTGGGCCAAAGTGACTTTTCTATCCTGCGTGGCCAGAGCAGGTCACCCCAAGCAAGCAGAGTGTGTTGAGTGTCTCCACATAAAGTTGGTGAGATCAGGATCCCCAAATTCTGCTTTTTGCAAGGTGTCTGCGGGATGCAGCTGCCTGTTGACCAGTGATCCAAACCCGCAGTGGGGTTGCAAATACCAACCTTAAAGCAGCCACAGGTGTCTTAAAATCACTATCATAGAATCATTTAGGTTGGAAGAGACCTCCGGGATTGAGTCCAACCTTTGTCTGGTCACCACCTTATCAACCAGACCCAGAGCACTGAGTGCCATGACCTGTGATTTCTTGAGCACCTCCAGGGATGGGAATTCCATCACCCCTTCCAATACCTGACAGCTCCTTCTGTGAAGAAATCCATGATGTGTCCAACCTAAAGCTCCTGTTTGCTGCGATGGGGAGTGACTGCAGCCCTGCAGTGATGCTCCTGAAGCAGCTCCCTGCCAACAGCCCTGAAAAATTGCTTCTCCTGGGGCTTTTTTTGTAAAAACCAGCAAAAACTGGGCATTATGAATGTCTTGCCTGCGAATGCCTCTGCCAGGAATATTTGATGGAGACATATGCTCACCTCACACACACAGAGCAGCCAAATTGATGGAGGGATTTATTAGTGGAAACGCTACGTTATGTGCTTCTCTGCCTGCTCTGATTGTGTTGTGCAGGAGAAGGTTAGTTTTGCCTTTTTGTTTCATTTTGGTTTGGTTTTTAAGTGCTTTTCTGATGGCTGCTTTCCATTCTGCTCTCTGTTCTGGGGGAGCTGAGTCAGCATCCAGCACCCAGCCACTGCTCAGAGGAATTTGCACTGGGTTTGTTTATTGTTTTGAGCACAGCCAGTTCTGCTTTGCCTTTAATTGACAAGCAGGAAATGTTTTCTTGGACTTTTCAGCTTGCTGGGACTGTGCTGTTGAAGAGGAGAAGCTCGTAAGAAACTCGTGTTTGAGTGATTAGCAACCAGAATATGATTTTGGTGCAAATGTATCTCTTGATACTCGAGGTGTCAAATACTCTGAGTAATGATGATGTTTTAAATATAGTTTATAACTTTCTTCTCTCATATACCGCCCACTGGATCTGCATTGTGGGATATCCACACTCCGTGGCTGTGTGTAGATGATGTAGCTGTATAATTACACCTCCAGAGGAAGAGATCTGTCTGTGTTTATTTTTAAATAATATATATATATATCTGTGTATCTAAAGAAAGGGTTTTTACCCAGATGGAATCTCTTTCAGGGCACATTTCAATAATAATTACAGTTTTTTTTAATGTTATATTATTTTAGCTGCTTTTGAATAAGTGCTGATTTTCCAGCCAGAAAGGTCATGGCACGATGTGAATAAACACATCATAAACTGGATGTGGTAAATAAATCCACTCCCCAGGAGCACAGTAAAGATACAAGAACTGGGAAAGGAATCTTGTCACTAATTTTCAGATGATATTAATTAATGATTAAAGTGCCTTTGCTGTGGAGTTAAACTCCTTGTAAGTGCAGTGTAACTACAGGACTCTTTCTACAAGATGTGACCCCCTGGTTCTCACTGGTTACACCTCAACCAGCTCTGCTTGCATTTGTCAGGCTGTATCCTCTGTTCCCATCCTCCTTACCATTGTTTGGCTGTTGTGTGTCTGCTGAGATTTTCCTGAGTTTATTTCCTGGGCTTGGGATGCACTGGAGGGAAAATAAATCTGTATTTAGCCTGGTCCTTATGCTATCAAAACCCAGCTCTAGTTGCTTTTGGAGACAGGAGACAAGTCTTGGATGGACTCAAACTCACCAAAGTCTTGCCCTAAAACTTGTGACTGGCACAGTTGCTTCAGTTTTATTTATTTAGACTCTTGTTTGAAGAAAACTTGATGGGGCCACAGAGGGGGCTGGAGCTGAGCAGCTGCTGAGGGTAAGGAAATTATCCAGAGAATCCCAGAATGGTTTGAATTGGAAGAAAACTTAGAAGTGATCTCATTCCTACCCCTGGGATAGAGGCAGGGACATTTTCCACCAGCCCAGGATGCTCCAAGCCCTGTCCAACCAGGAACTGGACACTTCCAGGGATGGGGCAGCCACAGATTGTCTGGGCAACTTGCTCAGGGAGTTTAGGAGAAGTCTTTGGCAAATACTGCTAAGGACAGAGCTTGTGCCTGGGGAGAGGGATGAGCTGCTGGCTGTGCCAGGGATTAACTGCTGAGGGAAGGGAATCCCAGGGCACCAGGTGGGAGAGCCTGAATTGGCAGGACAGAGATCCAGTCTCAAAGAAAGGGATTGAGCTGCTGAGGTGCCAATACCTTCACAGCAGAGCAGTTGATTTTGGATGTGTCTGGGCAGTATGAAGCAATTGTTTTGTTGTTTGGGTTTTTTTTTTTAACTGAATGGGTAAAATCTGCATCCTGTTGAACCAACTGTCAGAGCAAACAGCATTGGGAATGGCTGCAGGTTGTGGAAGAGGAGTAAAGCATCTTTTCTTGGGACAGTGCTTGTGGGAGGAAGGGGCATGGGTCATTCTCACCTGCTTCCATGGTGCTTTCTGCTCACACACAGCTCACTCATCTCTCCACTACAGCGTTGGGTTTTTATTCCCTTTCAAACTCCTCCCCACCAACTGTGTGAGCTCCTGGGGAAATAAAGCCTGGCCTGGCACATTCCTGTCTGCAGCTCTGCTCCTGCATGGCTGGGCTTCTCACACCTACCTGCTGGGAGGAGCAGACGTGGGAACAGCTTTGCTTTGCTGCTTGGCTCGTGCAACGCCATCCGCTCCGACCCCTCCGAGGTGGCGCGTTGGTGAGAGACGGGGAAGATCCTTTGTGCTGAGACACAGTCATGGGACAGCAGGAGCCTTGGCTTGGTGTTTCAGGGGCTGCTGGTTGAACTGACTGCCAAAATACTGTTTTCAGCTGCTGGTCCATGAGGGTGAGGGTTTCTGCAGGTCAAATATGGGAACAGGACTGGGAAGCTCTGGGCTTGTCCTGTTCCACATATCTGTAATCAAACTCTTGGCCACACTTGATCCTTCCTTATCCCTTTCAACCCAAACCATTCCATGATTCTTTGATTCCATCTCATCACCTGGCTGGGGTGATGGGGTGGTTGGATGTGTCTTTGGACAGCAGCTGCATCTTTCTGTCTCCACATACACTGAATTCAGTTTTACACAGGCAATAGCTTGACATGGCAATTTAATGGAGTTTTGCATCCAAAGAACCTCCTGGACATACCCTGGGTGGCGCTGGGGGCTTTGAGCAGATGAGAGAGGTGCTGTTGCAGGAGCTCCTGAGGATCCCGCCAGGGAAGCCTTTGGATCCTGGCTCCTCCCTTCCTATGACATTGTTTGGAAGCATTTGTGAGAAGGGAGTGAGCTGCTGTTCAACATTGATAATTCATCCTGGGATCAGGATTTAGAATGAATTCAATTAAAGGGGCCTCATCCTTCAATTATGAGGAAGGAAAGCTTAGAAAGAGCTGTACACCCAGAGCAGCTCTGTGTGCTAAGGATGGAGTTAGTTTTTAGCTGGGTGTGCTGAGGTCGTGGTGTCTCCTGGTTTGTGGTGGGAGGACTGGGCATCTAATGGGATGGGGAGGGCACCGGACTGGGTGCCTGTTTAGTGGCAATGTCAGCAGAGAAGCCTGACCAAACACCACGCTGTCCTCTCAGCATGATTTGTGCTGTTTCTGGATCAATTCTAAACCACTTTGTTGGGTCAGTGCAGCACAAAGACCCTTCATGGGGCTGCACAGGTGTATCCATCTCTGGAATCTCTGGTTTAGCCTCTTTCCTCACTTGAATTATAACCTCAAATTTTCTGTCTCTCCAGCTGTGTTACAAAATAAATGCTATTTCTTGGCTTTGTTACAGGACTATATTCTCCCTCTCACAGATTTTACCTTTCTGTCCCTGTTTCCGTTTGCCCTTCAGACCCTCTGTCCTCCCAGGGAAGCCCCTTGGTGGGGTAGTTTGCCCTGAGTTGGCCAGAACAGCAGTGCTTTGGGCAGGGGTCCTGCTCCTCCTGGGTGAATTTATCCCTAATTGCTCCCTTTGTTTAGCTGGAATGGATAATCATTGGGGAGACATCAGGAGAAGGATGGGATCTGGCAACACAAAGCCAAAAGCTGGAGATGATCATCCCAAGAACTCTTCTCTCTCTTCCTTCACATCCACATCGAGTGTGTAGCAGTCTAACCACCAGGAAGAGACTTTTCTTACCTGAAGATTTGGGTTTATACCATTTAACCAACTGGGACATGGATTTTTAGATTTCCAGACTGACAGGGAATATTCTGGCTCACAATCTTGGAGGGAGCTGGGTGGGGAGGGAACTGCTCTGTTTTTGTACTCAGGTGAGGTTGAATTTGATGGGATTTCAGAAACTTGCCTGGCAGTGCAAGGGTGAACCTTTACCCCTCAGGAGCTGGGTAAACATGATTGGTAGGTCAAAGTCCATCAATGTCAGCAACAGGACTGGATCACCTCATGGGCAAAAGCTACCTGAGAAAAGGGTTTCTGGCTCATTTTGCCTCAAATTGCTCTTCTGTTAACCTCTTCTATTAACCATCATAGCTCCATGCCATCTCCAGGATGCTGAGGCAGCTGCTGGCATTCCACATCTGGAACTGACTCAGCAGGGAGCTGTTCCCACACTGTCCTTTTCCCGCCTTATATCTGAGTAAAAACATAATTTTGACAGGCCAGTGATGCAGAAAATAACTTGCTGCTCTCCAACTGTTGCATCCCTTGACCCCAATTAGAATGTGGTGCATGTAGAAGTGTCAGCTTCTTGCTTTCTCTCTGCTCCTCATCTCCCTGACCAAAATTCCCATTATAAAGATGACATCTGAGTGTTTCACAGGCTGGAAAGTGTCGCTGACCAAACATTGACCAAACAGAGAATCAGAGTGGATCTGAAGTCCAGCTCTCTGGTGTATTTCTGGCCTTTGTTTCAGAAGATAACACAGCAAAGCTCTCAGAAAGGAGTGTGGTGGTGATGCTGGGTTGGTGGTTGGACTGGATGATCTTAGAGGTTTTTTCCAGCCTTAATGATTTTATGATTCTGTGAGATATTCCAGCCTGTGGGAGTATTTGCCCTTCACCTCTCTATAAGAGGGTTGGACTTCCAGGGTTGGCTTATGCCTTGAAACATAAAATTTCAAGGCAAAAGCCTTGAGGTTGTGGCTACCCCATCTCTGGAAGTGCCCAAGTCCAGGTTGGACAGGGCTTGGAGCAACTTGGTCTAGTGGAAGGTGTCTCTGCCTGTGACAGGGTTGTGGAACTGGAGGAGCTTTAAGGTCCCTTCCAACTCAAACCCTTCTGGGATTCTCTTTTAATTTCCTTACACTGAGCAGCCATTGAGCTCCAGCCCTCTGTGACTCACCAAATTTTCTTCAAACAAGAGTCTCAATAAATAAAACTGAAGCAACTGTCTCAGTTGCAAGTTTAAGGGCAAGACTTTGGTGAGTCTGAGTCCATCCAAGGCTTGTCTCCTGCCTCCAAAAGCAATCAGAGCTGGGTTTTTATGGCACCAGGAGCAGGGTAAGAGCAGATTGATTTTTTTGTTTTTCCTCCAGTGGCATCCCAAGTCCAGGAAATAAGCTCTGGAAAATCTCAGAGATCCATAACAGCCAAACACAATGATAAGGAGGATGAGAATAGAGGATACAGCCTAAGAAATTGAAGTTAAATGCATCCCTGAGGATGAATAATCGAGTCCATACAATGTTTCTGTGTTCTGCTACCCCAAGATCCCGTCCTTCATGTAGAGGATCCCTTGGCAGCTCCTTCCCTTACAATGGCCTGTTCTCTTGCAAGCATGGCATGAGCTCTGTCAGGACAAGAGAGCAGAAAGCAGGGCTGGATTTGAGCCTGACACGTGTCTGACTTCTCCTCCCACAGCTCTGAACGTTGAGCTGTTGGTATCGGACATCGAGCGTGTCTCAAACCGCAGCTGCCTCGAGCTGCACAACCTCCTCCTCTCCTCAGGTTATCTGTGTGTGATTCAAGGGGAAGGGAGGAGGGCACAGCTCCAGACTGTGACTCATTCAGTCTTTTCCTACTGCTGCTGTAATTCAAGTGGAAATCTCAGAAGACGGTGAAACCTTCAGGCATGTGAAAGATGCCAGGATTTAAGTGCATATGAATGAATGCAGAGCTCGTTTTGAACTTGGAAAAACAGGGCAGGCTTTGCTGTGATCTCAGTGCCTCTGCCTGCTGCAGACTGTCATGTGGTGAGAGAACAAGGGGGAAAGGCTTCAAACTGAAACAGAGTAGGTTTAGATGGGATATTAGGGAGAAATTCTTTACTCAGAGGGTGATGAGATGCTGGCACAGGTTGCTCAGAGAAGTTGTGGTTGCCTTATCCCTGGAAATGTCCAAGGCCAGGTTGGGCAGGGCTTGGAGCAACCTGGGATAGTGGGAGGTGTCCCTGCCCATGGCAAGGGGTGGAATGAGATGATCTTTAAGGTCCCTTCTAACCCAAATCATTCTATGCATGTACAATCAGTCTCATTGAGTGATTGGAAGCACAGAGTTGGTGTTGTCCATGAGCACTTCTAAATCCCTGATTTTGGGGGGACTATTGCATAGAGAGCAATAACAAAAAGCATCACACCTTCTCCTAAAGGTAAGGAGGTATTGCATGAAAGGTATTGAATGGAGCCATAGCCTGAGGAATAATGTTTGAAGAGTTTGGCAGGATGTTTTTATCTGTCTTCACTTGTTGCCTTGGGGGACTCTGTCACCTGAACTGGTTTATAAGCCTTGTAAATGTGGCACTTGGGGACATGGTTTAGTGATGGGCTTGGCAGTGCTGGGTTAATGGTTGGACTCGATGATCTTAATGGTCCTAATTTGATGGTTCTGTGTCTTTATTGTGGTTAAGCTCAGGATCAGCACAGGGAAACAGCTGAGCAGGCAGAGCCCAGCAGTTCCCAGAACCACCTACCTTTGATGGCAGGTTTCTCTCCCTCCGAGTGTCCAGAGACCTCATGCAATCACTGAGGATAACCCTGGCCATGGCTCTCCCCCTCCCTGTGAGGCCATTAGGATTCATCAGCATGCTCTGCCCACTAATGCTGGATTCCTTCATGCTCCCTCTGATGTTCCCTCTGGTCTTTATTAGGGAGAGGTTGGGTTGGAGGTGGAATATCCTCGTGCCATCGGGTGCTGGAGCTCACTGCAAGGGTCATGGGAGGATCCAGCATTGCAGGGACTTTGCTTGATCTGCCAAAGCTGGTTCTAATCAGGCTGCTCATCCTGACCTTCCCTGCAGTGCAGGGCACAGGGAGGTCCGTCCCCCGAGCCTGGATGTCGGCTCATCCCTCACAGCCACTTTGCTCTACAAGGGTAGAGTTTCAGAAACCCTCCAGTGCTGCAGGTGGGAAGATCCTGCTGGAAAATCCACAGAGGAAATCCAAGCCACGATCAGAAAGCTGTTCCATCAGTGTGTTTATTTAAAATACTTGGAGGTTTAACTCGTGCAAACCCCCCCACCATTCTTGCCCTGTAACAGTGACAATTGTTTCGTCCAGCAACCCCCCAGCAGCTTCCAAACCAACCAAGTGAAACACAGCCCTGTCTCCCCTTTGTGTTTGTGTGAGAAGCAGAGGTGATGCTGAGGTGTTTTACAGTCTCAACTCCAAGTCTTTAATAGAACTGACTCAGGTAACATGTGAGTGACAGGCATCATTGTGACACTGATTGAGCTGTGGTGGCTCCACGCAGAAGGCTTTTGTCTCTGCAGTTGGGATGAGTGGCAGCTCAAGATCTGCTTAATAATTTGTGCCATGAGAGAAGGAAAAATAATATGGGAGGGCAGAACTGATCCCTCTGAACTGATTAATCTCCTCCTTCATTTTCTTCTGAACTCTCTATTGGGATGATGGAGACTGTTCCTCTTGGAAGGGCCTTGCATGGCCAGCTGAGGAATGATGATGGTATGAAGAAGGTTCAGAAATTTCCTCTTTTTCTTACCATTTTTTCCCAGAGATCACAACCTGAAACAGAGAGCTGTGCTGGCAAACAGTGCTGTCAACAAACCCCTGCCTTTGCTCTCTGGCTGGAGGGCTTGAAATGGGGTGAAAAATTGTAGCAATGTTTATTTTACAGAAGATAAGCTTTAAGCTGAATATATTATGGGGGTTTTTTGCTGACAGTAATCAGGGATTTTTTTTTCCCCCCCTAAAATAAGAAAATAACTGCCCAATCTCCAGCTTCATTTTACTCAGAAAAATGTCGGTTTCTTGACAATTGTTAGAAAAAGGATTTCTGGATGAAAAACTAATGAATGGCTCCAAAGTTGATTAAGAAGGAGGGGAGATGCGAAGTCAAAGTTTTCTAGCTTGAAATAGTGATTTATTATCCAGCTATCTTTGCAAATGGCAAAATAACTAATTAGATACAATCCATCATCCAAACTTAAAGCTGCCACTGGTATAAGATAGAAGGTTTTATGAACAATTCATAGTCTCCAATTCTGATCTAAATGTAGCTTAGTGTATATCGAGAGTTAGTCAAACACACTGAGGCACTGGGAAAGGCTTAATAAGATTCTGAATTTCTTCCCCCCTGTAGATTATTTTTTTTTGTCTAATGAAGGATTTGAAAAGGTTTTTTTAAAATGATGTTTTATATGGTAGTTTTCCCATAAAACATCAAGTATAATAATTATTTTTATGCAGATCCTGAGGCACAGAGAGATTAAATGACTTTCTCAAGGTCAGACAGTGAGTCAGAGGCAAAACCAGGGAATGAATGAATGAGTGAATGAATGAATTCAGGGGCTGTGGCGTGTACTGAAGTACCCCTGGCTTCTTAAATCTCCAGGGCTAGAGATGAACTCAATCTTGCTGGGTCTGATAGCCCAGCACCTCCTAAGTCACTTGTTTCTGCAGGATTGCAACCCTGGGAAGTGGATGATGTGCCCAAAACCATCGCTGGTTTATCCTTAGAACCAGCATGACCTGTATAAGTATGTTGTCCTTGATGGGTCAACTCTCAGGGGATAGTTATGATGATAAATGGCTTGTTCAGTTGCCTTTCAGTATTTAAAGGGGGTTTATGAAAAGGAGGGAGAGTGACTTTATGTGTGGGCAGATGATGATAGGACAAAGGGGAATGGTTTTAAACCAGAAGAGTTGAGATTTAGATGAGCTGTTAGGAAGAAGTTTTTCCCTGTGAGGGTGGTGAGGCTCTGGCACAGGTTGGGCAGAGAAAGCTGTGGCTGCTCCATCCCTGGAGAAGTGTCCAAGGCCTGGCTGAATGGGGTCCTGAGCAACCTGATTTAGTGGGTGCCATCCCTGTCCACGTGGAGGGGTTGAAACTATGTCTTCTCTAAGGTCCTTTGCAATTCAAGCCATTCTACGATTCTAAATGTGTCACTCAGTATCCAAGGTGGAAGTTGTGGGAGGGGATCTGGCAAAGGCTTTCTATTGATCAAGACTGGTCCTTAATTTAAAATCCCCACTGGATGATGCAGCTGAAGATCAGAAATTCTGCAGCTTTGAAGTGCTGCAACATTCCCACCTGTAAGAACGTGTGTAGTGGTGAATCCTGCAGAGCTGCTGCCTCTGGCCAGTTCTGGGTAGGGATTTACATTCTGGCCTTTTTGCAAAGCTCTTTGTTCATCCAATTTCAGCTGCACCAGCTCCCAGGGGACACATAAGATGGAGTAGTTGTCTGCTCGTTCGGTGAAGTCAAATAAGTCAACTTTGGACATTCCTCTTTGGACATTGTTTGTGTCTCCTGATATCTCCTCATGAATTATTAGCTATGGAAGAGACTCGCTGCTAAGATGCTGTAGCTGGTTTAGTCTCCTGCTCACTGCAGGTTTCCTTCCAAATTTGTTTGGTTCTAAGTGGCTCCAAGTGCTGTTCCTCTTGACATTCCCCCTGGGCCTCTCTCTTGCAGGCTGATAGTTCTTGCTGTCAGGAAGTTATCCCTCATGCTCAGGCTGCTTCTTATCAGTCTGTCACTTTTTCAACTCATTGAGCTAATGGTTCCCCCATTACAAGAGCTGTCTCTCCATGTCCTTTCGCCTCAGTGTCCCCAAGGGAGCCTCTTTCTTCCTGCACTGAAAGAGTGTCAGACCAAATGACTTTTCAGTCTTTTTCTGCCCTCTTGCTCTGACTTCTTGGAGTCTCAGAGATTCCAGGTCTGACCTATGGTGAACTCTGACAGAGTGACAAGAATAGGTTTTATAAAACTGTATCACTGAATCATTGAAGAAAAGACCTCTAAGAGTGAGTCCAAACTTTAGCCCAGCACAGCCAAGGCCACCACTAAACCACGTCCCCAAGTGCCACATCTACACTTCTTTTAAATCCCTTCGGGGCTGGGGACTTGACCCTCCCTGAGGTCAGTCTGTTCCTGGGCTTGACAACCATTTCTATGATGTTTTTTTTCCCTGACATCCAACCTAAACTTCCCTGGGCACAATTTGTGGCCATTTCCTAAAATGAGCAACAAAGACACCAGAGTTCATAAATCCCACAGGTTTAGACGTTCTCATAAGTTTGAGAATTGTACCCACGAAGGGGTGAAATGATCTTTTTCTCTCCTGGATGACTTTTGGGGGCACAGGGAAAGCCTGAGTTATTCCAGCACTGAGAATGAGTTTCTCAGATTTGTAGCAGCATTTTCTAAGGATGGGAAGAAACAGGGTAAAAAAAAAGCAAAACATGAAAGATCATTTCTGATGCTTATCTGAGGAACCAAGAAAACACTGAAGGTCCTTTCTCCTCATAGATTGAATTCAGGGCTGGGACACCACCAGACACCCTATTCATTTAAGGCTCATAAAGGCAGCTATTCTGTGTAGGCTCCAGATGTGCACAGATGTTGTGCAGGGCTTTGCCCTGCTGTGCACCATCCTCTGGCATCAGCAGTTGCTCTCCTGCAGTCCCAGTCTCCTCTCTGGAGGACACGTCACCAGCCAAGCAGCTGGACTGGAGAGGAGAACAGCAGTGCTGATTAAGCAATAATGTAATTAACAGCCTCTTACCATCCTTCCCTTCCCAACCACGTCAGCGTGTCAGGAACTATTTACAATATAACTTACACAAATGTCATTTTGGTGCACTGAGCACTTCATATTTTGCAATCCTCTGCCACAGTAATAAAATCAGTCAGGCTGAAGGGAAACACACCCAGGAGATATCATTATTGATGGCACCAGGCCAGGCTTGGGATGATCTGTGTGGGAGGCAGAGCAGCAGAGAGGAGCTCATTCCTGCACTGAGATGCCCTCAGGTCTCTGCAGGAGATGGCTGGATGAAGGCTCAGTTCTCCACTCAGCAAAGGGAGATCATTGGGAAGGGTTTGTCCAATGATCTCCTCTTCAAGAGGCCACAGTTGGCATCAAATGGGTGTGAAAATAAGGCTTAGAAGTGACCTCAGCACTGTCTGGAACTGCCTGAAGGGAAGTTCTGGCCAGCTGGGGGTTGGTCTCTTCTCCCAGGCACTC
>JAOXXN010000265.1:698749-709660 GCA_026770055.1 Myrmophylax atrothorax
AGAAGAATTAGCTCAGTTGGTTAAAAACTTGGTTGTAATAATGCCAAGGTCATGGGTTCAATCCCTTGTGTGGGTCATTGACTTAAGAGTTGGACTTGATGATCCTTGGGGGTCCCTTCCAACTCAGAATAGTCTGGGAGTCTGTGAGTTGGAGCTGTGGAAGAATGGGCTGCATCTTATTTTCTGGAGTGCACTGATGTCTCGGCATGTCAAGCTAAAGCTGTTAAAATTTTAGTCCTGACCTCCTTGTGGTTGTTTTAAATCAATAGTGCCCCACAGCCCAAGCCAGCAGACTGAGGTTATGGACCTCAGCATCCTGGCCAAATCCAGCTCAACCCTTCCAAACAACTGGAGTTAATACCACTCAACTGGAGTGCTATTAACTGCTCTGTAGGCATTTCCAAAGTTCTTGGATTCGTGGACTTTATTTTCTTATCAGGAATGTCATATACAAAGTCTTCCTTGAAGTATCTCTGCATTACTTTATTTTCTTTGCCACCTTTTGTGTGGCTTAAGAAGGTTCTGAAGGACCAGAGACTGAAAAAACACTGAGTCATAATATCCTCCAGTGCTTCAGCTGCTGTGTCTGAAGGAGCATTAAATGGTGAACCTGGAGATGATGTGAAGGGTTCCAAGACCATCTGTGGAAACTTCAGTAAAAGAACTCTTTTCTGTTTTCCTACAGTTTACTATCCATGCCTGAGAAGGGAGGAGTTAGGACAAAGCTGTGGGAAAGGAAAGGAGAGTGGAAAGTGTGGAGGCAAAAGTGATGTGCACACTTGACTGTAGAATCATGGAATGTTTTGGGTTGGAAGGGACCATAAAGACCATCCAGTCCCATCCCCTGCCAGGGGCAGGGACACCTTCCACTATCCCAGGTTGCTCCAGCCTGGCCTTGGACACTTCCAGGGATGGCACAGCCACAGCTTCTCTGGCCAACCTGTACCAGGACCTCACCACCCTTATGGAAGAATTTCTTCCTGACATCTATTCTAATCCATCTCTGTGTCCCAGGTGGAGGTTGCATGGGCAGGCTGAAGGTTTGGAAGGCAGGAAGGGTTCAGGAATACTGGATGGCCTGTGCAGTTTCAGAGGGAAAGAGGCTCTGTATTAGAATCAGGGACAGAGATGGAGGGATGTTGTGGGATGGGAAATACGGATACGGTTGTTACACTCTGGAATATGAAGCAGGGAAACATCCCAGCCTGTGGTGTGTTGTGGGAAGCAAAGGGACACCAAACTTAGGACAAAGCAAGCAAGAGGAGAGTGCCTTGTGTCCCATGGGGATGTGGGGCTGCAGAAGGCTGTGTGCTGGGTCAGGAGCTCTGGTGGGACTGGGCTCTGTTGTCTTCTCATGTGTAAACAAAGCCTTTCAGCAATCTCTGAGGCTGCACTGCTGATCCTGCCTGTCTGAAAGCCCTTCCTGATCACTGAGCAACGTCTTAAACTCATGGCCCTGCCCTCAAGCTTCTCCTAGGTTTTGGATTGATCTATTCAGCCTCAGTCCCGACATGTCCAAACCATTTTGGTGCCTGTGTGTTGTCTGGTGGTGTCTGCTGGTTCCTCACAGGGCTCTGATCTTTTCAACTTTTCCATCCCAGGAATGGGTCAGTTGGGAGAGACAGCAGAAACCATGGAATGTGATGGGTACCCGGGTCAGCTCCTCAGCTCTTTTTGGGCATCTAACACAGTGTTCTCGTGGTGACCAGCCTAAGGCCAACCCAAACAGAAGGACAATCTCCCTCTGGCTTTCCATGCCTCAGGTCAAGTCCCAAACAGAGGAATTCTTTAGGAGTCAGCCTCTCTGTGCCTGGGATGGGAACTGTGTTTGCACTCAGATCTCCTGTGGGTTGGTCAGTGGGACAGTTGGGTGTTGTTTGCATGTGGTGTTTCCTCAGACAGATGTCTTTTAATGCTTCTGCTTAGTCCACACTAGAATTGCCAAGTTTTTCCATTTTCTCTCAGATGTATTAGATTAGAGGCTGTTAGGAAAGATCTCCCTCCCCAAAACACCTTTATTCTCTAAAGCTTTTTGTGAAGGATTTTACACAGAAGGTCCCCCCACTGTGCCATAGTTGTGGTGGTCCTAGGAGGGACCCTGATTCTTCTGAGCAGTCTGTTTTTGCTTTCACCTTGCAATGCCACCTCTGTGCCTCGGAAGCTCAAGGTAAAACACTAATCTCATTTAGCACATGATCTGTAGCTGAGATTTGTGTTCTTCACCACTCAACATTGTCTCCTGGTGCAAAAGGAGGGTGCAAAAGTGCCTGGTGAAGCAGCGGCTCTTCAAAGGAATCTCCAGTGTCTGGAGTATTACAAATCAACTGCTTCCCTGGTTGTTGGCAGTGAGGATCTAAGGCCAGTGTTCTTGGGAGTTTGGAGGGTCTTCTCTGACTTTCACATACCTCAGAGCTCCTCCAGGGACTGAGCTACAGGATAGCTGAAGTCCACTGTCCTCTGCCAGCAGACTGCAGTCGCTTCTCAGTGTCCTGAGCACCAGCTTCCTGGGTGACATTTCCAAATGCAGCAGAAAATCCCAAACTGTGTGAGCAAGGAAGAGAGAAGAGTCAGGTCTCTATTAATCCCACTTTAGGCAAATCTGGACGAGGATGAAACTGCAGACTCCCCACTTAGCTGAGTTTGGGTTGTGGGTGATGGTCCTGCGGTGTCCCAGCACTCAGAAAATGGGAATTGTGAGTGGAATGGGAACTGGATCAATGTGGTTTGCAAACCCAATGGCTTTGGGAGGCAGCACAGATGTAAATCCTCAGTAATACTGATGTGGGCATTGCCAAAGACAACCTGCCCATCCCTGAGCACTGTGAGCCACGCTCAGCCAGGCACAATGAGATGAGACTTTACCATGACCTGATGCTTGAGACAAACTCAGTTTATTTAAAGTCTGCCAAAGCTGTTGCATCTCCACTTCAGGTCCCCGGTGGCAGATTCCTGCTGGTGCCATACGGAGGAGTCTTAAACAAACTTTCATTTTAAACATCTTCTGCCTCGAGGAGTTTTGTACCTATAGCAGAAGTCTCATAGAGGAGGTTCAAACCAACTAAATATAATAACTCTGTGCAGAGGGGCTCAACCTCAACTATGGGATAGAATCACAGAGTATCTTGAGTTGGAAGGGACCCACAAGGATCATTGATCCAACTCCTGGCCCTGCACAGGATGCCCCAGTAACCCCACCTTGTGTCATCCAAGCACTCCTGGAGCTCTGGCAGCCTTGGAACTGTGCCCACTGCCCTGGGGAGCCTGTTCAGTGCCCAACCACCCTCTGGGCAAGAACCTTTGCCCAGTGCAAACCTTCCCTGACACAGCTTCATGCTGTTCCCTCAGGTTCTGTCATCTCAGTGACACTTGGACACATGAACAGAACCACTTGGGTTTGTCTTGCTAAACCCCATAGGATGTTTCTCTATTGAGCACCCTCATTGCTGCTTCAAAATCTACTTTTTATCCTCTGAAGTTCCAATTTATCAAGTTGGCTTTTTTTTTTCTTCCATCCCCCCTACATTGCAAAGCAATTCTAGAGAGCAAGAGCGATAAAGGGACTAAAGCCGGTGGCTTGGGACTTGATAAATATTTTCCCTCTGGAAGATTTAGTGTTTGCAGAAGGTGTGTGATTGATTTCGCCGGTCACTTAATTGAAGTAAAATGAAAAGCGAATTTCCAATAAACTAAACCATTATTCATCCGAGATCACAAATCTGCACCCAGGGAGCCCTCAGCAAATCTCTGTCCCTCGTGAATTGTCAGTGCGAAGGAGAGGATCTCTCTTTTTCATTCGTATGCAGGGGAGGTGACCGTGGGCACTGATGGGGCATCACGGCACGTAAACACCGCGAAGGATTTTCATTCAGCTTTGGCGTGAATGGTGATGTGCTGAGAACACTTGGATATTGCGGTGACAGAAGATCAAATAAATACCCAGGTAGATGGATGGCTGGAGGGGAAAGTGGAGTTGGAGTCTATTCACTCTTCCCTCTGTTCCTTGACACCCTGGGGGAAGTTTTGCTGGCGCCTGGTCAGAGTTTCACTGTTCTCTTCGGCAGGGCTGGGGTTTGCCTGCCGCGTTTCCAGCGCAGTGCAATGAGATGAATAAAAACAGGGAAGCGTGGCACTTAATTGCAGCTCCTCCTGGGACCGAATCTGTCAACCTTTAAACAGTGACATGACACCAAACAACACAATACTCCACGCAGATGCAGCTGTGAGGGGTGTTACGAGCAAAGAGAAGCTGGATGGCTCTTTATTTCCATTTGCATTGAGGCTGGAATCGGGGAAGGCTGTGGGAAGCACACGCCACATCCCTGCCAGGCACCGAGTGCCAAGTCTACCTGGCCAGGCCCCAGAACTGCTCCTTCTGAATTATATCATGAGAGAGGAGCTGATGATGAGGCAGGGTGACAAGGGTTTGCCAGAAAGGTGGCAGGAGGTTTAGACAGTAAAATGCCATGGAAGGATTCCATATCCCTGGAAGTGTTCAAGGCCAGGTTGGACAGGGCTTTGAGCAACCTGGTCTAGTGGGAGATGTCCCTGCCATGGCATGGGGTTGGAACTGATGAACTTGATGATGTTGATGATCTTGAAGATCCGTTCCGACCCAACCCCATTCCATGATTCTATTGTATGATCTTATGATCAGTGTTAACAGAGGGGTGTTCTCTCTGAGGGGAAATCTTTGACAGCACAGCATGGGATGTGTGTCTTCTTATTGAGCTGCTGCTCAATGTCAAAGCCCAGTATAACCCTTTCAGAAGTCCTGCTGCATTGCATGAGTGGTAACTTGCTAGGAAAATGATAGGAGTTTGAGGAGTAAAGTTTAATCTACAGCTCCTATAAAATATAATCAATGTGGCCTCCACGTGCAGAAGGCAACCCCCACACATGGGTGAGATTAGTGCTGGGGGTGGGTGTAATGACCATCCTGGAGGAGCAGAGCACCTTCAGCACTGACATCACATCTCCTCAGCTAAAATGGGATCTCAGCAGCCTTAAAAAATGGGATATTCGTCTTGATGCAGAGCCAAGCACAAACAAGGGATGCAATCCTAAATCCTGATGCAGAAATCACTGGTGCAAAAATGAAATCTTTGAGCTGCATCAGCATCCCACGGTTAAAAAAACCTCTCTAATTGCAGTTTATTAGTGATGGTGTCTCTTATGGCAGCAAATGGATTGTACAAAGAAATCAAAGCCAAATGTAGAGCATGAGTTGCTTGTAGAATTAAGGGTGCTCTTCAATGTGGGAGCAGATTTTGGAGACTGGCTTTTGTCGTGCTTCCTTTGGCCATGATCTCTGTTCCTCTTTCACTCTTCCCTGTAGTATTTTAGGAGGGACTGCCAGGACATCCCACCCCAGGCGAGCAGCTTGCCTTGCCCAGACCTGCACCTTGCCAAGACCTTCCAACCAGAGTCAGAGGAGCTCAGGAAGCCAAGGTGACACAGCTCAGGGATGAGCTGAAGTCAGCTGTGTCCAGGGGCTGCGTGGCAGAAGCAACAATAAATAATCCTGGCTGATCTAATTAACTTCACTCTTTGGTCATTGTACCCATCAACTCCCCTCTATCATTAATGTGAAAACACACAATGGCAGAACTTTGTTTGAGGGTGGGGATGTGTTTCATAGCAATAAGTTGGCCCTGCATAATTCTGATTCTAAAGTTCATCCAGGTTGTTCCTGAGGCAGGTGACCCTCTGGAATGCTCTGCCATCCATCATAGTGGGGACTGTTTTGGGAACAGCACAGGTTTCTCCCTGTGCTCCAAAGAGATGCTCTTTTTTAGGGGATTGGAAACCCAAGGAAGGAGCATGAACCCCACGTGGGCAAATGTGCAGGTGCACACACAGGCAGAGCATCTCTGCCCACTGCATTCAGAGGATGCAGCCTATGTTGTTGGGGTGTGTTCTTATGTGAATACATACTTTGTAGCATCTATAATATTTGTGAGGTGACTTTCAAGGGGGTGTTTTAAATTAATTAGGCTTGGAGGGGTCACACCTTGCTGTGTGTTGTGGCTTGGAGTATCCCTGTCTTGGGCAGCGTGTGCACTTGGTGGGTATACCCTTGGATGAAGAAGAGCTCAAATCCCTCAGCCCAAACTTAAGTTTCCCCTGTTTCTCCAAGCCTGTCCACTCCCTTGCTGTCTCCAGCAAGCCCACAGGCTGCTGAGGAAGGAGGGAAGTGAGTGATGGGAAAGTTAGTTATATTTTCCAGTGGCTTTCCCTCAGCACCGCTCCCGTCGACCTCGGCTGAACCCGCGGCACTCACAGAAATGAGAACTATTTCTCACTGCGAGTCGGGGCCCTGAGGTCTGTCATTTTTTTCAAGAGAAATGCTTAAACACCTACCAGTCTCCATGTGCTGAGAGAGGCTGGGGAGCAGGTCCAGTGAGACCCAGCTGAGCTCCTGGGGGTTTTGAGATGAAGCAGGAGAAGGAGCTGCTGCCCTCGGCAAGGCAAAATGACTTGTCCTTGCCTCTGAAATTTGGTTCCCTAACCTGCTGGATTTTTCTGCTTTGTCCCAGCCAGCTCTGGGTTATAAACAAGGAAGTCAAAAATGTTTTTAAGGAAAGATACCCAAAGTGGGGACTCTGTGTGCAGCAATAACCCAGGGATTAGAGTGCCAGTTCCATATTACACCATGGAATGATGTTGTGCTCAGCTCTGCGGCTGAGAGGGAGCAGCAGTGACACCCAAGGTGTCCTGAAGCACCATCAGCTGCAAATCCAGCAGCTTTCCTTGGACTGGCAGTGTGGCCCATGACCCTCAAAATGCATCCAAACAAGGTGGGATACCCAATATTGAAACATCCTCATGAAGTGCTTTGTCTCATGGTTGTGTAGAATCCCAGAATGGTTTGGGTTGGGAGGAGCCTTGAAAATAATCTCATTCCAACTCCCTGCCATGGGTAGGAGGGACATCTTCCACTAGACCAGGTTGCTCCAAGCCCTCTCCAAGCTGACTTTGAAGAGAAGTTATAAAACCTGGAAGTGTTAGCTCAGCTCTGGCTGTTGTGTTGCAACAGGCTGGTATTAGGAGGGCAAAAAAGTCATATCAAAGCCAACTTTGCCTCTTCCCTCCAACCCCCGTAGAGGCCCAACCTCTCAGAGTGGCAGCAATTTCTGAACTCCACTTAGTTCCCTGGAGTTCCATCACAGCAGGACAAGGCTTTAGGGAACAGTAATGTAAGTCAATGCCAGGTTATTTCTTCACTGCAAGGTTATTTTGCCCAGCCTGAATGTTCCTGCTGAGGGTAATGGAGTTTCCCTTCTTTTCCCCACCTTGGAGAGTGTTTCAGAGTGTAATTGATGCTACTCTCAGTATATTTTCTGTGGATACCACTCAAGTTTCCTCCAGACATCCCACATGATAATCAGTCAATATCCTTCTTTACAGTCATTTCATTCTCCTGTTTTCCACCTTGGCTGTTTATCTGAGCTGAGCTCGATAGCTGAGCCCTATTGAACTCCACACACTCTTTTTCCAGTCTGTAGAAAGCTGGATTAGCTTTTCAGTAGCCTGGGTCATCTTGGGAGAAAAAAGGTATGTTAGAGGGCATCCAATTTATTTGTTTAATATTCTGAGAGCAGCAGCCTCTTGGTTGCCCAGTTACATGTGCCTGTGTATAATAAATCTTCTGGGAAGCAGGGGTGGATAGATTGGGAAGTATCTTTAAAACAAGCATGCACTCTGCGTGGTGGATGGAGCAATTTGCTTTGCTGTGTGTACAGCAAAGTGCACAGAAAATTGCTCCTGCAGATCAAGAGGTCTGAGTTGTTTGGCAGCAAGTGCTGTGGAGGGCAGAAAGTTGCCCAGCTCCCAGCGCAGCAGGTGGGAGGAAGCCTTCAAGGGCATGGCATCACATAATATTCAGCTGGTATCCCGTTGGGGTTGATGTTTGATGCACAGTTTGGTGCCTCATCTGGGTCTCTTGAGACTCAAACTGGGACCTGGACACCTGGAGCATCCTTTATCTTCAGTTCATAGGCTGTGTATGGCCTTTCCCTGTGATGGGCATGATGGCATTCCCCAAAAAAACAGTGGAGGTTTGTTTTTATCCCAGCTGTTTCTGCTGCCTGTGAAGTATTCTACAAGCTCTTTAGCTTAATACCCAAAAGGATGAAGCCACACACCCCTCCAGTGGCACTAACAGCATAATGTAAAACGAAATTAATCCATCTGCTAAACCTCAACATGTCATCAGATAATTATCAGCAACACACAATCTCCTCCAAGGAAGATCTGATTCTATTAAAGAGAAATTGGCCTACACTTTAGCTGCAAGAATGACAATGTGCTCTTTAGATGAGATTTTGAGTCTTGGAGTTAAAGCACGCTGAGATTTCTGATAAGCAGCTTTTTGGCTCCAAAACTCCCAAGGTTTATTTTTAAATAAGGCGATTATAATTATTTTCAATAATGATTGTTTTGCAAACTTGCATCCAGGGTTTAATCTTGCACCGTTAAGGGTCCTTGGAGGTCAGACCTTTCTGCTCAGCACAGAGCTCATGGACTAACCAAGGGGATGAGTGTTTGGACCGAATCTGCAATACCCCTACGAGGGTTAATTTGCAAATCCCACCTGGTCAGAGTAATTAAAGGATCCACTGTACTGCCAAGGATCATGAATCCAGAGGTTGCAGTGGCTTGGTAGGAAGGGCATGATCACCTGATGAATGAACACTCCTGGGGCAATCCCTTTTTCTCTCACTTTCCCCCCTTTTGGCAATGAGGATCATTTTACTGAGGATCATTTTACTGTTTTTCTCTCCTGAGCATCCTGAGAGCCTTTAGTTGGTGAGACTGAGTGCATGGTATGAAGTTTGGAGTATTTATTGGAGTGATGGTCGCCACCTCACAGCACTCCTGGCTGCTGGGACAATTCTGGAGAGTTTTCCATGTGGGTCAACTTCAGCTCAGTCACATTAAAAGCCTTTGAATGAAATAATTTCCCCTTTTTACCAGACTCTATAGTGTCATTGTGTGAGATCCAGTGAAGGAATGAAGCTTTTCACACCCCTCCTCCAGTCCTGATGGGGCTCTGAGCAACCTGGTCTAGTGGAAGGTGTCCCTGCCCATGGTAGGGAGTTGGGAAGAGATGACCTTTAAGGTCCCTTCCAACCCAAACCATTCTGCAATTCTATGATTCTATCAAGTACTTTGTGACCTTTGTACTTTCATGCTGTGGGAACCAGCTCTGGATCCTTGTGTTGCAGTCCCTGTGGCTTGGGCTGTAAGAGGGAGGTACAAGAACTTTGGGGAGTTCTCCCCCAGGGTGTTGCTACCAAACAGGATTTGATCCCACCTGCTTTGGTGCAATCAATGTCAGCTTGTTCCATGTGGATAAAGGTGTCCCCTTTCCCAGTGCTGCTGAGGGTGAGCCAGCTCTGCCACCAACAGGAGCTGCTTCTCTGCATCACACTAAGACCTGTCTCAGGACCCCTATGGTCTGCCTTCTCCTTGGGTGCCAAGGCTGACCAGCCTCAGCTGAAACCTCACCCTCCTCTGCATCCCTGCAAAGCACTGATCAGTTGGACAGTGGGATAATTTGGTTGAAGCCCTACCAGAGGTGTGATGGAGGCTGGAGAGGGCTTTGGCCTACCCTGGCTCCCAAAATCTCCCATTCCTCTGCCAGCAAAGTTTCCAGGGATCCCATTTTATGGACCAGTGGCTGCCCTTTGCACAAAGGAAATAATCTCTATTTCAGCCACGTCTGACAGGAGGGAAAGGGCTCCAGGATTTTCAGTTCACAGGAGTTTTATGGAAGCAGAAATCTGAGGACTGGAGGGAGAGAGAATTAAATCAGTGCCGTCACTTGGGACAAAGCTCAGTGTGAGCACAACCACATTACAGGACACCAGAGACTCCACAGTGTAGGGCTGGCAGGAAAACATGTGCTGAGGGAAAGGCACAAGGAATTGGCCTTTATAAGCTGAGCTGCACACCAAGGTATTTATTTAATGTATGTGTGGCCAGGTGTTCATTCTTGGGAAGGCAGGGACTGAGAAATTCCCCTTGCCATGTGCAGCAGGAGCAGCTGAGGTCTGCAAAGCCCTGGAGTTCCTCTGAGAGTTTATGAGTCCTTCTCCAGAACTTGTGAAAAGTAGTTTTAAATTATATTTTTAAATAAAAAAAAATGAAAGTCTTGAGTGTGGGGACTGCTGTTCTGCCCCAGCCCATGGGTCTGGGTGGTGAGGGGAACAACAGCAGCTGGATCTTCTCCTCTAAGAATGGGATCAGATGTGATTTTAACTTGATCTTGAATGTGCTCACAGGCAGCCAGAGCCCTCCAGCCATGCCAAGGAGCTCTGACTGAGCTTCCCTTTCCACCCCTGCAATGTGCATCTCTCTTCCTGTGGTTGCCACACTCTCAGAATGCCAGGGCAGCTTTGAGAGGGTTTTGGGATGCCAAGGCATTGGTCAGAATTTATTCCCTGGAAGGAGTGGCTGGGCAGGGACACATGAATGGACCTGTTGGAAAAGGTCCAGCAAGGCCACAGGAATGCTCTGAGAGCTGGACCCCTCTGCTCTGGAGCCAGGCTGGGAGAGCTGGGGGGGTTCACCTGGAGAAGAGAAGGCTCCAGGGATACCTGAGAGCCCCTTCCAGTGCTTGAAGGGAGCTGCAAGAAAGACGGGGACAGACTTTTTACCAGAGCCTGTTGAGATAGAACAAGGGGAATGGTTTTAAATGAAGAAGGGCCTATTTAGGATGGATGTAAGAGATGTATTTTTTACTATGAGGGTGGGCAGGCCCTGGCACAGGTTGGCCAGAGAAGCTGTGACTGCCCCTGGATCCCTGGAAGTGTCCAAGGCCATGTTGGACGGGGCTTGGAGCAACCTGGGCTGGTGGAAGGTGTCCCATGTGTTGGAATGTGCTGATCTTTAAGGTCCTTCCAAACC
>JAOXXN010000265.1:723718-740561 GCA_026770055.1 Myrmophylax atrothorax
CCCTCTCTGGGCAGCCCATTCCAAGGCCTGAGCACTCTCTCTGCAAAGAATTTCCACCTGCTCTCCAACTTCAATTTCTCCTGGCAGAGCTTGAGCCCGTGCCCCCTTGTCCTATTGCTGAGTGCCTGGGAGAGATCTTGCTTTCCCCAAGCCCAGAGAAGAAGCCGTGGATGTTACTGCTCTTTCAGCCACCACAGCCTCCTCCTCATGCTCTTTTTCCATTCCCTCTCCCATCAATAACACTCGTATTTGTGCATCTTTATCTCCCACGGGCAAAAATACACCTCAAACCAACTGAAATGTTAATCCAATTAACAGTCAAAGAAAAAGAAAGGGCACTGAAACTGGAGGTGCCCCTTGCCACAGCCACCAGTGTCCCTTGGTTGAAATATCTCTGTCAACCTCATCAGGCCAGAGCCTGAACTGCTCCACTTTCATGTTTTGGAGTGGGGCATCTCTGATGCAGAAAAGCAGCTTCTTTGTTAGATATCTCCTCGGCTTGATTTGGGAGGGTGATGAAATTATTCCATGGCTTTCCTGCCAGAGGGGAGTTGGAGGAGCCGTGTTCCTGCTATTAGGCAAAGATCCCGTTAATTGGACAGAGTGAATATTCACCCTTTAATAACGGCGGGGCTCTAATCCTTCGTTAGGTGGCTGCATCCCCCCTCCCCACTGGTTTTTAATGACCCGGTGCCTACATCATTAATATCACAAGTGCTGACACTGAGAGGAAATGCAACAATCAAAGGGAGACCCTGAGAGGTCCGGGAGCAACAACGTGTTCCACGTCCCCTTTGTTGTGGAAAACGCGGGCGAGGGTGCCCTGCAACACCAACCCAGGTTCTGGCCTCCTGTGGAGGGCGAGGGGAGGGTTAACTCCTGCAAATTGCAGCAGCTCAATTAGTTCAATTAGGAGCTTGCAAACTAAAGCAGCTCTTCCTGAACACTGTCTAGGACTGTAGGCTCTGCCTGCAGGCTCTGGAGCACTCCCACACTGCCCCGTTCCCTGGGGCTTGCAGCTTTTGAGGGCAGCCTACCTAAGAGAAGGAAGGGCAGATTCCCACTGCTTTTACTCCACTCTGTAGAAATCCATGAGGTTACTCCAGCGTATTCTTGCAGGAAGAATCTGGTCCAGAGAGTCCCAACTGGGGGATGTTTCATAAATCAGAAGAAAAATGGTAAAATCCCTTTTTCCCCCCTTTGATTTTTCAACGTTCTTTTGAGTGCTTTCCAACGAGCAATAAACACCAGTCACATCCATCCATTCCCAACCCTCATTTTTTTCCTGCATGACAGCACCTGCCTTTTGATAGTCTCAGAAGGAGACAGGGGGTATTAACATAACAAATCTGTGGCTGTCTAGAGAGTTCCATGTTGCTGGCACGTCACAGGATGTGTACATTGAGTGCTGCTAAGTTCCCATTGTTCTAAATCCACCCTGTGTATTAAGACCTAATGAATTACTACTTGACAAATTAAGCAGCTGCTGCAAGGAGCTGGTGCTGACAATGTCCTTCACTCCCTCCTCCTGTGCCGTGTGAGTTTTGCAGTTTTTAGCCACAGATTGTCAATCTTGGGGAATACTTTGCGGTGACCGTGTGTCACATTCATGTAGTGGATGGTCTGCAAACCCACTGCAATAAAGGTACATGTGGTGCCATGGGGAGCTGGATGTGACCAATATGATCCTTTATGATGTTTTTAGGCTTAAAATGGGTAGTTTTGTTCATAGACTTGTAGAAATATAGACTACCTCGAGTTGGAAGGGGCCCATAAGGACTATTGAGTCCAATTCCCAGTTCCCAATTTGAACAACCAAATCTGGGAGAGGGCACAGGGCAGAGCTCTGGTCTGTTGGACATTCCTGCACCCAGGAGAGAAAAGCTGCTCTCCCTGCAATGGGGTAACAGCCCAGCAATGCTCCCAACAGCTGTGAAGGGAAGAAGTGACTCATCTCTCTGTGATACATTAGATGAGTGAAAAGTGTTTGTCTAAGCTAGAAGTTAATGACAAAAGAGGGGTTAACGACCTCCCAGCGCTGCCTGTTCTGGGAATATTAGCTCCAGTTTTAATGTCCTTTCCCATCTAATTTATACCAGGCTGGGTACCACTCACTGAGCCCCCCAGCTGCAATCTCTCCCGGATGCAACACAGGATTAGGCTCAGAGCTGTCATCTTCTTCCATCAATATACAGGATGCTGCTCTAGGGGCAAAAAATATGTTTACTCCCAAGTTTTCTTTCTCTTTCTAAACTTCCCCCTGCCAAAAGATTCGCTTCCCAGCCCCCTTGCACTGCAGACAGTGTTTGTGCAGCTTTAATTACCTGAGGCTGCTCTGGCTGAGGAAGTTCTGCACCGTTGGTGAACCACACAGCTCTCCGGAACATCTCAAGCGTCTGCTTGTCTCTGCTTTCAGTCTCATCCTTCAAGTTACTGCAGGAAGAGAGGTAGACTCCTCTTTCTCCTCTTGCAAACCACAGAAAGATCCCTTTCTCCCCCACCCCATCAGTCCTTTCCAGCTTCTCATGGCTGGCCCCACCGTGGTTCATGTTTGCACAACCCCTTTTGCAGTCCAGTGTCCTGCACTGCTGGATTATCTGCCACCTGGAGACAGCCTGTCTCAGCCTGATGGTGTGATGGATGGTGTCATAGGGGGTGGGATGTTGACACCTGCTTATCTTTCTATGCCTGGTTGCCCCAGCCTCAACATGTTGATTAGTTCAGCATCTGTTTGCAGCAACTTCTCTGCACCTGCTCCAGGTTACCATGGCGTGCACCGAGTTGTGTGGACTGGAAGGGGTAGAGAAGATGGGATGTTGGAGGAGTTTAGGCTTATGAGGTCTGAGTGTGATGCTGGATTGATTTATGGTTACACCAGTCTCCTCCCAAAGACCCTCTAGTCCTGGGGGAGCTGCTCATGTAAATGCATTCCTTGCTGGGTTGGACAGGGCTTGGAGCAACCTGGTCTAGTGGAAGGTGTCCTGCCCATGGCAGGGGGTTAAAACTAAGATGGTCTTTAAGATCTCTTTCAACTCAAAACACTCTATGATTCCTTTTCCTGCAAGATTTGGACTTCCAGGCAGGGGCTTTCTTTTAAATTGTAAAATCAGGCACATTTCAAGGTGGAGGATGTCCAGATAGCTGGGCTGTGACACTGCCCAGGGACAGCTCCGTGCTCCTTCCTAAGCTGCAGAAATCAGGCAATGCTGGTTGGGTTATCATCTGTTTTCAGGCTGTGTTTGTCCTTGCACGCATTGTACGAATGTTGTATCCCTGAAAACAAACACATGGGGATTCACATGTACCTGATTATGGAGCTCAAAATCAAACAAGGGACTCGGCCTGTGCAGAGCTGAGTGGGCTGTTGAGCTGCAGCCTCAAAGAACCAACTCTCAGGGCAGAAATAAGTTAAGATCTCTGCATATAACTTTCATATGCAGAGAACATATGAGGGCATGTTCTTTCCTGCACAGAGCTGGAGGCAGTCCTGCATTTATCCGTGGCTCCTGGATTCTGGCAGAGCCTCCTCCACCATGAAAGGCTCTGACTGTGTCTACTTTGCAGGCACCATACACTGACTGTCTGCAAGCACAGACTTCCCACCAAGGGCTGTTGTGTGGCCAAGAAAGCCAGATGTCCACGGCGCATGCAGGTGGTGGATCCTGGGTTGGATCCCTGTGTGGGCACAGGTTGCAGCCCAAAGTCACAGCCACACTGAGCACATGGTGGGGCTCAGCAGTGACGCAGATCAGCCTGGAAAACCTCTATGCACCTCGGGGGCAAAACGGGACTCCAGAAGTGCCACTGGGTTGACAGTAATGCTGGCATAAGGAGTTGGAGATCTTAAGAAATGCTACTGTGAGTTGCTGTGATATCACAGCTCTTTTTGACTCCTTCCAGTCATAGAATTGCAGAATGGTTTGGGTTGGAAGGGACCTTAAAGACCATATTGTTCCACCCCCTTCCACTAGACCAAGTTGCTCCAAAGCCCATCCAACCTGACTTTGAACATTTCCAGGGATGGGGCATCTACTGCCTCTCTGGGCAACTTGTGCCTCACCTCATGGCACAAAATTTCTTCCTTATATCTAGTTTGAAGAGCTCCTGCCGGTGTGCCTGTGCTAAATACTCCCTCCCTCCCTCCCTCCCTCCCCAGTGCTCAGGCAAGGGGAACACACTGAAGTTCACAAACTCTTTGTCACAGTCTGTCTGGGCCCCTGTTCCCACAGCCACCACTGGTGGGATCTCCTTGGTAAAGGTGTCTTAAAAGTGGTGCCTCCCTGTCAATGAGATGAAAGAAAATAATGGACCCTCTAAGAGCCTCTGTCAGAAAATCTGACCTTTGAAAGTCGTTATTGTAACTTTTTATGATATGTCAAGTCTAATAAAAGACCCAACCACATGAACAGGAACAGCTTTAAGGGCCAATGGGGATTATTGCTTGGTTTATTTACTTGTCCTCCTGCAGACAAGTGTCTCTTTTCTGCACTTGATGGCAGTTTAATGATCTCACCTTTTTTGCCAGGCCATGTTTAATCATAACCCATCAATGACAGCATTTGAAAAGCTTCTTATAATTGGTATAAACTAAACCCAGCTTCCCAATATTGATGCACTGCCTTTCCCCCTCTCACTGCGTATGCTTTCTCTAACTTAGCCTTGTTTATTCCACTTGATTTTCTTGACCTTACCCCTGCTATGGCACATCATCCCTCATTCCCATCATCCTTCCCTTTCTCCTTCACTTCCCTTTGCACTCTGACCCCCTAATGTGTGTCCGTTCCTTCTCTGACGTGGATCCCTCTTTGTCTTCATTCACTCTTGTCTTCCCTCCCTCCTACATCCTTTCCCCAATCTGTTCAAGACTCCTGTTGCAGACACTATCTCAGCTCTGGAACAGCACATGACACTCCTGGCAGTCATCCTGAGCTTGGCTGCTGTCCCCAAGTTGTCTAAGGCTCTTCTGAGAATGATGAGAAGCTGCTGTGTGCCTTCAAAGTCACAGCTAATTGCATTAGCTCCAGATCCTGTAACTCCTGTAGATGACAGCTGCCAAATTTAGGTGCACTAGAGAGGTCTTATGGAAGATGACGGGGATGATGTGCTGGATTCAGCAGAAAGGAAATCCTGAGTGTTTTCAAAGGCATTGATGGTTGGTTCTGTATTTTTCAAGATGGTTCTTCCCTCTTATTCTGTCTTGATGAAAATTCTGTCTATATGATCAGCTCAGTCTTAAGCCCAGCACTGCCCACCATCCCCACTGAAAATGCAGGGTGTGTAAACCACCTAAGCCATATAATCTCAGTGTGACCACTCCTGGAAGGCTTCCTGCTGGCTATCCCAAGGGATTCTGGAGTACCTGGTGTACCTGTGCATAAACACAGCACCTTTGAGCTAAAAAACACCAGGGAACCACTACTGGTGTTGCTTTGCTTGCGTAACTTGCTTTGCTCCGTGCCCTTCTCAAACCTGCCTCACCTCCCAGTGCAGACCCAGCTCACTGTGTCTCTTCTGCTCCCTGTTTTTCTAGTGATCTTTGAGAAAAAATTGCAGTTTCCAAGCTATCTCAACCCCCCAAACACTTTCATTGGAAGCATCTTGGTGTTAAATACCGACTTTGAGAGCTGCTTTGCTCATCTCTGTCCCAGTGCTTTTACATTCCTGAGTTTGCAGAACAGTTTGGAGAAACAGGCTGAAATTCGTGCACCTCCAGCAGAAACTTGAGGTGGTTTGGACTGATGTAATTTCCCTTTCCCCATTTCCTTGACACTGAAGCCACGGCTGGGAGTTTTCTTTCTGTTGTGAGTTGCTGTGTTTTCCTCCACTGCTGGAGGATGTTCACAACATCTGAACTTGAGAACACAACTTTCTCTAGGGAGGTCACACAGAAAAGTTCACAGAAGGTGGTATCCTTTTTCTCCAAGAACATTGATGATTCTTCTGTCTGGAGCTTTCCTCTAACATGAGAGCAAAACAAGCATCCACAGTGCAACAGGAGATCTAAACTCTGTTCTTGCAGTGCTGAAATAAAGTCTATGATCACCCAGTCCCTGTAGCTAGAGGGCAAAAATGTCAGAGCTGGAGTGATGGTGACTAAGGCAGCATTTTATCTGATGAGATCTCATAAAGCTGTTTCAGTTTATCTCGGTATCAGTTACAAACTCACACCCAAGTATCACAAAATCCTGTGGTTTAATTTGGGCACAGAAAAGACATTAATATTAGGAGACAAGATTAAATATAGCTCTTGGCCATCTGATTGCTTTTATTCTTCCCTGCACTCTCATTGCTCCCTTTGGAAGAGTCTGGAATAGATCTCGTGGCAAGTTTAGCTCTTGCCCCATGGGAATATCATGGAGAACTTGTAAGTCTTGTCCAGTTCCAGGTCACCTGAGGTTTTGTGAGTCCTGCAGAGCAGGATGATTGGTGTGAACGTGTGTGAAGGGACGTGTTGCTCAGTGTTTGCAGCTCACTTCTGTTTGCTCTGTTTGGACACTATCACAAGCTATTTTTTTTCTGCAGGATGCAGCACTCCTACAGATTCTTTCTTTTCCCAGATACCACAGTTTATGTTCATTTTTAAAATGAAACTGGATTCTACAAAGTCAGTCGATCTGGTCAGACTGAGAGATTGTAGTGTGTTGACCGTTCACTCAGTCCAAAGAACCTGGAGGTCCTTAATTATCACTGTTTGTGTAGCAGTTGCATCTGCTGGGTGGCTGCATCTGCAACCCAGGGAGATTAGGATTGAGATATGCAAAGCCATCTAAGAGATTTAAGGGAAATGGGGGGGAAAAAAACCCCTTTAAGCAAACCCTTCCTGCTAGTTTGAAGGAAAATGATTTTAAATCCCCTAATCGGCTCTGAGATGAACCTTCTAAGCAACATGTTCAAGGTCAGATGGGGAGCCTGTCACAAAGGGGGTGATAACCTACATCTGTGGGGCTCCAGCCATGAAGCATCCTCTGTTCACCTGCCTTAGGGAACAGGTAATCCCTCCCAGAGAGGAGGGACCATCACCACCCTTCTCCCAGCAGTCTGCAGGGCCATTCCCTTCATGGAAATCATCATCCACTTGTGGTCCAGCTGAGAATAAAATAAAAAATAAGAGAAAAACCCCACAAAAGTCTAAATCTTAAGGAGAGATACATGCAAAAATATTGCTTATCTTTCCATGCAGAAGGTGGGAAGAAAGGCAGCAACTGTCCTGCCCCACTGAACTGTTCGATCCCGGGGATACCACTGTGATGCCTCCCACGTTCTGCAGCCAGACGGCTCAAGTCCATGTTAATCTCCCTTCCATGCATAAGCCTTCCCAAATCCCTCTGCTCACAATCCCCCGGTGGTGAGTGATCCCCCTTGTTAGGGAAGCAAGAGCTGAGGTGTGGATCTGGCGGGGCACAGATGGGAATATTCGGTGCATTCCCAAATTCTCACCGCTGAGAACTCACCCGCAGAGCTCTCCCATCACATAATCATAGGCACAGTTGCTGCTGCAAAGGGTAAATTACTGATTTATTTTATGCAGAGGGGACCAGGGATATAAATAACCCAGTTGTGGAAACCAAGCTGTGGCTCTGGACTGTGTTTACGTTCAGGGCAGGGGACTGGGATGCTTGGAGGGAAACATTTGGAAGGTGACTCCCAGTTCTCCTGGTGACTAATAACTGCAAACTGATACAGCAGATTCTTTCCAGCGTGAAGCAGACTGAGGGATGTCAGCAGTGCTCGGGGGTGATGTGAGGGCATTCCATGCCAGGGGGTTTTCAATCAGTGCCTACTGTACTGTCACATGCAGACAGAGCTGTTCAGCATCTCTATCAGGCACTGGGAGGTGAAGTTGGGCGTGAGATGCTGCCACGGTCTCTTGGTATGTGGAGAAGGTCACTTAGTGCAGTTTACTCTGCATTAATTCTCCAGAGATATAAGGGAGTCTGTTTACTCTATCCCTTTTCCTCAGGGGTGCTCATGAATGTTTGAGATCCTTTAGTAGGGACTGAATCCTCCCAAGCTGGCACTGCCAGATGAACTGCAAACGGGGAGAACAGAAAATGCAGTTTATAAGGGAGAGATTTTTAACACAGATTTAAGAAGGAGAGCTCTGATGTGGTTTTGTGCCACGAAGGACAAATCTCAGAGAGTTCATTAAGTGTTCAAGACTCAGCTCTTTTCTGGCAATACACACATGAACCTTTGGGTTATTTGCTGGTGAACCAAATGTGCCCAGTTTGAGATTTTTAGGTTTCACACCGAGCCAGATTTCACATCTGAAAAGTCTTTCTCATGTGCTCAGATGGCTCAACTTCTGGCTGAGATGGAGCTGTGAAGAAACTGTGAAAGGAAAAGCAAGGTAATGGATTGGTTTGGAAACAGCCTCGTGAAGCAGAGGCAGCGTTGAGGGGAGGGGAAGATCCCTTTGCTTTTCAGGTCAGCTCTGATTTTCCTTGTCGTGGTCTGGGCATGGGCAGCCTCTGTAAGGACATCACTGTCTTAGCCTGGATGGGTCTTGTTGATGTCTTGTGCCTTCCAGTGCCATCTGGGCCATGTTTAGCTGAATAACCCCAGGGGTTTACGACAAGCTGGAGATTGGTTGGGCAAAGCTTCAGAGAAATCACATGCTGGGCTTTGACGAGCTGTGCTCAGAAAGGAAACCCCACAGCTTGCAAAACCCCCATACCTTTTGAGAGTGCCACACTCATGTCATGTAGGCAAAGCTGGCAGAGCTGGCTAGGATTCCTTGGATCTGCCCAGCCAACCTCTCCGGGTATGTGGAGCATCTCCCACTGACAGAGGAGGAGGGACATTTGAACGGGGATAGACCAAACAAATCTGAGTGCTGCTGAGTGGGAGGTACGAAACCTGCACCAGGAATGGATCAGGATTATGTGTCTCCTGTTGGGAGCTGAACTCAGATTTAGAACATGAACTTTGGAGAATTCATAAGGAAAATTTAGAGGCTTGTCTAATCTCAAAGGCTGCCCTTGCTGTCTGTAGGGAGCTACATGCAGGGTGGAGCAGATCTAGTATTCGCCTGACAGCTCTAAAGTCTAGGATTGACTTGTTCATTAATTCAATACTGTAACTATAGATGTAATACAGGTATAAATTTATATATATTTGTACAAATTTCTTCCTGTCTCTAATTCCTCAGTTTAAAAAAGACACAAGCTTTGGAAAGACAACAGGCCCTAAATACCTGAATTTTGCCATCCACATTCCGTCCTTTTTTTGAATTTTTTTTCTTTTTGATAGAATTCTAGAATGATTAGGCTTGGAAGGGACCTTAAAAACCATCTCAATCCAATCCCCCTGGCCATGGGCAGGGACACCTTCCAACTAAACATTTTCTGTGGACTCCTTCCTGCTGCACTCCAGGCAGAGACACAGAGATTTCACTGGGCACAGTGGCTGTTTCAGAGTAAAAATAATAAAATTTTTAAAAAATCTCTCACTTCACTCTTGTTGCAGAACTAAAGCTCAGGAGAGGCTGGATTAGACCGGGCTCAGACCTGAAACAGGAGGCCGGATGGAAGGAATATAATCCTTTTACTGGTCCCATGTACTTCCTTGCTGACCTGGACCTGACTCTTCCTTCCCTTCTGGTGTTTTTCTAGTCATCCTCATCTCTTTTACAATGAGAGATTTAAGGACAGATCTTTAATATGCAACCTCACTGATTATTGGCTTCCTTACCATCTGGGAAGGTGGATAGGACAGTGAATATTCCCTAATTTCTCACAGACTGTCTGCCTGTTCCAGCAGGACCTGCCATCTCTGCAGTCCTGCCTTTGGCTTGCAGTCAGCCTTGGCTCCTGTCCAAAGACTCACACCAGGTCCAGCATCACTGGGACGAACTGCCAGGAACAATCCTCAGATCTCTCCGGTCTTAAGTTAATTCAGTGCTCTCCATGGATTAATTTCAGAACTAAAGACAGATACAGAGAGCAGTAATTACCTCTCTCCCACACATATCTGTTCCCTGAGAAGGCACATGATTTTTTTTTTTTTTGCATTGCAGAAACTTTCTCAGTGGCTAAACTCCTGCTGTGCTGCCTAATGAATTTAAAAAGAAATGGAGGAAAAAAGGGAAAGGAACGGGGAAAATTTAAAAAAAGGGAAAAGGGAAAAAAAAGAATCAAGGAAGTGAGGAAAGAAAATAAAGAATGGGGGGAAAAAAGGAAGGAAGGCAGGATGGTTCAGGGTATCTCTGTAAAGACAAGAAATAAATCAAAATGGGGAGAGAACTTATACCTAAGTGGTTGGACTTGATGATCTTAAAGGTCTTCTAACCTTCATGATTCTATGGCTTAGACTGTTATTTCCAGCTAGAAATCACACCATAAAACCAGATTGCTGATTTGTGCATCTGTGCCCTTTGTAAAAGCAGTTTAGATGTTGATTTGGAGTATTCAGACACAGTCTGGGCATCCCAACATGAGACTTGAAGCACAGAGAGAAAACTCAAGGACACTTGATGGTCTGAACAAGTCCCCAGAGAGGAGAGGACAAGGAGTCTGCCAGCTCAGCTGCTTCCCCTGGGGGAAACCATGCCCTGTGCTCTGAATTCCTCTGCTTGGGTTGGGTTGAGTTGGGTTGGGGTTGGGGTCCCAACCTTCCTGCTCACCACAAAACCCCAGCAGGTCCTCTGGTGCGTGGCCAGGTGGCCCTGCCAGCCTCGCTGCAGGCTGTTTGGAGAGCAAGATGCTGTTGCAAGCAACTCTCCTTCCAGGCTCTCATGCAGGCGGCTGTTTTTAGAAGCAAGCAGATGATGTGCTAATTAGAAACAGGGCACGAGCCATCGGGGTTGGTTTCAAGTGTCTCTCCTTTTATCGAGTCCCAGACGGTAAAGGAGCTCCCTGGCTGGAGAACAGAGCGACTCCCTTTGTTGGGAAGAACAAAAGCCCCACAGACAGGGCTGGGAAAAGAGCACCGGGGCTGGAGGCAAGGAAAGGCCACATCAGTTCTCTCAGGTCTGCAGGGGGAGGAGGACAAAACTGGAGAAGTCTTTAGGGTTGGTGGTGTAACCTCATGGGTAGTGAGAGTACCAGGCTGCACTGCTGGACTTGGGATCAGGGCAGGAAAACTTCTGCTCTTGGACCAGACAGTTGGATGTTTTAATTTCACAGTACATGGTTTAGTGGTGGGCTTGGCAGTGCTGGGTTAACAGGAGGACTCGATGATCTTTGAGGGCTTTACCAACCTTAATGATTCCGTGATTCTGTGTAGGATTACTGGGTGGCACTGGGGTGGACGTGGGCGTGAGCTTTGCCAAAGCTGGTGTTCCACCCTCACAAGGAAAAAGGCTTCCTGAGTCTATTTTGCATCTTAGTTTTGGCTGCTGAGTTTGACTCTGTTCTCCTGAATTGCTGGAATTACCCAAGGACAATCATGGAATAAGGCAGGGAAGGGAAGGGGTCCAAAGTTACCCTAAATCTTAAACTGGATCCTGTCAGTGCCTCCAGAGTCACCTCTACTGTGGACAAACTCCCAAGTTTCCTTTCAAGCCCATTGTCCTGATGCCTCTTCTAAGGACTAAATTGTGTCATGTAGGAAAAGGCCCATCTGGGGAATCCCTGCAAATCACAAATGGAGGAGAAAAGATTTGCTTCAATTCCTGCAATTTTCAGTTGTCTCTCAGCACAGGGAAGTGAAAAACTTTGTGGGCTTCCTTTGAAGTCAGTGGGAAACTCCTGTTATTCTGAGAGGCTCCAGGCAATACACAGAGTCATTTTCTTGCAGCAACGTTGTGTGAGTTTTATTTCAATCCCAAAAAAGTAATTCCCTTCTCCTGAAAAGGCCACAAGCATCCACCTATCATTCCCTTCTTTTCCCATGGTGCTTTTCACTCTCACTCTCTCTCATACTGGCCATGTGAGTCCTATTAAAGTCTCACATTTCTCCCAGTGGTATCCACAGGGGGGTTTCCAAACACACAATGTGGTTGATAAGAAATTTGTTTGGCAGACCCCGCAGAGGAATAAAGAAATTATCAGCCCTTGCACCCAAGTCTCGTTGGCGAAGTGTTTGGCTCCTGGATGAGGAGGGGATGGGATGGTGGTTCCCACCAGCAGCTCTGGCAAGAACAGAAAGGGAACAGCAAGGGAACAGAAAGTCAGCAGGGATTGTACCCCTTCATAGTGCAAATTCACACAGAGGCTCTTCATTTATCATGTTCCTGATTAAAAGGCAATCATATTTCTATGACTTTCATTTCAGCCACATGGTGGGATTCTTGGAGCTGTCCTGTGCAGGGCCAGGAGTTGGACTCTGTGATCCTTGTGGGTCCCTTCCTGCTCAGGATATTCTCAGATAGATGAACGAGAAGCAGGAAAAGTGGCTTTGCAGCCCAGACCACTGAACAAATCCTTTCACAAATGCTCAGCTCTCTTTGCCCTGGTCTCTGGGGTGGCATGAGCTCCATCTGCCCCTTTCAGACAGGTCACTTGCTCCATCCCTGTCCTGTCCCCACTGAGCTGCTGCACAAACCCTTTTGCCTCCTTGCTTTAAACAGGTCCCTGCTGCTCTTTGGGGTAATAACTTTTCCTTCATTCTTGCAGCTGCGAGTTGGCTTAATGGAGACGACAATAAGCACGTCTGAGCTTTCAAATAAAACCCCAAACCAACAGAAAAACAACCCAACCAAAACAGAAAACACCCAAAGGAGATAAAAAAGAAATCTTCACTGGAGAGAAGCGAACTAAAGTTTCCCATGCAGAGCAGCAAAGCAGCTCTGCAACCTTCTCTCTGCCAGTATAATCAGAAAGGCATTTCTTTATTTTTTTTTGGTAAGAGTGCGCATATCAGCACTTAAAAAGGGAAAATAAATTACGAAGAGTGGAGCTGCTGGAGGCAGGAATCATCTTCTAGGAAAGAGGAATGAAGCCTGCAGCTCCATTTAGTTAATATGTTTCCACAAAGCGGGTGTGCTTGAGAGTTTTATACGAGCTCCTGAGCCGTCTGACACCGTTAGCAGGGAGTTTCTAGAGGTGGTACCACAGAGAGGGAGTCGCTTGGAGAGCAGGTGTTATTTCTAAAACAAAGATTATGGTTTATGGCCTTGCAATTACAGAGTTCTTTCCAGCAATGTTATTGCTACTGCTGTTGGCTTGTGCATTCAGGCAATGTTTGGGTTGCATTTCAGAGGAGAAATTGATGGTGCAGTTATTATCCCTTTGATGAAATCCCACTCTCCTATAAAGGATGCATAAAGTTCTGTTCCCTGAATATATCTGGCAATCAAACAACGGCACTAAACTTGCTTGTGGTTCCTTTTCCTAGTTAGCACTTTGCCTAAAAACTTTCCCTCCACCCTTCCAGCTGTCCATGGGGAGCCCAGCCTGGTTTCTTTATGTCTCTGGCACACCCTCAAATCCCCAGGATCTGAATCCTTGTGCCTTGAAATGGGGCTGTGCCCCTGAAGCTCCTGTTCTGACATTGCACATGGACTTGATTTTGGGCATTTCCTTCTCTTGCTTCTTCTCCCTTCCTCCCCTGCCTGGGTCCTGAGTGAAGAGCAGTCCTCAGGCTTTCCAAATTTAATGAGGTTTGACTCAGCCCTCAGTGCCTTATTATTTATAGAGGCTTCCAGGAGGAGAACTCGTAACTGATGTTCACCAGAGCAGATGTTCTTTAGAGAGGGTCGTTGTATGCAGAGAGTACCTGAAATATCTGTTAGTTAGAGAGAGATGTTGGTCTTTTATGGACTCCCTCCTGTCATCACCACATTTATCAAAGTAACTCCTTGCCTGCTGGTCAGCAGTCTGGGGAAGGGAGGAAAACACAGTCAGAATTTGGGGTTTCCCAACCACAATTATTTGAAAAAAAACAGATTTGATTTTTGAATTTTGAGCCCTCATTTGAGTAATTAAACCCCAGTGGGTCTTAGCAATGCATAGCCCAGGGGGAACAGGAGGGGAAGGACAGGATAGGTAGGTAATAGCCCTGGAACTTGCTGCTGAGAGCATTGAGGAAGGAGAATTTAGTTGGGTCCTCAGCTAGTTTGCTTGAAAAACCAAGTTACTAGAACTGGAGCTTAAAGTGCACTGTAATACTCAGGGAAGGACTTCTCTCTCCTGGCAGTGCTGGCACTGCAGGAGCTCTCAAATCCCCACAGCTTCCAGGAGTTTTGCCAGTTTTAGTCTTCTCTTGCTTAATAGAGACCTGAAGGTGCCTGAGAGATGCTGAGCAAAGCCTGGTTGGTTCCTGGTGGTCGATCAGATTAGGAACAGAGTTCCAGTTCACCAAACATTTTATGTCTGATAATGGCACTTCCTGATGCATTGGGCCAGAAAAGTAGAAACCAGATTGAAATAAAGATGCTGCCTGCCTCTGCCAGGCCCTCTGAGTGGGTTTGCTGCCCTTCTGCACAGGGACACCCAGCCTATCTCAGATGCATCTGGACTCTGCTGCTGTTGTTTCTTCGTCAGAGCATGGCCAGCCAGAGATGAAGTAACAAGATACTGGCTATGCAGGATGCTGGCTTTTAACTCACTGGTCTGCTTTTCAGTCTAAGGCAGGTCAAAAGAGGAAAAAAAACCACCTTTTTTTTTGTGTTTTATTAGCCCATGGATGGGGTTTGTCTGCATCATACAACCAGCCTGATGATTTGACCTCAGTGGAATCAAGTGTGCAAGAGAAAGCCAAGACTGCCCATGCATGTGAACACAGAGTCAGGCTTTGGATCCTTCCTCTGGGTTTTTCTAAGAGCCATTCAAGCATTATCTGCCTTAAAATAGCTTCATTCCTTATTATTGTTATTGTTTTTAGCACCAAGACAGCTTTTTTTACTGAATGGGTTTTATTTCCAGAAGAATGTGGACTATGCAGAGATTAGTGGTGTATCTATCAAAGCAAAAAAAAAAAAAGGAGTGGAAATAAAAAAGGGATAGAAAAATACTGGAAAAAAAATTGAAGAGATACCAGCTGAGCTTAGTGATTGCTGTGGTTTGGTTGGGTGTCCTCCTTTGCTCCAGGAACAATGGTCCCCAATTTTCCAGATAATCACAATTTTCCTCATTTGTGAGAGAATTTGCCAATTTTCCTCATTTGCCGGAGAATGCCATGATGTCCTATTTCCTGCCACTCTGTGTGACATATAATGAGGGAGGGAGGGTGACTGTCTGGAGAGCTCAGGCTGCACAGGGCCATGGAAACTGAGGATATCCAAAATTACAGCTTGAAATGAGCCACCTGGGTACTAGAGAAACATTTTATTTGGGGGATTTCTTTGGACATTTGCCTCCCTAACACATCTCTAGCATCTTTCTGCTTTCCATAGCTGAAACCTGTTCTTCCTGTGGGGTTTTCAGCAGATCCTTTTGCTTCTCTCTTCTTTCTGTAACCCCCTTGGAAAAGCAACAATGCCCTGGGAGAGATCCCATGTTTGTCTCCAAAAGCCTTGTGGTGCCTCCATAGGGTGTGGACATCCCATGCTTTCATAGTACATGGAGAGGAATGGGAATTTCTGAACAGCAAACCATCTCAACCCATCTGAGAGAACTCAGGTGGATGGTGTCCAGAATTCTCCATTCCTCTGTTGGCTGCTGAGGGATGTGAGTGACCAGCTCAGACAAAGAAAAGCACAGTGGGGCCTGATTTAATATTTTTAGACACATCTGCAAGGTCTGACGGGGTCACTGAGGGCTTTGGGATCAGCATGTCTACTTGAACACCCACTTGCTCATAAGCAAACCACCAGCAGGAGCTGAGAGCACACCACACTCACGTTTTCCTTCCTTTGACCCAAGGCCAGGGGACTTTGGAGGTGTTCAAGGCCAGGCTGGATGGAGCTCTGAGCAATGTGGTCTGGTGGAAAGTGTTCCTCCATGGAAGGGCAGGTTGGAATTAGATGATCTTTACTATCCCTTGCCCTCCAAAGCATTCTATGATTCCATGACCATTTCCACTGCCCCTCCTGGTGCTCAGCTCCACTTGCATTTCCCCTTCTGGCCCCAAGTTCCCAAGCTGAGCTGCTATCCTAAATTCCAGAATCCCTGAGACACACCACGTTTTGCACGTAGGAACAAGGCAAACCATGACATTGTCAAGTCTGTAAGTGCTGGGTTGCCACTTTTTCTCTGATTGCCTGCAGTCTGCATTCAGCCTTTCTGCCAGCCTGAACAGACTTACACCCCCCCATGCCCTGCTGACCTGGCCTCACCACCTTTGCTGCAAAGAACATCCCAAATATTGATCAGGAACACAACGAGGACACTTCCCTGCCTGTCTGTCCGTGCTCACGACACGTCCACGCACCCACATAGACATGGAAGATTTCCATTTGTGGTCCCAACCTAAGCATTTACAATTCCTCTCGTGCTCCTCGTGCTTTCTTCTGAAGGAAGGCAAATAACAGTGTGAATAATCAATTTCCTAACTGGAATTAAAACCGGCTCCAGTTAAAATAAGGGGAAGCGTGAACCAGCATGTAAAGTAGGATGGAGGGGTTATCTGAGCTCCCATTAATACCCTGCTCATGTAGGAGGACAATTAACGTGTGCATGAGAACGATTAAGCAGAAGGTAAACGACATGAAATGCGCCCATTCAGCAAAGGGGATGGCTCGTGGACAGGGCTGCTGTGAGAGGTTTTCTGGCTCAGCTGGAACAGCACTGTCAAAAAGGATGTGGTTTCTCAGTTTGCTCAGAGCCACAGACCAAAATAGGGTGATAAAGATCCAGTCTCACCCTGGGCTTTTATCAGAGGTTGGGCTGTTTAATGAGAATAAAGGCAGGACTGGGAATGGGTTTAGTCATAGAATCATAGGATAGAATCATAGAATCAGTTGGGTTGGAAGAGACCTCCGAGATCATCAAGTCCAACCCTTAATCCAACCCCACTGTGA
>JAOXXN010000265.1:798705-811268 GCA_026770055.1 Myrmophylax atrothorax
AATTACTTTTGGCTAATTCAATCAAGGGGTTTGAATACACATTTGGATAATTCTGATTGATGTACAAGGGACCCCTGTGATTAAGGGTCTGGAGATGCATGCCATTCTTATGCTATTGGAGGTAATAATTAAAATCATAGAATAATAGAGTTGTTAAGGTTGGAAAAGACCTCTTAAGATCATCCAGTCCAACTGTTAATCCACCACTACCAAGACCACCAATAAACCATATTCCTGAGTGCCACATCTTTCAACTCCCTCCAGGGAAGGTGCCCTTGTCTATGGCAGTGGAGTTGGAATGAGATGATCCTGAAGGTCACTTCCAACCCAAACCATTCTAGGGGTCTGTATTGGAGAGGACCAGCAAATTGTCTGGTGTTCTTGGAAGAAAAAGCACAAGAGTTGTTTTTGGGTCAGTAATGAGGGACTGACTGATGGGATAGGAGAGGAATCCTTGGGAAGTCAAAAGGCCTCAGTGAGACCCAGCTGAGCAGAGAGGGCTGCTGAGGGATTTGGCATTGATGGAGGTTGGCTGATGGAAAAGGTGGGACTTGCTGGTGAGAAAGGTGGTCTGTGCTGAGACTGGACAGCAGAGAGACCTGTCCTTGGTTGGGCATCACAGACAAAAGGCGAGGAAGCATTGGTAGGTTGGGAGCATCCTTCAGTGAAGGAGCAGCCTGTGGGAGGTGAATGGAAGAGGTCTCGTCCACTGGATCACTTTTCTGGCTGTTTGCATGAAAGGGAAGAAAGGTCAAATGTGAAGTTTTGTCCCCAGATGGTCTTTCCCTTTTATCTGAGGCAATATTGGAAGATAAGCATTTGCTTTCCCTTTTTCTTTTCTCCTTTTATTTTCTGTGGATAAACACAGATTATGAAGGTTATAAAAAGCTTCAAGGGATGTTTTTTATCTGATAGTAAGTCCTTAATAGGTTACCTTGGCATTGAGAAGTCCAGGAGCTGAAAGAGTCAGCAATTGAATCACAATAACCTTTGCAGAGCACAACCTCATCAGTGGGGCTGGGGCCCAGAGGTAGGTGGGACCTCATTACCTCAACCTTAGCCCCAGGGATGTCAACTGACAAAAGGGACTGGGGAGAGAGTCTGGGCTGCCTGATTTCCTTGGAGAGCTTATTTTTAGGTTCCCCTTTCCCCTGGCCTTGCAGATAACCTGTCCCCACTTTGCTGACAGGAATTGTTCTCAAGCCATTGCTCCATCCACCCACTCAAACCCACAGTTCTCAGCAAGGGAGTGAGGAAAGAGCTTTGGGTCCCAGATTTCTATTTTCAGTGGTGCACTCACATCCCACCACTCTGTGCATCTCTGCACTCATTTAGCACCAGCACCTGAGACAAACATCAGTACAAGAACAGCCAATCTCACTTTGACCAGTGATACAATCTCTGGGATATGATTTTTGAAATGCCCAAATCTTCAGCAGAGCAGGAGCTTTGGTCTGCCAATGTTCTGCTGCAAAGGGAAATTGCAAATGTGTTTGTCTGTCTCCAAGATTGGCTGTGACAGGCTGTGATTGAGTTCGTTGCCCTCACTGATGGCTGGAGCTGCACAGGGCACTGCTCCAGCTGAGGTGTGGGAATGCCCCCATTCACATCAGATTCCCTGTGTTATCTGCTCCAGGGAGCAGGTCCTTTGGAGGGGATGTTTCTGCTCTCCACGTGTGTTCCTCCCACTCCAGACTCTGTTGAGTGTATTTTATCAGGGTCTGTTGTGATAGGACAACGGGTAATGGTTTTACACTGGAGGAGGTTCCATTTAGATTAGGTAGAAGGAAGTTTTTCACAGTGAGGGTGGAGAAACATCAGCACAGGTTTCCCAGAGCGGTGGTGGATGCCCCTTCCTTACAAACATTCAAGGCCAGGTTGAACTGGGCTCTGAGAACCCTGATCTAGTTGAAGATGCCCCTGCTTGTTGTAGAGGTGTTGAACTAGATCACCTTTAAAGATCCCTTCCAACCCAAACATTCCATGATTCCATGACTTTACACAGTCAGTGCATGTGTGTGCTCGCCTTTACATCACCCCACGGCCCCTTGGTCGTGACGGACACCCCATGATCCACTGGTGAGTGAATCCTCAATCCAGGCAGGTGAGCCTGGTGTGTGCTCACGTGTGTACAAGTGCTGCTGGGTGTGTCCACATCCCCTGTTTTACCTGCTGGAATATTCCCACCTCCTTGCCTGCTGCTGTGTGGACATGTGCTCTGCTGCCCACGTGCCCATGCCGGTGCCTGGGTCTCCACACACATTTCGTGCCTCCCATTGCCAAAGGGCATCTGGCTTCCTCTCAAGTGGCACAGTGGTGTGAGGAGCCGTGGGTGTCTCAAAGCTCACCCCGTCTGGCCACAGTGAAAGGGCCCTTTGTGGTGCTGCTGTGTCCCCCCCTCCCCAGGGCTGCCGACACTCTGGGTCACCGCGTTCCCGGCGTGGTGGGATGAGCTCACTCTGTGAAGAGTCTGGTCCCTCTGTCATGAACAGACACTTATAAAGGGCTTGTATTCATGATCCAGCCCATGTTATGATCCATCTGTCTTCATTCCGTCCCACATCACTCCCCGCCTCAGTTTCTGAGCCATCCCACACAAGGATTTAGACTCCAGGCCAACCGTCGTGTTGAGATCTTTGTCTCTGGTCAGTCCCATTTACTCTCGCTGCACTTCTGGGTATTTCTGAACCAAAACCTTGCAGGCCTCTGAGTCTTTATGGTGTTGCTGTTTGAATTATTTTTATCTACAGTTCAAGCCCCGCTTTAGAGCTGACCAGAGTTTTGGGGAGCACTTTGGGTTTTGCACCTCATGAGCTGATACCCGCGTTCTCCTACGTAAAACTTGAATTTTCATACTTCTTTTTTGCACTGTTGTTCCCTCAATCTCAGTCAGAACCACTGTAACTCAAAGCAGCCATTCACACTCTTCTTACAAAAATCCAGGAGTGATGGCAGTGACAGGGCAAGTATTTAAAAGTTAGCAAGTTCCCCAAATGTTGGCCATGTAAATGAAATTCCACCAGTCTGAGAGAAACGAAAGTGCTGGAGTGGCACCAGGATGACCTTTGAGATTATCCACTGGGATCATCAATATGAGCATCCAGCATCACGACCCTCTCTGTGAGCACTGAACTTTACCTCTGGGAATGTCAAATATGGATCTTTATTCTCCATGAAGGACCTGGAGTTGCTCTGTAGAGCACCTGTGGTTGGATATATGCCTGATGAAGTGACCCATGGAGGAAGAGGCTGCTCTGTTGCCAGTGGGATTGAAATCCTGTGGAGCTTGGGAAGCAGACACAGAGACTGTACAGGCTCCTGTGGTGAAGGAGCAGAGTTGTCCCACGCTCCTGCCTTTGTTCCAGCAGAATGGTCAGTGGTGGCAGCTTTTTCCCTGATGTAGTTTCATTCTTCCAAGATGCTCTGCTGGACAGCACTTGTAATAGCCTGAAGGCAAAATTTGGATAGTAAATCTGGCATCTAGAGAGGCCTCACCTCAAGTGCTGTATCCAGTTCTGGGTCCCTCAGTTCAGGAAGGATGTTGAGATGCTGGAGCAAGTCCAGAGAAGAGCAACAAGGCTGGTGAAGGGATTTGAACACAAACCCTGTGAGGAGAGGCTGAGGGATCTGGGATTGTTCAGCCTGGAAAAGAGGAGGCTCAGGGGGCACCTCATCACTCTCCACAACTCCCTGAAAGGATGTTGTAGTCAGGTGGGGGTTGGTCTCTTCTCCCAGGCAACCAGCAGGAGAATGAGATGGCACAGACTTGAGCTCTGCCAGGGGAGGTTTAGGTTGGATGTTAAGAGGAAATTCTTTGCAGAGAGAGTGCTCAGGCATTGGCATGGGCTGCCTAGAGAGGGGGTGGATTCCCCATCCCTGGAGGTTTTTGAGACTGGATGTGGCACTCAGTGTCATGGGCTGGTGATTACAGTGGGGTTGGATCAAGGGCTGGACTTGATGGTCCAACCCAGCTGATTCTGTGATTCTGTGCTTCAAATGGCCTCTTCCTTTGGCCAAGCACAGCCTGATGCAGACACCCTCCCTCAGAGGTGCCACTGCTGCCAGGATGGAGCTTCCTGGGACAAACCTGCAAGTCAATCCTTGAGTACCCTCCCTCATTTTCCATTAATAGAGGACAAAGCCCAATATTTCAGGTTCAAGTGAGTTTTATTTTTGGTTGCAGGGTTGGGATAAGCAAAGAACAAGTGTCCAGGGACTACAAGAGCACAAGCACTTAAAATCTCTTGGCCTAAGGTGGCCACATCCAGCAGAGCCAGGAGCTGTGATGCCTTGTGGAGAGGAAGCAGGAGGAATTGCAGGTTCAGGGCTCTGACTCCTGCACTGAGCAGCCCAGCCCAGTCCTTGATGGGGGCTGCACAGAAAGGCCTCAGCCCTGTGCCATAGGTGAGTGCCAGCAGCCTGTTAATGGATTGCCTGGCAGGGCTTGTTGCTGAACACTGATCTCTTGGCAGGCCATTACCTTGAAAAATGAGCTCTGCCGAGCTTGCCTTGTGTTGTTACAAACTAATGATTTGCATTGATTAGCACATGGCTCATGAGTGTCTAATTTATCAATCAGGGAGCGCCAGGGGAGTGTGTGTAAACCATGCTCTCAAAAATGATGTCATCTGTCAATTGGCTCATGAATGTGAAAGCTGCATATACCTGACACCCTCTCCCTGGTGAGAGAGAGGAAGGACCTGCTCATCTCTTTCTCACTCATTCCAACTCTGTAACTGTTTCACTGGGATGAGCCCTGCAGTTCAGGGACACACTTAAATCTGTAATTATTATTTTTATGGTGCTGGGAGTCATAAACCCTCTGTGTTAGGTGATGTCCAAGCCCAGGAATGAAAGGTCTGTCTTTTATTTCTGTCTAATTGAAATCATAATTCCATGGCAGCCAGGAGTATCAATTTCTATAAATGTTAATGAGGATTTCAGGAACCACAGTGGGATGGCACAGTAGTCATGTGCTGTGGACTATGGATAGAAGGGGACCTCTGTCAGCTAGGAATTTGTCTTCTGGCTTGAAGGACCCTCTGGCCCAAAGCAGGAGTTTCAATGGCTTGAAGCTGATAGAGGATAGAGTTAGATTCGATATTAGAAAGAAATTCTTGACTGTGAGGGTGGTGAGGCCCTGGCACAGGTTGCCCAGAGAAGCTGTGGCTGCCCCTGGATCCCTGGAAGTGTTCAAGGCCAGGGTGGACAGGGCTTGGAGCAACCTGGGCTAGTGGAAGGTGTCCCTGCCCATGGCAGGGAGTTTGGAATGCGAAGGTCTTTACGGCCTCTTCCAAGACAAACCACTCTATGATTCCATGATTCCAGTGTATCCCAGAGTGCTTGATCTGTTGTGGGACTGACTGACATGAAACTGGAACACCCAGTAGCCATGTCAAGGCATGGTGACCCACATGTCCCTAGAAAAGAAAACAGATGCCCATCGGCATCTTGTCCCACGTTTCTCCTTGACCTCCTGAAGTAAGAGGAGCCCTCCTCTGCTGTGCTGTGCTGTGCTTGCCCTGCAAGGGTCATCTCCTCTCCAGCAGTCAGGCACATCTGTTTGACCCACTTTCTCAGCCTGGCTGGATTACATGAGGTCAGTGGGTGACTCCTCTGCAGGGATTAGACCCTGTGCCCCTGCCCAGTGCTGCCACCTGTGCTCCCTGCCAGGACCAGCCGAGGGGGTGTGTGGGAGGATTACAGTGCAATGCCTGCAGATGACAGGGATTAGCCAGCAGTTATTCTAGGAAAGCTATTTTCTTGAAAACCCCGTGTTTGCTGCTGGGAGAAAAAGCCCTGGGAACTCTGTGGATGGAGAAGGGAGGAAGAACCCTTCTCCTTGGATGTTGCAGTGCTGTGGTTGTAGCAAATAAATCCTGCTTGCCTTCCAGTGACAAGATTTGTTTCATCAAAGGTTGGAGTCGATGATCTTGGAGGTCTTTTCCAATGATTCCATCATTCTATCATTTGGATCTCCAGGACAAAAGAAATGCAAACCAGGAACCTCAAGGGATTGCAAGGCCCACCTGCTTTGCTGTCCCTTCAGTTGTGTGTGATCAGCTGTACCTACACATTAGGAGAGTAACTTTTACGGGGGCGGGTGGTAATAGGACAAGGAAGAACCATTTGAAACTAAAAAATGAGAGATTTAGATTAGATATCAGGAAGAAATTCTTCACTGTGAGGGTAGTGAGGCCCTGGCAGAGGTTGCCCAGAGAAGCTGTGGCTGTCCCATTCCTGGAAGTGTTCAGGGGCAGGTTGGATGGGGCTTGGAGTAACCTGGGCTAGTGGAAGGTGTCCCTGCTCATGGCAGGAGATTGGAACTAAATGACCTTTAAGGTCCTTTCCCACCCAAACCATTCTGAGATTCCAAGACTCCGCTGTCCAGAGCAGATCTCACCTCTGGTGGGAGTGGCTGCTGTCATGACACACTTGGAGTCCAGACAGCCCTAAAAGAATGAATGGAAGGAACACTAAAACACCTGGTTTTCCAGGCTCCTGCTCTCCATATGGCTGAAGGTGCTCTGAGATCTGTTCTTGGATGGGCTGGCATTGTCCATGGAAGCAGCACTTTAAAACACCTGTACAGGAGGGGACAGAGTGAGCTGCTGGCTGCTGGCTGTGAGACACGAGTTAAAGATACCTCATCCCTCACTTTTTCAATTAGCGTTTCTAAAAGCCTTTCAGATCGGTAGATAGACAGGGCTATTGAAATGCCATGTTTTATTAGGAATTGATCTCCTGTTAATAGGCTTTAGGCAAATTAGAACAGATTATTTTACTGGAAAACTCAGGCCAAGACGGAGGGAAATGGGAGGAACATGGAGTGTCACCGGCCCCTTCCCCATCTTTGATCAATAGATCTCCATCATGGAACCCAAATCAATGGGAAAGCAGGAGCAGATGATCACCATAATGACCTGCCATTAGATCATGCACTGCCTGCTGTGTCTTTGCCCCCTCTCCATGCCAGGAACAGCAGCCAGCAGTGCCAGTGTCCACTGGGGAACATTAAGTTCATAAACCAGGGAGGAGCTGATATTGGAAAAGCAATAAAGTCTTAGCGGCCCCTGTGCAGTCGTAAGGCTGTGGTTGGACACTGCTCAGAGCAGCCTGGATTGATGCCCTGGGCTCCAGGGCTGCCTGGAGCTCCTGGAAATGGTGCTTGCAGATCCTTAATCCAATAGTGAGAAATAACGATGGTGATTTCAGCGAGGTGCCCTGCAAGAAGGAGAGGTGGGATGACAAAAAAAGGAGAGGTGGGATGACAAAAAAAGGATGCCTCAGGGCATGGGAAGGACAAAGCTTGTCCTCCCAGGTTTGGCCATCCCTGCCCCAAAATAGTTTTCCTCCTCTCCAAGGCAGTGCCACAGCTGTCCTGCTGCTCCCTTGCACCCAGGCAGAGGCAGCAGGGCCCGATTTGGTGACCTGAAGGATTTTTCCTTTGAACTCCACCCTTGCAATCTTCCTGGCAGCCATTTCCTCACCTCCCCTGGGAACTGGGGCAATTTCATGGCCAAAATAAACCACCAGCATGACCTGAGCTGGAGCTGCTGGAGCACTGGCTGCAAGCACTGGGGCAGGAGATGATGAATTCCCTTTTAACTTCATCAGCCCAGAGGCTGCTGACTCTGCACAAAAGCAGAGTGGTGGGGAGGGATGGGTTGGCCATGGTTCACCAAGCTCCTCTTCTGCTTAGTTATTCATTTAATTATTTGTAATGACCATCATCCACGCGGCGTCTGCTCCTGCTGGATGGTCATCAGGATCCCGCTCTGGCCACGCTCTCACCAGCCCTGCATGGTTTTCAAGTGCTTTATACAGAGATATTTATTGAAGGGGGTTTTATTTTGACTCTGATGGACCTGGAATGATGCTCTGGGCGGGAGGTGATGGTTTTAGAGGAGCAGGAAACAGCTGAGCCCAGTTGGCACAGTGGAAATGATCCTTTTTTTTTTTTTTTTTTGTCTGCCAGAGACCAGTCCAAGCTGCTCAGACAATAAGAAAGAAGTGAGGCGGCAGCAGGAGTTCAGGTTTAGGAGTGTGTTTCTGAAGTGAGACTGAAGATAATTTTGAGGGGACACCTCCCACTAGACCAGGGTGCTCCGAGCCCATCCAACCTGACCTTAAACTCTTCCAGGCCTGGAATGTACAAAACCTCTCTGGGCAACCTCTGCCAATGCCTTTTTAATTAAATAAACCCAAACTTGACAGTGTTAACATGCTCCAAACACTGACTCTCAGTCTGTGGGATCAGGCTTTGATGGCTCTGAAGTAAAGCTCTTGAGGAACATCCAGTGTGGATGGATTTGAGCAGGAAGTGTCCCCTTACAGGGAGCAATAACATGAAAGCAGAGGTACATGGCCCTCTCAGACCATGGCTCAGGACTGATGCTCCGGCCTGGAAGGCAAGTGTGTCCTTTGCTCTGGTGATCTTAAAGATATTTTCATTTTGCCATAATCCTGGCTTATCTTCCAGAAAAGGCACCAAGTGCTTGCTACCACCCATTCCTTCTTTGTCCTCCAACTCCCCTGCTCTTTGACCATTTTGAGTCCATCCCCCATAATTTGGAGGGGGTTATTACGTCTCTTTCTTCAATAACCATATAATCTCAACCTCTAAACCCCATGTCCCTCTTAGAAGTGTCATTGAGGCATCTGCCACCGACTTGATGGGGAAACTGTGCTCAAACATCACCCTCCCATGGATCCCTCAGTGGCTGTGGAGACCCAGATAAGGCTGAAAAGCACCAGTCGAGTGATAGAAAGTATCTTCCACCTTCTTTCATCTACCAGACCCATGGGCTGCTTGCCAGGATGCCTGTGGGTCTCACCATGGCCAGGGTAGGAGCTCAGAGAAGGCCAGAGCCTGTGTCTTTAAAGATTAATAGTGTTGTTTGCTCATTAAGGAGATCATTTTGAAGTCAGCGCTCGCCAGAACATTCGAGTGCAAGCATCTGTTTGCTACTGGGAGAGGATATTTATTGTCTGATACTTCAATGGATGTAAATAAACAGCCAGGCCTAGATAATGTTCAGACAAACAAACAAACAGCTGCCAGAAGAGGTCCCCTGGTAGTTGACCTTCGGGAAGCGTCGCGTTGATGTTTTAATAGCAGGCGGCTTTGGGAGCGGAGCCTTCCAGGAAGGAGGATTAATGTGCAGCCTGAGAGGGCTGGGCACTGGCAGCTCCCACCTGTGTGTTGGGTTACACGAGGCCAGGGCAGCTTGGGGGGCTGAGTTGAGCATCTTGTAGTCCAGGGAGTGTTTATGTGTCCAAGACAGACATGCAGGCAGGGTGACACTGTGGTGGAGGTGATGGGTGTGTTTGTAGATGAGTGTGCACACATTCTGGTAGTGGAGGTTGTAGCAGACTGAGCATTTTGAGGTTTGTTCATGGTCCTGGAGCCCCTTCATCGCTTCTTGGTCCCCTCCCTCTCACCTTGCAGAGGTGCTTGTGGTTCACAGGCACTTTGGAGGGAACTGTCAGTCAGGGTCTCATCCCATAGCCTAATAAGAACATATTGAATATAAAAATACCTCTATTTTGGTCAACCTTGATCCATCTCAGCACCCCATCTCCACGTGGGGCTTGGAGCAAAAAAGAGCAGGAACAGAGCAAATGGCTGGTTTGTGCTTCACATTCCCTGCAATTGGGAACTTGGGAAGCTTCCCAAGCAGAGATTGTGTCTGTGTCTCTGACTTTAGTGATGATCACCTGCAGGCTTTGATGAGAATCTTCTCTTTTCCCCTTCCCAGGCTCTTCTTTTTTTTTTTTTTTTTTTTTTTTTAGCTAAACCAAACACCCTGGTTCTAGTGGGAGCCTTGGAGCCAGGAATAAATCTCTCTTTAAGAGAAACTGTTGTTGTATCATCTGATGCTCAGGACTGTGAAGAATGTGAAGGAAAGGTGGAGATCCTTTGGGTTCCGTGCCTGGGGTCCAACATAAAAAAGACAGAATTTAAGGCAGGTAAAGGCTTGAGTTAAGGGCCAGCCTTCTGGCTGCAGCCTCCAATAATCACCTCATTGCTGGCACATGGTCTGTGCAGCGTGGGTTGATGTCTGCCAGATTTTCTGGCCTTTTTCTCAGTTTTCTTTCCTTTTTTATCTACTGGTTTCAACTAGAGAGAGGTTTCTGCACTTGCACGTGTGTGCATGAGTGCACACGTGTGTGTTTGCACATGGAGGGTGGAATGAGCCTCTGTTCCTCCTTCTCCAACTCCCTCTCTGCAAAATAATGATTTTTCAGGCAATTAGGCCAGCAATAGCTGTTAAATCACTTCCGATGAGCTCCGTGTTCCTGGTGTGAAACCTCTGCAACCTTCTACCTGCACCAACTGCACAGGGGAGATCCCTGGGGGCTGTGCCTCCTGTCTCCATGGTTTGTTAACTCCAGCTGGCTGTTTGTCCAGCCTGCCTCTTCCATCTCCGAGCTCTTTCCCCTCTAATGGGCACTGGCAGAGGCTGAGGACAGTGACTGAGCCCTGGGGTGATAATTGCCTGCTTACATACCTGGCAGCCTGCAGGTCTGACCCTGATGATGCTGAAAAATCAAGGGCAAAGCAGAGAAGATGTGAGGTTTGTTTAGCACGGGGATCAGCAGAGGGTGAGGATGCTCTGCAGATCCTCTGACAGAGATGGGCAGCCAGGAGGGCCTGGAGGAGAAGCAGAGGCTGCAGACAGAGCTCACTGACTGCTCCCAGAGAGAGAACCTGGAGCTGGAAAGCCTCAGTGGGAAATGGGAAAGGCTCCTGCTCTGGGAGTGTTTGAGCTGCCCAAGGCAGAGCCCCATCAGGGAGACTCCTGTGCTCCTCAGCCTGCTGCCCTTTCTGTCTCCTTCCTTTGTCCTGACCATCCTAAGGGGAATGACTCATCCTGAGCTTATTGGCATCTTTGCCCTTGACCTCATGGGTGGTTCACTTCAGTGTCCACTTTCAAGAAGGAAGACTTGAAGGAGCTGAATTGGCATTGGAATGGCCTGCCCAGGGAGGGGGTGGATTCACCATCCCTGGAGGTTTTTAAGGTGAGACTGGACGTGGCACTGAGTGCCATGATCTGGTGATCAAAGTGGGGTTGGATTAAGGGTTGGACTTGATGATCTTGGAGGTCTCTTCCAACCCAACTGATTCTATGATTTTGAGTCTCACCCTCACTCACAGCCACACAGATTGTGGTGCTGCCTGAATGGCTTCCTGCCTTGGCTTCTTTCTCCTCTAAGAGACCAACCCATCAACACCTTTCTGGAGGTGACAGAATTGCCATGGCTGTGAGCATCTGTCTGGAAGCCTTCTGTCATGAATCCAGACATTTTACTGATGTAGTATCTAAATAAAACTATGTTCTTTGTTCAGTCTTTAACTCAATGAGCAGGATGTCCGTACTCTAAATACAGAGGCAGTTATTGCTGTGCCAGAGACTTCAGACTTGTTATGATTAAGAAAATGAGGGCTTGGTGTAAATTGTAGAACCTGCATGTCACAGAACTGCATTGTATTCATACTGGAAAGCTGACTAAAAAGGTTGTCAACAAAAATTCAGAAATTAAACATATTCATATCTATTATTGCCTGATGAATCCAAGCAAGAACGCTGTTGAAAAGCCCTTCCTTTAAACTTAGTTGTAACTACTGTTGCTCCTCCCACATCACAGAGTTCAGAGAGCTTGTATATGAAAGGTATACACAGGGGGAAAACCCACTTGTGCCTCACAATTCCATTAAAAGGATCTGTACTATTCCTTTCTCCACTCACTTTAAAATTCACTTGAAGCAGCAGCAGTTTTAACCAAAGCTTTCTCACAGCAGGGAAATTACACTTATCTCAAATAATACCAAAGGTGTTAACTCTTAACAGGTTCCTTTTATTCACCAAAATCAATATTTTAAAGACAGGAAATTTGCCAGCCCTTAACTTCCAATAATGCAATTCTAAAAGGTGACAGGCAGGCACACATAAAATATGGAAACATACATGTGTATACAACATCCAGGGATATACGCACAGTGGGGGCAGACAAGGACACAGAGAATGAAACTTAAAAGGTATTTATGAACTCACATTTCTGGATTTCCCGATTTCTGTTCATATTTTCAAACCATTTACTATAACAGAAATGATAATAAATCTCAGATGTGTCACTGGTGGGGAAGTAAATGACTGGAAAGATATACCTAAACTATTTGCTTATGGAAGACAAAATCCATGTAGGACTCAGCAAGGGAAGAAGCAGGACAGAAACAGGAGGTCCCAGCAGCAACAGCCCTTACTGCCTTTGAAATAGTAATGTCAAGCTTAAAAAAAGAAATATTCCATTATTCCTGGCACCTGCTGAGAAAATGTTTCCTCCATCTTGCAGGTATCTGAGAGTAGAACTTCACTTTCTCACAGAAAGCTGCTGTTTATCTGATAAAATAAGATAAAATCAGTAGATTTTGTAACTTTAATATGTATATGGACTGTGGTAAACAAACATTAAAGACTATCCTGATGAAATCTACCTCATCACTGTCTGTCACTCCCTGAAAGGAAGTTCTGGCCAGCTGGGGGTTGGTCTCTTCTCCC
>JAOXXN010000265.1:829037-841225 GCA_026770055.1 Myrmophylax atrothorax
TTTCAGAGGAAGGTTTTACTGCAGCAACCTCCCTTCCCCACCAGAAATTCTGTGAGAGTTAGCAAGGCACACTTTGGGGGTATATAAAACTACCTACCCTTATGGTAAAGGATAATTTAAACACAGTCCAGTATATAATTTTCCTCATCTATTTGTAGCCCACATAAGCAATGCAGAAAAGGATGACAGACACCAAGCCACAACACAAACATTGCAAATGTCAGCTAAGAGACGTATTCTATTCTGAGAGATAATGAGCTACACTAACAAGAGCAGAACAAAAGATTAGCATTAATCCATTCTTTTAACATTTATCACAGGTAGAATATTTAGTGGCAAACCTCTCACAGCTGCTTCATCTGATGGGAAAATGAAATTTTTTACCAAACACAACTTCAATGAATGTAAAAGCTTCCATGAATTTATGGGCTTCAACAGTCTCATGGAACATGTAGGCAAAAGTTGTTTCACACAGCATCTTTACAACACTTGAAAAATACATGATGATGAGAAATGTATGCAGAATATTGTCCTTCCATCACAGCTTTCTACATTCATGCTTTATGGGATCAGAACTCCAGCTATAACCATGAAATAATAACCCCACTTTTTATGTAAGAGCATTTTCTTCTACTCCTTGTCCAAAACATGGTACTTCTAACATTAAAGTAAAATCAATGAAATATTTATTGTCTGGCAAGCTGGATGTTCAAGGTAACATGCATATACTTTACTAATAGGCAAGAAAAAAAGATGAACAAAGGAAATTTAATTATTCCATTAACACCAGAGAATAATCTACACATGAAAGTCAAGTGTTCCAGCAGAAGAACACTTTTTTAATGTTTTGTTTCTTCCATCCATTAAGAGCACTGGTTGGTAGGAGCTACAGTAGGGGATGTCAGATTGGGTGATTTATAGAAATGCCTCCATTTACTGCAACACTCTCCCTCTTCAGAACATTTCTGCCAGTAAGGATGAAAACCACAACCCTTCCTCTTTGCTGCTTGAAGAACAAAGTCAATGCTTAATTTGGTCAAGCACAACAGGGAAAACCTGAGAAGTGCAAAAGAAAGTACAAAGAAATTCAACTAACCTGAATTTCCTAAAAAATTACTAGAGAAGTACATACACACTGGGACAAACAAAAGTTCCTTTGAACCAGGAAAAGGGTTCATTGGTGAAACCAATTCCACAGCAAACAAGATTCCTGTTGGAATATGACAGAAAACAACTCATACTGATGACACATTTATGGATGTTTGACTGATTTGGGCCTGACAAGAAAAGCCTAAATAAAACAAAAGAATTTCTGATGTTTCTTTGAAAGGAACTGTTGTGACTTCCTGTAAAAAGTACACACCAGCTGAAAGTCTATTTGGAGACCTCGTCCCTGTTGGAATTACCGTGCATGGCGTGTGTGGCAGGTGGGAATCGGCAGCCTTGTAACAAGTCACCTCCCCAGTCTGTTCACTTCTTAAATCTCCAAACAATGCAGGTGGCAAGAGCTCCCCACTCCTAAAATCTGCCCTGGCAGCCTTTTCCCCTGTCAGCAGAGCTGCCTGGAACGCTTCTCACCTGGTGATGTACTTGTGAAACAAATCTGTTGGACTAGCAAAGCAGACTGGTTTATTAGTCAAGGAATGGGACAGGTTGGAGTTCACATACAGTGAAAGAAGTTGGAACCACACACTGGGCTTAAAACACTGATTTTCTGAAGCACACGCAGAAATAAGTTAATTTTTGACTCACCATGCTATGAAGTGCAGCTGATGAAGAGTGGAACTATAAAAAGTGCAGTCCTATTAACTCCCAGATCATTTTGCTTCTGAAGAAGTTGAGTTAAGAAATACAGAAGCAAATTAGAACAGCTAAAGTGGCATTTAGCCCACTGCCAGCAAATTCCAAAGGTTGAGAGGAAATGAGGGTTTATCTCCTTAATTTGATTTGCTTAATTTGGTCTAGAAAAACAGGTAAAAACCCCAGGAAATTATGTATAATGATACAGTAAGATATGATGGTGCAAAAAAAGCTTCAGTTAATGCAATTGTGTTATAAATAGAAGCAGTCACATGGTGCAACAGAGCAAATGTCCCTTTCAACCAGAGAAAGGCATTTATTCCTTGGAAATTAGTTCCACAGCAAGAGCAAACGATGACTCTGAACAGCAAATACACCCTTCTAATTCCTGAAGCTCAGAACAGCTCATGAGTAACAGAGCAAAGTGACTCCCACACACCTCACCTCCCTCTTTCTTTACAGGAGCTTGCAAAATGCCAAATGTTTTGTTTGTCCAAACCTTTTTCTTTATGACTTTGTATAAATCCCAATCGAAGTATCTTCCACACCAGATCAGCAGAACTGGAGACAAGAAAATGAGTCGTTTGGTAGAACTGACAACAACCAAAAGGATTGAATTTTATTGCAAAGAAAATGTTCTGCCACATGTGCAGGATCTACAGGCATCATTAACAGACTGTGGCACTTCTTCTGTAAAGAAAAAAGTGACCTTTTAGAGAAAAGATTATGCCCGTATGTCTTTATGAATTCTGTTTCACTTATTTAATGTTCTTAGAAACAATGGCAATATTTTCTTCCACTAAAATACATGTAATGTGCATACATAACACATAAATATAAATGTTTGTGTACCTACAAGTTTCTAGTCTTCTATTAAAAATGAAAATCAATAATTGCTCCGGGGTAAAGAATGTTAAGAGAAGTAGAAATTGTCTTACAAGTCTTCTGAAAATTTGACCAAAAGACTGACCCAAAATCACTGGTATTGCCAAATAAATTAATGATTACTGAGCATTTACATAAATAATGACTGTACATGAGTACTTAAAGGCAGCTTATAAGAAACAAGTGGTAATTTTTTTAGCAGAGCCTATTGTGGTAGGACAATTTTTAAACTAAAAGAAGAGTGAGTTAGATTAGATATAAGGAAGAAGTGTTTTACACTGAGGGTGGGCAGGCCCTGGCACGGGATGCCCAGGGAAGCTGTGGCTGCCCCATCCTTGGAAGTGTCCAAGGCCATGCTGGATAGGGCTGGTGGGAGGTGTCTCTGTCCATGGCAAGGGATTGGACTAGATCACCTTTAAAGGTCTCTTCCAATCCAAACATGTCTATGACTCTCTGATCATGTACAGACAGGCTCCAGTGCCTACACCAGGCAGGGTAAGAGCTGGTTTTCAGTTTGCAAACTCAGCCCTTGCCCTTCTTTGAGAGGCCTGGGAGCCAGCAGCACACACTGCTCTGGCAAATTCCTGGCTCTTTAGCATGTTACACAGAAATTAAGGAGCTGTCATTTAGGCCTCGTTATTTAGTGCTACATGTTCATATCCTTCTCCCTTTCAGCTGAGAGATTAGGACCTTATTTTACTCAGTTAATACTTTCTCCAGGGCAGTGTCCCTGTCTGAAAGCAAACAGGAGATCCTTTGGAGTTATCAGAGGCTGATAAAGGACCAAGAGAAGAGATGGCAGCTGAAACTCAGGACTAAGAAGGACAGATACCAATTGTATATGTTTTTTAAAGTCATGGTTTGTACTGTGCTAGACAGAAGATTGTGAGTCTAGTTCTTTTATTTTAAAATATGCAAGGAGTGGAAAAGTAAATAGAGGGGTAGGCAGACATTGATTGCCAGATAGCACTTTGCTGGAATTTGAGATTACCAGGATGTGCCTGCAGTGTCTAATGGGAGACTGCAAGCAAAAAGAAGGCAGGAGAATGACAATCTACAAACAACAGGATTAAAGTGCTCTGTGCAGTTAGGACTATAAAATATTTGAATAATCCTTCCAAAGTTGAAATAGAGAAAGAAGCAATTAGATTTCTCAGAGAAACACAGTTTCTGGAAATACTATCCCTTTCAAAAATGCTATTAAACATATTGAACACACAGGTTTCTGGGGAAGGGGGGAGAGGGTTATGTATTTCTATTTAATTATCTCAGAATAAAATTCTCATTAAAAAAACCCCAAACCCATAAAATGCTGATTTCATTTTGCTTTCAATGACAAGTATAAGGCTAAACTTTCTGCACTCACTGCTGAAATCAGTCATTTGTAGCAGATGAATGCTCACAGTCTGTGCCAGCCTTAACTCCCACCGAGAAACAGGCCCCATTCCAAGGAGAATGGATCAAAAGTGTAGGTCAGCTCCAAGCCAGACACAGCAACAGACTTAATCTTACCTGACATCTTGGGGTACAGCTCAATTAAATCGAGAATCACAACAGGTTGCACTGCAATGAAATTTTTTGCTCATTATTAACAAAACTTCAGCTCTTCCCTTGTGACCTGATTCAGTTGATTTATCCAGGAAAACTAACACTGAAAAAAAAGATGTGGTTATGTTGCTCCTGAGCTGGTTTTGTGAAGGCTCTGACAAACACCAGTCAGTGCAAAGGTGAGGCAGAAATGGAGAGCAACAGCACGTGCAGAGGAGGAATAACAGAGGGAAGGGCAGACAGGCCCAGTTACAGCTGGCCTTTCCATGGTAGGAAGTTGTTAGCTCAACTAAAACATAACTTTAAGCAAAGAATACATTTCCCAATGAGCAAGATCAAGGATTAATTGTTGTTCAGGAACTTCAGAGCCATTACTTTTCCTTTAGTAAGTCCAAAGACAGGTAACAGCCCAGTTTCCCTCCTGAGACAAACCTCCCCACACTGCTGCCTGACTGGTTGCTGAGCTCAACTCAATGCTGTGCTAACAACACTAACACAACACCCCACCCCTTTTTTTTTTTTTTTGACAATTTTGTGCCAGGAAATGCTGCTTTTGTACACACTATTTTTTCACCTGCATTTGCTGCTGCTTCCATACATAGCTCCTACCAGTACACATTTCCATGTGCTGGGCAAAGGAGGGAGAGCAATGCTTTCACTCAGAGCTTTGTAACAAACATTATAATAATAAATGTTATAAAAATAATAATTTCAAAGAAAGGAGGCTGGTCTTCACAAAGCAAGTCCATTACTTCTCATATATATATGTGCACCAAAAAAAAAAAAGAAAATAAGATTTTTTTTATATATATATTTTTTTTTTGCTAAGACCAGGATCATCATCCATTACTGAACAATCATTACAAGGACACCAAGCTAACAAATTCAAATTCATATGACATTCCTAATGGCCCAATGCAGTCAAACAAATATTAAACAAAATGATTGATCAAAATAATATTTTGGCAAATGCAAGATGACATTTAAACAGTATGATTAATTATTAGACTTCTAATGAACTATAATTTGAATGAATCATTTATATATTTCAAATTATTTATGAGCCAGGGGAAGAGCTGTTTACTAAGACTGCTCAAAATACTTTGTCAGTTTGTACAAATGACAACAAGCCAAATCTAACACCAAAGAAAAGGAAAATGAGAGTTTCTATAACTACAATTTTACATTATTATTTTAAAATGCACCCAAAAAGTGTACTGTTTCAAATTTTCTTATCTCCGAAACAAAGCAGAAAATGCATCAGTTGTTGTATTCCAATTCATTTTAGAGTCACAAAGACATCACAAGGAGAAAACAATTATTAAGACCATTTTACTGAAGGAAGAGATGACAGACAATGGAATGGATCACACCAATAAGTCAGATAAAACACAGCATCAAACATGAATAGGAAGTCAGCAGTCACAATTGAGAAGGAAAACGTTAAAAACAACAAATGGTATTTCATTATGGCAAAATTAGTGTAACTTATCTCAGCTAAACATTAAAGATTTAACCATATAAATACACGAGATTTAAAATAGCAATATAGAAAAATAATTTCCCTGGATTCTTCAGAGCTCCTACTGCTTCAGAGCAGAGTCCAGTCACAATTGGAAAAGGAAGGGGAAAATGTCTTGTAAATACTTTACAGCCTGATATTTCTTTTCTCAAACCTAGAATTAAGGATTTCTGCGAGCAGAACCAAAACAAGTGGCTTGTTGGTGCAGCAACATATGCTGACTTGGAAAAAAAAATAACCTTTTGGAAAAATATTTCCATGGAGGCCAGGAATAAAACCAAAACAAACACAAGCAAATAAGATAAAACAAAAAGCAACACCAAAACATTGCAACAACCCAGGACCTTCCTCTGAGCTCCAATGACCACTGTGGTATTACGTGACCTCCTACTTGACTATGATTTTACAGAATTCCTTGTTAATAACTCTCAGCTAAAACTTTTCACCCACGCATATGTAATATATTACTTCCTAGAAATTCTTCCCCATGATACATATGCTCTCTATTTAAAAGATACAAACCCAGTGTTTCATTTCTCTTAAGGATGATTTTGATGGGCCCTTTGGAATGAGACAAGCTGCCTTTACTGGTAGGTGAAAGACTGAAAAATTACTAGCATAAACCCAAGTTCCATAAATTACATAAACCAAGTGCAAATAATGAAAACTCCATCCCCAGACATACTTATCTACTATTAAATCAAGTAGCTCTAAAGATTTTTATCTTGAACAAATAAGAACAATAGAATTTTGACTATGGTAGTTTACACAGCAAAATAAATTACCACTGTTGGACTGCATTGAAAGTCTAGATGTAATAAAAAGTAGCTAATTAACCCATTTATCACAAATACCAAACAGGCCAATGGTTTTTGTAATTATCAAGACAATTCAATTTTTGCTTTAGTGTGCAGGCTTGTTTGCCCAACTCAATTGGAGATCATCAAAATTACTTACAATACACTGTCTAGCAAAGCATGACAAAATTAGTCTGCTACAACCAATTAATTGAACTTAATAAAGCTTTTAAATTATTTTTGTTTATTACCATTCCTTTGGGGTTAATGATGTAGTCCTTTCTGGCTAGGAGGAATAATTAATATTTTTTTAAAGAAAATTAGATTTTCAGTGTGTTAAGATAGACCAACAACTCTCCATAATGCGTAAATAGTAAATTATTTTTCAAACCCGATACTTAAAACATTAATTTATTTCTCTAATAAACCCTTCTGCCTACATACAGCTGCGTGTACATATACAGACAGATTATAAGCAAGATCTCTTGTTATTAAGGCTGATTGCTGAATTACTTCTCAACAAATATGTACTAATTAAAATTAATATTCGTAAATAAATCCCTGTTGTCTTTTGCAATAGAGAGCAATCTGACCATCACCATGTGAATATCACTCTGTAAAGCCTCATGCCACACTATGGCAGGTGATTAGTCAAAAATAGCTGATAAGTGAATTGCTTTAATAACAATGTCAATGCAATTAACATTCAGATATTCAAATGAAGTCATGCCATGTTCATCCACGTGTATTAATGCTGAGAAATTCTAATGAAACTGCTCATTTCTTTTCTGCTTTTTTTAATATAAAGAAAACAACGTATTTACTACTTTGCTACCTTTTCAATTGTTCATTAATGTCAGAAAAAAAATCCCTAACACCTATATTTTAACATAAAGATTCCTACCTGCAGAGCTTATAGTTTATTTTAAGAATGAGTAAGATGCAAACATTGAGGAGATAAACATGATTAAATTTAGGAGGCAACATGTGTCAATTCAGAGAGAGAGCTATTATGAACATCTTACTGTCTCTTCTAAAATACTTCTACAACAAGAGATAAATGTTCCAAAAGGGAGTTGTTCAACAACATCCTTCTCAATCAGTGTCCAACATACTGATTATTTTTTGGAGGAGGAGTGAAGGGTGTGGAGTGGTGTTTTTTTCAGTTGGTTGGTTGTTTTTTGGGGGTATTTTTGTCCTCCTGACAAAACATCACCTGCCAACTCAATCTCAAAAACTCCTGCATGGTAGGAAAAATTCACAGTGTTTTTCTCAATTTGCTTGTATTCACTGCTCAGCACTTCAACTGGGCTGAAAAACACTAACAAGATCAGCTTCAATAACAAAGTACACAAACAGCAAGTGAAGTTAAAATCAAAGCCTTCTTTACCCTTATAAGTATATTTTTACACAAACAAGAACACAATTTTACTCTGGTCCATCAACCCAGACTACCCATAATAAAAAATGTCATGCATTAACAGCAGTGTCAAAACTATATTCAACTAGGACAATAATGCCAGATGCAGCAACCATTGAAATAAGATAATTTTATTATTTCTAATGAATTCTTTTTCTACAGTGGCTGTTTCTAAATATCATTATGTGACCTACACTCTGAGTACCCCCTTCCAGCCCACACTTTGCATCTGAACACATGTCCTATGTACAGACAGCAAAGACACACAGTTAACCAGCCAAAAAATACCTTGAGCTTGTGCACACTGAGCTGGCCAGTCCCTGCAGTGCCCCAGGGCTGACAGGACTGTGTGGAGGCTCCTGCTTACACACCTGATAAAGGAATCTGAGCTGAAGCTTTCCCCGTAATTCCAACAGGAAGAAAAATTGGGTTTAAAAGTGGCTTTGAAAATGTACTCCTAAACAGGTTCCCTGCAATTTGGGCTCCATCCTGTACCTGTGACACACCTCACGGGAGTGGCTGATACAGAGACTGAACAGCAGCCAGAGCTTCCCCTTGAGTTTTCTTTTCTTCCTTCACTTTGACAAAATGAAGACATTTAATATCCCATGTAATGCAGTTTTTCTGGACTCCTATCCAGCCTCTGACTCACAGTTCTGAACAAGCCAACAGGATGTCACAGGGTGGCTCAATATTCCTTGAAAGATGGTGTTATTGATACTAGAACTGCTGAAATGAAGAGCAGAACTGAACTGAAATGCACTGAGCTCTTGGGGGGCCCAACATAGGAATGTGGATCTGTTTCAGGGGGCCCAGAGGAGACCACAGAGATGCTCCAAGGGCTGGAGCCCCTTTGCTCTGGAGCCAGGCTGGGAGAGCTGGGGCTGCTCAGTCTGGAGAAGAGAAGGCTCTGGGAAGACCTGGGAGCCCCTTCCAGTGCCTCAAGGGGTTCCCAGAGAGCTGGAGGGGGACTTTGGACAAGCATATGGAGTGACAGGATAAGGGGCAATGGCTTTAAACTGAAAGGTTTAGATCACATATGAAGAAGTTCTTCCCTGTGAGGGTGGTGGGGCCCTGGCACAGGTTGCCCAGAGAAGCTGTGGCTGCCCCATCCCTGGAAGTGTCCAAGGCCAGGTTGGAGCAACCTGGGACAGTGGAAGATGTCCCTGCCCATGGCAGGGAGTTGGAACAAGAAGATCATTCAGGTCCCTTCCAACCCAGGCCATTCTATGATTCCATGATGTATAAATATAGAACATTTATATATTACTAGTGATTTCTTCAAGGAGTTTCTAAAAGGCTACAAAGTCATCCTGACTACCATCTCTTTTGGGTCAAACTGGGAGCAGGCTGTGGGTGAAGGAGGTTCTGTAGCAGCAGGAGCTTCATTTCATCTTTCCCCACCATGCAACAAGTTTGTTGTGAACTGATGGGGTGACTGGCAAGATGATGCACAGGTTTATCATTTATCAGACACACAGAGCACCTGGACCCACAGCACACATGTAGAGCTGCTCTAATGTTCATGCCAGGTCATAGGGCAGGAAAAAATCATGTCACACAGACATCACGTGGCACTTTTATCCATCTCTATATGCAAAGCCATAAGGATCAGCTTCCCTGCCAGGGAAGCACCACTGGGGTGGGAGGCAGGGTGTGTTTGGCAGTGCACAGCACCATTACACTAATGCATCTGCAAATGGGAGGCTGGCAGGGGCTATTTGGATAATGGAGTGGCTGGGCTAATAAAATTAGCCTCCCATTCCCAGCCTGAGTGGGGAGGAGGGGAACTGTCCCTTTGGAGTGTTTCTCAACCATCCCCTGCCATCTTATCCCCCCTGGCAGCCCAGGAAGGGGAGCAGAGGAGGTGAAGGGAGCCCTTCAGCAGAGGCAAAATGTGCTTCAGCAGAGGCAAAATGTGCTTCTACACTGACCCAGCGCTGGGGCTCCCTGGGAAAGCAAATCCCTGGGCTGTGCTGCCTCCACCTTGGGAGAGCTGAGGCTCCAGGAGCCCTGAGCCACCGTCACGCTCCACGAAACACCCTCCCCTCGCACGGGGCAAGGTTGGAAATGCATTTGTCACTTGAGCTCCAGACAGCAAACGACGCTGATTTAATTAACCCAGAGAGCCCTGCTGGCCTTGTCTGTGAGAGCTCAGGACAGCAGGACCTGGAGCAGTGGAGGGAGAAGGGAAAAGGGCAAAGACACGTGGCTGTTGGGCAGTCAGATGCCATCTCAAAGCACTTTGCCTCTCCCAACGAAAAGGCCTTTACAATTAGGCTCGATGTGATTTACATTTACTTAAAGTCATCTGCATAATGGCATATAATGCACAGGAAGTGCAATCAGGAGCTTCTGAAAGCTTTGGAGGACTGACAATCCCTGCAGAGCACAAAATCTCCCTTTCCCTGCAGCTGGAAATGAGTCCAGACTTTACAGAGCGTGTGTTCATGGGCTAAAATGCCAAAAAATCTGCCTACCAATCTGTCTGAGCTGGCAGCTCCTTCATTAAGTGCCCAGACTTGCCCTTTCTTTCCCACCTTTCCAATGGATTTATTAGGACCTTGGACTTCTTACTTCCACCTCTCCCAGGCAGGAGGATTTTCATCTCTAGCAGAACAAAACACACGTGAATGTGGCTTTGCTGTCACTCAGGGGCAGAAGCTGCACCACCTCTGCCCACACCTGGCAGGTTTGTTGTGAGAGAGATCAACCCTACTTGGAGAAAGTCACCTTGGCCAAGGGCCTGTGAAATTTTAATGCTCCCCACCAAATATTGACTCTCTGAGGGTGTCTGAGTAAGCCTTTAGTGGAGAAGTCGATATTTGTCTGATGTTTCAGTGGATAGTGTTGCTTTGCTCTGAATTTCCATTGGACCCTGCCAGCCTCTCCCAAACTCCTTGCAGGGTATCAGAAGCCAGATAAAAACATGGGAGGAGAAGGGAGTGCTCCCTTTGGAGGGTTGTTTGGTGGTGTCTGCTTCTCCCTGCCTTGATGAGACCCTCTGCTGGTGCCTCCTCCCAGCTCAGCAGCTGAACTCTGGTCCTGAGCCTGGTGGAATCACTTCCAGCACTGAGCAATCCTTTCCCATCTGGCTTTCCATCACTCTCCAAGGAATTTGTGCAGCCAAAATTGAGGTGTTCAGATACCCCCAGTGCTGAACGCAGCAGAAGCATTGCAATAATTACAAACACATCAGCAGTTTGGGGTGACAAACACTCTTCTTCCCACTGGAGAGCATTGCAGAATAATCTCGTCACTCCATCATAAATAGACTGGCATTGGTCTAGTCTGTCCCACTACTTAAAGAAGCTCCAGGTTGGGTTTTAGGTTGGGTTGTAGCCATGTATTATTAATAGAAAACACAGGTGTATTTACTTCCTTGCTGTTCTCAAGCTTTTGAGTTGAATTCTGCAGCAAAGACTCTGTTCTGTCCCTGTGGAATAGTCATTCTGCCTTCTTGGGCAATTTAGCATCTGTCCCACACAAGTCTGAGATACAGAAGAATTCCAGTGGGGGAAAAGCAAATCTATTACCTTCCAGGTAGCAAAATCACCGCTGCAGGTTAGATTTGTGCCAATTTACCTTCCATTTGGGACTCAATCTAAGTTGGCTGTGCCTCCTAAGAAAGGATAATGTTATAAACAAGGCAGCACTAATAGACTGAGCAATTAAAGGACTTGTCTCTCATTGAAGTTGAAATTCATTATATTTCCATTTGCAAGGCAAGCTGGGCAGACTCCGAAATAAGTGAAAAAAGGAGCTAATTTATATTTATTTCTGTTTGTGCTCGTAGCAGCGAGTAAATAAGTCCAGGTGCACAAGAAGAGTTGGAAGACTCTGATTTCAAAGGCAGCTTGGGTGTCTGGTAACTGTGGGAGTCTGGACTTAAAATAAATGCTAAGGAACTGATTTCAGGAGCAAAAGGCACAGAATTTGTGGGTGCATCTTAATTGCTGTTTTAAATTTAGTCACAGAAACACAGAATGGTTTGGGTTGGAGGGGACCTGAAAGATCATCCAGTTCCATCCTGGACTCACACCTTCCACTCCACCAGGCTGCTCCAAGCCCTGTCTAGTCTGGCCTTGAACACTTCCAGGGATGGGGCAGTCACAAGTCACCCTCCAGTGGTGATCTTGTCCCATCCAGCTGCTGGTTGGTGCCTTCACAGATCTGTGATGTGCCTGAAAGACATCTATATGTGGGATTGTGCCCA
>JAOXXN010000265.1:904518-914651 GCA_026770055.1 Myrmophylax atrothorax
ATCCACCCCCTCTCTGGGCAGCCCATTCCAAGGCCTGAGCACTCTCTCTGCAAAGGATTTTTTTCTGATCTCCAACTAAAATTTCCCCTGACATCCAGTCACTAGTCCTGCAGAGCTGCCCCATCGCTGTGTCCGGCACCACTGATGTCTTTACATTCCTTCAATGCCATTGTGTCCCTTTTGGGAGCACTTTTCCTGCTCTGCCCTTCACAGGTTGATTATCTCTGTGGCTGTACCTGCCCGAGGCAACTCGGGGACAGCACTGGGCACTGTGGGCCATAAGACGCAGGCGTGTGGTAAATGTGTTTTGATAACAACCTCCTTCTCCTTGATTAGCTTATTTTGCTAGAGGGCAGCAGGGAGGGGGGTGAAGATAATTACTTTATGCAGTGGGTGCCAGCAGAAGCTCTCTCCTGACGTAGCCCTGTGAGTTAAGTGTCCTACTTGGGATTTGTCCTCATCACACAAACATTGGCAGCTCAGGTTTAGCGCCGCAGAAAGTCCAACCTTTGCAGAGAAAGATCTCTGGGGTTTCTTCTTCTCTGATGTGAAACACAGCCTGCCATGGGTCTCATGTGCTTGAACATGCAAGGAGAGAGGGATAAAGGTACTCAGTGGTACTTCTAGAGGACCTCTTGTGTGCTGATTTGCTGACGGGGACACCCTTGTGTCATCCCAGCATGTCACTTGCTCTGGGACCCTACACATCAGTGGGTATCATATCTAGATGTCTCACAGCAGATATCTAAGGGGGAGACAGGGACAAGGGAATGCTGTATGACCACCCTGACCAGCTTAAAAAGCTTGTCAGATGTGCAGTGGAGCTGAGAAGCAAAGTTACAGAGAAGGAGCGTGCCCTGACTTAGATTATAAAGTGGATGTTGACAGGCCCAGGGAGGACATTTAGATATGGAGCAGCAACATAAGGCCCTAACTCAAGTGCCTGAACACAGATTTATGGAGAACATGAGGAGACTTTGAAATACAGATGTTTTCATTCACACAAGGAGCTCAATTCAGCTGCCCAGCCCTGCTGTCTGCTGCAACTGCAGCATCTGGAGAGGATCTGAGCTGTTCACCTGGGGCTGGCAAATATGGCACAGAGTCTACTGGAGACCCATTTCCTCTGGAGGATAAGGACCAGCTGGGGTCCTGAGGAGATGAAAAGTGTCTTTAGACCTCTGTATGCTGGCGAAACAATAGAGCCTGACCCCAAGTTGGGATGTCCTCTCTCCACAGGTTGGGATGTCTTCCTCCCACAGATTCTCAGAATGGACAAAATTCTGCAGGTTTTACACCTTGACCAGTCTCACTCCTTCCATGAATTTTAAAGTCTTCCAATGCCCTGATTTGCAGTAAAGCAAGGCTGGGCTTTCCTGCAAGGTTGTGCCACTCACTGAGAGTCATGATCCATGGATGGTTCAGGAAACTGTTGCTGTGCTGTTGGTAGGGAATTGCTCTTTGTCTTGCTGTCAGATGCTCCCTGGTGCCTCTGCAGCCAATGATCTGCCAATGGGGGAAAATGGCACTGCAAATGAGCTCTCCCCAGGGTGGAGGACCATCAGCCTTTCGCTTCTACTGCTGCTGCTGTGACATTTCATCATCCTCCACCTATGACAGGTCACAGAAAAGAGTGGAGATCAGGAAGAGATTCCTGCTAAAGAAAAGCACAGCAAACCTTTTAGGTTTATCTTTATCCAGACTTTCTCCAACCTGGCCTTGGACACCTCCAGGGATGGGGCAGCCACAGCTTCTCTGGGCAACCTGTGCCAGGGCCCCACCACCCTCACAGGGAGGAATTTCTTCCTAATGCCTTGTGTTGCACACTCCCACATGCAATGACCTGCCAACAAGCCTTCCCATGTGCCCCCAGCACGTTTGTGTCCAGCCCCTAACCCTCCCTGTTGCTCCCACACCCCTCTGCACTCCATCCCCCAGCAGAGCTGCAGAGGTAGATCCATTCCCTTTTGGCTTCTGTACCAGGGAGGTTTTATTTTTTTTTTTAAGTTTTGGATATTTTGGACACAAGAATTGGGTATTTTTGGAACAGGCTTCACAGGGAAGTGGTCATGGCCCCAAGCCATGAGTTCAAGAAGTGTTTGGATGATGGTCTCAGGCATATAGTGGGATTTTTGAGTTTGTCCTGTGCTGGGTCAGGAGCTGAACTCAGTGATCCTTGTGGGCCCCTTCTAACTCAGGATATTCTATGATTCTGCCTCCCTTCTCAGCTGCACTGTGGTCCTGGTTGTGAGAGTTCACAGCAGCTTCTGAGGTTGAAGCTGATTATCTCATCCTGCTGATGGGGCTTTGTTTTTGGGGGGGATCCTCCTTGCTTTGCTGCAAGCACAGTCTCTTCCTCCTAACCCCAACCAGAGACATATTTCTTTTGTTTGGTGAGAGGATCTGAGCAACTCATGGCCCTGTTTTCTTAAACATCTTGTCTTCCATCGTTTTCCACTTCAGAGATGTCCTTCAGCAGCTTTTGAATAGCATACTATCAATTTATAGCAGGAACCATCTCCCAAGGCAGACACAGATGTTTTAGTTCCATGAATTACAGGAGCCAGACAACAGCCTGATCTCTGGCCTGTGGGGAGATATAAAAGTCTCTCCCTCATGTACAACACAACCTTCAAGTAGAATTAGAGGCAGATGTGGACATGGAACAACATTTCTTGCCTCCTATTCTGATGCCAAATAGGTTGGACCAAAATAATTTCTTCCAGGGTAATGGGTGCATTTTTAATAGAGTCTCATCCCTGGAGCCAAAGCTAGACTGGATTGGCTAAGGCAGCTGGATGCAAAAAACCCCAGGATATTCAAAGAAAATATGTTTTCTTGCCATCCTGCCACAGAGGAGCCCGAAATCACAGTGGAGAACAGATGTGTTGGCTGTGAATTTCTCCTGCCACTGACTGGGCTTCTTGGTGTGCTGCAGGACATGAGGCAGCCCCCCTTGGAATGCAGAATCCACCACCCCCTGCTAATGGGAGGAAAGGCAGGTTTCTTATCCTTTCCCTCCACCATTTGCTTCCCTGCCTAGGAGGTTGCATCAGCAATGAAGGTGTCTTTTTTTGTTTGTTGTTTTGTGGCAAAAAATAAAAACAAAGTTGAGGGCAGGGCAATATTTGGAGGAGGAGGGGAAATGCTGGAGGGTCTGCTGGGACAGAAGGGAGGAGCTGGAGGGTGATTCTGCCTAACCCGGGGGAAGGGATTTGAGAGGTTGTGAGCAACACGAGGAAGTGGGAATTGGTGTGGGCTGAAGGACTGAGACACTGTTGTAGAGACAAAATCTGGGCCAGTTTCTGACCAGAGAAAACAAGTTCTGGACCCCTTGGTACATTCAGAAAGGGATGTCAGCAAGATCCACAGGGTACAGAATTTTTCTGAGGCAAGAGAGAGCAGAATTAATTTCCCTGCTGTGCTGTAGATACTTTGCATGAGTTTGGACAAGTTAGACAGGATGGGCTTTATCTCCTCCACTAAGTTTCTTGATTCAGTAACCATTGAAGAGAGGGAGTTTTTCCTGAACACATTCCTTGTCACCCTGAATTACCCTCTGGGGTGACCAGTTTTCTTTTGGTGCCTATTGGTGAAACCTAAATGACTGTATCAAAAAATGCCCAGCTTAAAAATTCCTGCAATCCTGAACTTCCCTGTGTTTGAGGCTTCTGTTTGTAGGAGAGGAGTACCATTTTGTCACCTCACAGGTGGATGTGAGATCCTAAGCCTTAAAGCACTTGGGATGATGAGTGACTTGCAGAACTCCCATATGTATGTGTGTATATATATATATGTATATGTATTATATATGTATATATGTGTGTATATATATGTGTTTATATATATATATAAAGCATGAAAATAATAATTTCATCTCACCTGTGACTAAGTTTTAGTTTCTTTAATGAAACCAGACATGGCAAGGTGCAAACACACCTGTAGTTCCTTGTTTAACCCAAAGAACACCCTGTGCCCTTCTCTTGGAGCAGAGGTGGCACCACAAGGGTTAAGGCAGACAGAAATGAAGCAAAGGCCCCTCTGTCTTGCTTGTCCCTCCCATATCTCATTCCCAGTGCCTCTTGCCCCTCTGCCCCAGGCAGCAAAGGAGATCTACATTTTAATTGAGACATGTTAAGAAAATAATCTCAATAAACTCACCCGTGCCTGGAGGGCTTCTCCCTGGTTACCTCGGTGCAGATGCTGAATGCACATTTTAGGGGTGGAGGGGTTAGTTCTCTTTCGTTTTTCTCCATCCTTGCTTGATTCCTAGGTCTGGGGGGGAGGGCTGGAGCTGTCAGGAAAATGTAGAGCAGGAAGGGCAGGACCTCATTTAGATCTCATTTGAAAATGGGAGTGGCCTGCAAAACCCAGCTGGGTTTTGCCCACCAAGAGGTGCTGGTGCCTTGCAGTGCTGGGCACTGGCCCTTGAGAGCCTTGGGAACCCAGAATTCACAAAGGGGTGTCCTCTGGGTGTGGCTGCATCCTCTCTTCCCCCTCTCTGATCCTCTGTGGCAGGAGTAGAAAGCAGGCCAGATGCTTCAGATGCTTGGAACACATCCTTGCCTCAGCTGGATGAGCAGCCAAGGGGGGAAGTGAGGCCCTTTTAGTATTTCACTTCCGTTAATCATTGAATCACAGAATAGTTTGAGTTGGAAGTGATCTTTTAAAGGTCACCTAGTCCAGCTCCCCTGCAAGGAGCAGGGACATCTTCAACCAGGTCAGGTTGCTCAGAACCACATCTCCAACCCAACCCTGGATGTTTCCACCACCTCTCTGGGCAACCTGTGCCAGGGCCTCCCCACCCTCACTGTAAACACTTACATCTAATCTAAATCAACCCTCTTTCAATTTAAAACCATTATTAATGAGGTCCCTGCATTAATGGGGCCCCACCCTCATGGATCAGAGCTGAGGTGGGTTCATGACCACAGCAAAACCAAACCCCTTTTGTCTTGTTGCAGACCCAAACCTTCCCCACAAAGAGAGGCAAGTTTTGTCTGCCCCTTCTCAGCTGCAGCAGAGGATGAGGAGCCCCCCTGATCTGCCCTTTCCCTTGGCTCCCCAGGAGCTGCCAACAGGCAGCCAGGCATGTCCTGCCTCCAACCCCAGTTTGGAAGGGATGCCAGCCAGTCCTGCCAAGGAGCTCTGAATTATTTTGTGCAGGGCAAAAGGGCAGGATTTCAGTTCAGATAACACTGGCCTGTTCTGTCTGTTCCTAGTCTCTCAAAGTTTGCCTGGCCTGATACGAAGTTATCAGAGCAGAGCATCTCTGTTTGAGCCACCAGAGATGTGGCAGGACCAGAGGTGGCTTTTCTTCAGGCTGCCCTGGCCCTTTTCCACCCAGCACCTCTAAAGAGCCAGCCAGTTAATAAGGGTAGGAGGATGATTTTGGGATGCTTGCCAAGAGCTTTAGCTCTGTGCTTTTCTCAGGGAGAAGAGAAAATGCAAACGTGGATGAGAGCGAATCAACCTGATCCCTTCCTCATTCTCACCCAGCCCCAACCCTGCAACAAGGTCACAAATAACTCAGTGTATGAGTAACCCAGAAAGCAAAATGATTTTTCCATCTTAAGGCTATTGCCTCATAAAATTCAGTTTCAGGAATGGGTCTGAATTTTACAATATCTCTGGCAAGGGTCTCAGTATATCTGGATATCAAAGTGATTTTCAGTGTGGTAGGGAGTTAATTCTTACCAGCACTGTTAGGACAGCAGAGTCTCTGCTCTCTGTTCCCTTCTCTGCCCTCAAAGACCAAAGGCAAAAGACTGAGCTGGAGAATTCCCTGTCAGCTTAATCTGATGGAGGATCATAACTGTAGAATCCTAGGATGGTTTGGGTTGAAATGGGCCTTAAAGATCCAACCTCTTGCCTTGGGCAGGGACACCTTGCACTAGACCAGGTTGGTCCAAGTCCAATCAAGCCTGGCCTTGACCACATCCAGGGATGGGGCATTGGGATTAGGATCTGGAAAGGTTGGTGAGAAAGAAAGGAAAGTGGACCCATTGCATAAACTCATTTGACCAATTGACAGAATATCGTTTGATGGCATCTCGAGCTGTTGAGGAGCTCATCAGTGCAGTTATTGAGTGTTGTACTTAATCAGCTATTGATTGGGGTGAGTTGGAGAGGTCAGCCTTCCCTCTACCCCCATTCCCAAATTAAAAACTAAGAGGAGAGGGAAATGCTTTGACTTTTTCCTTTTGTCTGGATGTTTAGGGAACTGACCATTGCTAACCCCCCTCAGTGCTTAAGAATGAAAACATGCATAGAATGAATTATAGCAGAATCAATTAATACTAACAGTATCTATTAAATATTGCACTCTGGAGCTTTGCAGGAGTTCAATGCTGCTCTGATATGACCATAACACCATTAACATAATATAAAGAATCAAAAAATCAATAGCTTGCTGAAGCCCCAAATTAAGGCCAAGCAGTGTTACACCATCTCTTTAAATATCTGAAATGGCAACTTGTCTCTGTCATGTACAACCTATTTGCAGATGAAACATCTCTCCCAGAGTAGGTGGGAATTTGTTGGCCTGCCTGTCCCTGCTGCAGCTGCTCTCTGGGGATGCTTGGCATGAGGGTTGGCTCATTTTTTCCAGCAGCGTGGACACAAATGGAAGAGAAAATCTGTTCAGGGTTCAACTGGCATAACCCAGGAGGGACTCCAGAGCAGGCACAAGGTCACTGTATTGGTGGACTGATGTACCTCTGTGGGATGGAAACATGGACAAGGTGTCTTCTCCCACTGACCTGATTAATATTTTACAATGTCAATGTTGTGGAGTTTCTTTAGCCTGAGGTGCCAGGCTAAGACACTGCAACTCTTCTGCCTGCATTGAAAAAGTAAGAAATGGAGCAGGAGAGGCTTTCAGAAGGGCTAGGAGAGAGATTTGAGCAGGAAGAGACTGCCATGGGTCTCTTCCAGCACAGTATCACAGAGTGGCTTGGTTTGGAAATGACCTTAAGGATCATCTCATTCCAATTTCCCTACCATGGACAGGGACACCTTCACTCACAGGGAGTGAGTCAAGAAAACAAAGGTGGTCAGAGGTAGGACTTTCAGTGTGAGTTTAGGGGTTAAATGCCTATGAAAGAGAAGGGGTGTTCAAGATGTGGGTAGTCTTGGCTCAGGAGGGAGTGGACATCAACTGGGCTTTCAGTGTACAAGGTAGAAGAAGGTTCCTGAGGTAATGAGTGGTGAAAATATAGTTGCTTTTGTGATAAAACTCGGTGACAGTGCTGTGTAGCTTCTATGGAGGGGTTGCCTGCAGGACCACTGAGGGGATCAGGTGTTCCCTTCCACCTCTGTGCTTCATGTGAGGGAGAACTGGAGTTCCTTCTCAGCTCTGCTCAGGGCTCTGTGACCTGCCAAGTCTGTGCACACCCATGTTCCCTTGTCTAAGGATCTCAGAGGTCAGCTCACACACCTGAAGGCTGACACCTAAATTTAAAAGCCTCAATCTACCATCTTAATCCAACCCCTCTACCTCTGGAGCTCAGATTTTCCAGCTGATGTCACAATCCTAATGCTCCTTTCTTTTGCCAAGCCTGGGAAAAAGTGGAGCTTTGGGTCATGGCACAGAACATCAGCTTTTGTCCCAAGGGCAGATGTTGGGCAGGTGCAAATGGTGTTTCCAGCTTGTGATCCCTTGGGAGAAGTTTTGGGATTAAGGTGTTCACTTTGGAAGGGCTTGAGGTGACAGGGACATTCACTGATGGAGTTTAGAGCAATCCTTCCATCAGGTTAGACACAGAGATGATTTTGTGGCAAATTAAAGAGGAAGGAACACCTTGTAAGATGTTGGAGGAAGGATGAAGAACCATATAAATGAAGATCTGCCCCTGGGTGTTATCCATCCATCCATCCCTCACACCAAGGATGTGTCTTTGGGGACAGAGACCACAGATAAGAGAGGCAAACAAGGAGATTTTCTATGATAGATTCATAGAATGGTTTAGGTTGGAAGGGACCTTAAAGATCATCAGGTTTCAACCCCCTGCCATGGGCAGGGACACCTTCCACTAGCCCAGGTTGCTCAGAGCCTCATCCAACCTGGCCTTGGACACTTCCAGGGATGGGGCAGCCACAGCTTCTCTGGACAACCTTTGCCAGGGACTCACCACCCTCACAGCCAAGATTTTTTTCCTGATATCTAATCTGAATCTACCCTCTTTCACTATGAACCCATAGTAAACATGTAGATGTGTTTCTGAGGACAAAGGGGCATCCAGAAAGACTCCAGTGGGAGGAATCCTGTGGTCCTGCCCCATGTAACATATACTCATAGTATCAATTAAGACAACTCCATGGAATGTTATCAGGCACTCCAAGACAACTACCTGTGCTACAAAGTTATTAGAATATAGTTTGATTTGTCCAGCTCCTACTCCTTGAAACAATTCCTGGACATGTTTGGGAATTATTGGGTCAAGGAGGGTTTCCACCAGGTGTTTTGGAAGTTAAGAGAGTTAAGAGAGATCAGAGCATGTCATTTGGCCCCAGGAGCAGAGAATGTTTCCTGGTATTGTCCAATACACTAATGGGATGTTGCCACGGCTCCCAGTTGCAAAGAGACAGTGGGAGGAAAATCCTGGAGGAAAGACACAAACTGTGGAGATAACCTGCTAAAAAATCATTTCATGGAAGCATTTTCTCGAATGTAAAGCCAGAGCAAGTGTGTCAGTGCATTAGTTAAGAAAACAATGTGAAAAGTTCATAAGGAATAAGGAAACCTTTTCAAAGAGTGGGAGCCGACACAGGAAGGAACAGTGTTTGCTGCCAGTTAAATAAAAATTAGGCAAGAAAGGTTTTGAAGGTTGAAACTCATTGTCTAGAGGTGAAGTCATAACATGCTTTTATCCTTGAAAAATGATTGGACTGGGACTTGATAAAATTCAGGTTAAAGCATCAAAAATCAATCCCAATGAATGTCCTTTTTAATCAAGGCACATGAAAATGGGCAAGCAGGCAGAATTAAATATGTACTTGCCTCTGTGCACATGCTAACAGTCTGCTTTAAATGAAGATGCTAATGGGATACACAGCCTGAAACCTGGATAAAAGGAAGCTCATTTGTGGCATAAATCACACAGGGACAATAGAGGAGGCCAAAACGATAAAGAAAAGGCTTTTATGTTACAGCAAATGTAAAATCAAAGAAAGAAAATAGGGTCAATGTGTGCACAAGTGACAAGGGCTCCCCAGGGATGGGCACGGCGTTAAGGCTGGTTTATTGACCACTTGAAGAGGGTGACAGTGACTGTGACATGCTGAGAGAAATCCAAAAGGTTGGGAGGGTAGAAGTGGGAATGAGAGGCTTCAGGGGGCCTTGTGGACACCAGGCAAATGTCACAGCGCTTGGTTGGGGCTCATACCTGCGAAGCCACTAAAAGAGAAACAAATCTGGGTTTGCTCTTGGTTTACTCACAGGATGTTCTGCAGGGCACAGCTATCAACGCATTGCTCTGTGAGAGGGACCACACAGTGTCAAACTCGGCATCCTGCAGAAGCAGAACGAGATGAATAAATCAAAATTACAGCAGAGCTCCACTTCAGAGTGGAAACAACATAAAATTGAGGCAGCTGGTTAAAAGCAGTAGACACGAGGGCAGAGTGATTTGTGGTGTCTTGCATAAAGGCATCATGTAAGAGGCTTGTCATATGACCTGTGAAAAATGCCTGAAAGATGGTAAAAGTGTATTAAATCCCCCAAGTTTAGAACACCTGCTTAAACAACGAGGTGAAGAGACTCTACTCAAAACTGGAAGTTGCACTCAAAGGGAAAAGGAAAAGAATCAAAAGATCAGTAAGCCTGGGGTGTGAATTGCAAAACAATCATCAGAGAGCCCACGCAGGAAACACATTGCCAACCTCAGACAAATAAATGATTGCAATTTAACGAGCCTCCCCACAAAAGTTTGTTTTCCAAAGGCCACAAGCTGCCTGAAGTGTCAGAGGGATCAGTAAAAAATGCTTTTAGAGCAGAAAAGTGATATTCACTGAAAGATCTGAGGAAGCTCTGGTGGGAAATTGCCCCATTATTAAATCTGCTCTGCACCTTCTTACTTACACTGGCCTTGTTACTGGAGGAATGGAAGGTGGAAAACATATATATTTTTTTT
>JAOXXN010000265.1:923181-933369 GCA_026770055.1 Myrmophylax atrothorax
TCCATCCATCCATCCATCCACTGGTCCACCCATCCCTCCATCCCATCCATCCATCCCTCCATCCCTCCATCCATCCCTCCATCCATCCATCCACCCATCCATCCATCCATCCATCCATCCATCCATCCATCCATCCATCCTTCCCATTAGTATCACACATGCATAATAATCCTGCTTGTTGAAGACATCTATCTCCAGGTATCTCTCCAGCCCTTTCCATCAGAATAGAAATTCATTCAGAACACGGGGAGAGTTATTGGTGTTGTGTGGACACTCTGATAGATTTTTTATTGCACTTTCCACCCAGATTGCAAACCCCCAGCCATCCCAACACTGCATTTCCCTCATCAATTCTTGTGCCTGCTGCTGCTGCTGCTGCTGCTGAGGGTGTACAGTCTGGCAGCCTCCATTAAGAATGGTTTGCCCCATGATATTCCCAGGCAGGCAAGCTTTGTGCTGATGGATAAAGCACGGTGTAAAACCTGATTGGAATCAATCAGGGTAATTGTCTGGATGTGTGGTGGTTAATAGGAAATGTCCTGCATATTATTGGCTGGTTTATACAGCAAAAGGATGAGCTTGCTGCTGTCTTTTGTGGCTCACATCCTCTCCTGAGCTGCGGGGGGAGGTGATGGATCTGTTGGGAGGCTCAGGCGACGCTGTGCTGGTGTGTCTGTAAGACATGGAGCTTGGAGAAGAGCCCTGCACTCTGTATTTGTCTCAGTGACTATTTTGATTTCGTGTCCATTGCTGCTACCTGGGCAAAGGGCAACTGTCAGCCTCTTCCATCACACAGTCACAGAAAAGGTTGGAAAAGATCTCTGAGATCATCAAATCCAACCTTTGACTCAACACCACCTCGTCAGCCAGACCATGGCACTGAGTGCCGCATCCAGTCTCTTCTTAAACACCTCCAGGGGTGGTGACTCCACCATTCCAATGCCCAAACACCCTCTCTGTAAAGAACTTCTTCTGATGTCCAAACTAAACATGACTGATGCCAAGCCCAGGCAGGAGCTTTGTGAGACAACGGGCAGCAGAGACCGGGAGCAAGACTGGAGCAGAAGGCCTCTGAGTCTCATGAGTGCTGCAGACTCACACACTGGCAATTAAACTTAGTTTTGAATCCATTCAGGCCAGCCTGGTGCCCCCACAGCTGACCTGCCAGGCTGTGTTTGGAAGGAAGTCTGAAGAGAGACCCACCAAGAACCTGTGATGCCTCAGGATCCAAGTGCTGGCAGAGGCAGCCTGGGAGGACTGAGTGTGGGCTCTCAGACAGGGACCAGAAAAACCCACCCTGGAACAGGCTTCACAATAAACAGCAAGACACTCACACCCCAGGAGGACCCAGACAGTGTCTGCCTGGTGAGACACTCTTTGATCAGACAGTCTGGAGCTGAGCTAAAGCCTCTGTGGCTGCAGAAAGCAAGTGGATCATGGCACCAGGCGTATTTACACAAAAACTAGGAGCAGCCTTGTTTTCCAGCATCCTCTTCTCCTGGGAGAGTCTTACAGCATATAAGCTTCCCCATGGATGCATCTTCCCAGTCACCAACTGCCTGGCAGCTGTGGGGGCATCCTCTGACCTGCAGCCGTACCCCCAAATGCTGCTGGGGGTGTTCACAGAGAGGGTCAGCGACTCACTGAGGGGTGGGCTGGCTTGGGATGGGGTTTTTTGGGCAGCCTCTGGTTGTGAGGACTCTCAATTTTCTCCCTTTCACAGGGATTGGACTCTTTTTCTCTGTTTAGGTGCAGTTACTGTTAGGAAGGTTAATAAATTCCCACATAGCAAAGAGGTATCACTTGCGATTCACGAGCAAGGGGCTCACTCTTGCCTGAGGTCACAAGTAGTGCCTTTAATTTAAAATTCAGTGCTAGAAACTTCTGAATCCCTGGGAAGAGATCTTTGTTGCTAACATTACTGCTGGCTATGAGAGTGGGAGGAGAGGAAGAAGAGGATTTTGGCCAGGAGAGGCCAGTTCCCCTCGATGGCCAGAGCCCTGGGCACCACACGAAGAGCAGCAGGCTGGGATCTAATGAAAGAGCTTTCTGAGCACTCAGTTCTCCCCTCAGTGAGTCGAATACTATTAACCTTTAAGGCAAAATTATATTTGGTGCCTCTGGGAAGCAGTAACATTTCACCAAACTGCACTGGAGAAGCAGGTAAACAATTGTTAACCCTCTCCAGCCCCATTTCAAGGCTGTTTCTGTGTGCACACATGTGTGCAAACCCTGCCAAGCAGCTGAGAAGGGCTCGGTGCTCAGAAATCCCTGAGATGGAGAGGGTCTGCTGGAGATCTGATGTCCCCTGTTGTCACTCAGCTTGGTGCCCCAACTTCTTGCTCATTAACTGGTATTCAGTTGAACCCACGGTCTTGGCAAAGAATCACGGAATGATTTAGGTTGGAAGGGACCTTAATGGTCATCTGGTCCCACCCCCTGCCATGGGCAGGGACACCTTCCACTAGACCAGGCTGCATCTTGGGACCAAAAGCTCTGCATTGCTGTTTTCCCATTTCCAAGGTCCATACAGTTATTGGGAAACAGGCCTGGCTTTTGATGTCTGAGGACATTGTTTGGCATAAGGAACCATGTCAGAACCTGTGCTGTGATGTCTCTGCCAGCTGGGGACAAACCTGCTGTGTGTGTCAATGCTGTTAAATAATGCCAAAGGGACAAGTCCTGATGCCTCTGAGATGAATATCCAAGCTGCTTCACCCAACAGCTTTGGCAGAGTAGAGGCTTTGACCCAGTCCTTCCCTTGGACAGTTGGTGGGTTCACAGCACACCCAGGAGACATGAACATTGTGCTGACAGGGAGAAACAGGCCGGTGTTGGCTGTGAACTCCACCAAGCGCCCATGTCTGGTTTGCACAAGAGCTTCTAAACCTGTTGAGCCCTGGGATCCATTCCTGTGGAAAAAATCTAAAGAAAACGGAACTGTGAGGTCCTTCCTTCCTTTTTTCCTTTTCACCCCTTTTCTTTCCTTCTGACTCTTCCCCAGTGTGTCACTCTACCCTCCCTTGCAGCCAGTGCTCTCCACTGGACCTGCCCAACACCAGGCCTTGCAGGTTGGGCAACCAGGGGCAGTGAGGGGGCTCTGAGCTTGCTGCAGCCTTGGCAGGGAGAAAGCAGGAGCCACAATCCGAGGACAAAGTCAACACCTTGGGTGGAAAATTAAATCAATGAAGCAGCATGAGCCAGAAAGCAAACGATGCAAGGGCAGCAAAGCTGGCTTCCAAATTGAAATGTGTTTGCTGGGGATTGTCCATCGGCTTGGGGAGTTATTATTTCCATTTCTCTAGTTATGAATTAATTTCTAGAGAACTTAATCATCCCCTCCCTTCTGCCCTCCACAACCCCCTCTTACCTTCACCTTCTAATTTTCCACTTGACTGGGGATTCTCTGACAGTGAAAATTCAGGCTTAGAGGAGGTCCATGCAAGCTGCTCCATTAGACTGGATAATCTCATTGGAACCACTGGTGTGAATAATAACACCTTCACCTCATGCACAGCACCTGATTCAAATGACACTTAACACCCCAGGCTGTAGGGATGGATACACAGGGGAAGGGGTGGGGTAGAGCCTGCCCCAAGCACCCTTTCTGTCCTGGATCTGCCAAGCTATCCTGAGGTCATATCTGCTGTATAAATGCTGGTCCAAGTCTTCTCCAATGCTGGGATATCATAGAATTAAGGCTGGAAACGACCTTTAACCTGAAATCCCCATGCCCACAAAGCCATTAAACCGAGTGCCACATCCCCACTCATTATTTTAGCAGTTCCAGGGATGGTGACTCCACCATGTTCCTGGGAAGTCTGTTCCAATGCTCAGCCACTCCTTCAGTGAGGAAATTTTACCTAATGTACAATCTGAATCTTCCCTGGAGCAACCTGAGGCCATTTTTTCCTGTCCTATTTTTTGTTACCTGGGAGAAGAGACTGAAAACTGGGAGATGAAACTAAAACCCTGAGTTGTGTCACCAACCCTGAAGCTGGATAGTTTGAATCCAGGATTTTGGGTTGGATGTTGATCCTGAAGGACCTCAAGTCTAGCAGAACTCTATTGCCCTCTGAGGGCACAGCTGGACTGTTGTCCATCCCAGATTATCCTGTTGGGAGAAGATGTCTCATGTGGGTGGATTGTGTCACGAGAGACATCACAAAACTGCACTTGAATTCCTACCTCCTTCAGCATTCCCAGCCTTTTCCAACCACCTTCCCACACTGGATCTGTGCTGTCACAGCCTGTGCTGTAGCACTACTGTGCACTGTCCCAGACTGAAGGAATAACATCTTCCCACAGTCACTCCCATCACATCCACCAGCACAACTTGGCTCTCTGGCTCACCTGGCATTCCCAGAAGTTTCCACTGAGCAGCACCATGCAAGAGTTCTCCAGAAATTATGTGCTTTTAAAAGGAAGGAAACCAGGAAATGAGGATGGGAGATGGGCACCTGGAATGTGGAATGCATGGCTCTGTTGCTGTGTGTCTGACAGCCCAGCCTGCTGGAGGTCATTCACAGCACCACAGCAATTTTTCAGTGTTTAACCCATCCCTCCCAGCCATGCAGGGATGAGAGGAAATTCATACATCACATGCCAACAGCGTTTTCCTTGCAGCTGGAATGTTAGCTGCAATCCTTGGTGTCAGGAAGAGCTTTCCAGAGTGAGGGACAGGCTCAGTGGGGTGTCCTAAACCAAACTAGGAGCATCTCATGGCTTAGGAGAGTGATTCCTAAGGATCTTTTGGCTGCGTGTTTAAACTACCAGAGGTATGAAGCCAGGATCATTTTTAGGGTGTTCTGAAGCCCTGGTCCTTCTTATGGATTGGCTCCAGGTGGATCCTCACTCAACTCCAGACCTCTCTACAGAGCCAACTTGCTCTCCTTGATGGGTCGGCAACCACTGTGAGAGAGCTGAGGCTGCCTGATGTAGCCCTTGGTGTTTAGCACAGAGAGGAGGCTTAAGAAGGGAGAAAACCAGCTTGTTCTCTGACTTTTTGGCTGGAGCAGGTTGGGCAGAGAAAGGCAGCGAGACTAAAGTTAAAATCCTTCTTGCTCTATTTTTCTTCTTGTCATTCTGTCCCCCAAATTCTCTCTCCTAGAAGGAGCTGAGCTGTGAAAGTCAGGATGAGGGATACTTTGAGCAGCATTTTTATTATTATTTTTTGTCCAGAATTGGGCTGAAATGCTGACTTAAGTGGTTGGGAAGTTCTAACTCTGACCAAAAACCTGTACATCAGTCATGTGAGAGTCTGAAAACTACCATGTCAACACATTTTCTCCTTTATTTATGCTCTCTGAGACAGCTGAAGGCTGTATATCCAACTCAACCCATGCTTTTTCCTTGCTCCAAAGAGTTGAATATCTTAAGAGATGGATTGGGAGCTTCAAATGTAGTGTGAGTGAGGTTGGTGGGACTCCATGGATGCAGCAAATGCCACCATGGTGATTTCACACCTCACAGAGAAAGCCAAGCCTGGGCTAAGAGGTTCTTTGGCTTGTTTTTCCCAGTGAGACTTCACTGTCTGCACAGTCTCTCCTCTCCAGCTGGAGTTACGGGGCAGGTGGAGACCTCCCTTTCCAGGTCTCCATGTAGCAGGGACTTGATGTCATTCTCCCTGTGCTGTCCCATGGTTTTCCTGGCTGCCAGTTGTCCTGCTGCAGAGCATGAGGAAAAGTTTGGAGCTGGAGGAAGGAACTGTCTCTGCCAGCAGCAAAAATCAGGGCTACAGCACATGTACAGGCTGTTGTTTCTGCTGCCAGGGGACATGGGCAGATGGATGGAGGGGCACGTGGGCAGGAGCAGGAGGAAAGGGAAGGAGCTGAAGAGTGATGCGAAAAAGGAGATGTAGATGAAGGTCAAAATTTGGGAGAGTCTGAACCAGAAAAAACTCCGTGGGGTCCACTATGCCCTGCAGCTTTCTGGGTAAAACTGCTTGGGGCAAGAGGTTCTGGAGGTGGGGGATTTGGATAAAGTGTTCAAGCCTGATCTGCCTGTCCTGTGGAAATGTTTTCTCTGTTCTTGCTGTGCTCCCCCATGTCAGGACAGCAGCTGCCAACAGCAGAAGAGCAGTTAAATGATGTACTGGCTGAGCCTGGCAGTGGTTCAGTTTCTGTGGGAGTGAGGGACCCCTTACAGTGTATTCCCATGGCTCCCCAACCTCCCAGCATGGATGTTGAGCTCCTTGTTTGCACTTTCCCTGCCCTGTTTGGCCTTTAAGAGATGAGGCTGAAGTGGCACTAAACCCTGCCACCCTTTTCATAGGACTTGCAGGTCTCACTGCAGTCTTGGCAGTGATTCCTGAGGAAGCCTCAGCACCACTGATTGGGATTAGCCCAGATCTCTGAGCAGCACACTCCAAATTTTAACTTTCTAAAGGCCTGGGCAGTTCCCATCATCTTTACCAACAGATATTTAGAATTTGGACCACGGTGACAGGGAAAAACCCAAATCCATTTCTTTGGAGTTACTGTAGAGAAGCTCCCATGAAGAATTCAGGGAGGATGTTCTGAATCAGGCCATGAACAAAGAACTTCAGCCCCTTTGAAGAAATTATTTGCCTCAGCCCTTGCAGAAGAGAGCATGTAGGAGCATGGGAGAGTGTAGGTGTTATCTGCCCAGGTTCTGGGAAAGACACAAACATTATTAGCAGGAATAGGAAGCACCATGATAGGATGCTCTCTGGGAAAAGTAATTTTGTTCATTAATTGCTTGCCTTATCTGGCAACCTTGTTCCCTCGTTCTCGCTTTCTTCTTTTTTAATTTTCTGTAAAAGGACTGTAAGTGAATTCAGTGTGAGGAAAGTTATTTTCCTGCCTCCTCAGAGGCAGAAGCTTGTGTTACTCAGGTAGTCTTCAGCTGAGTCTTCAGGGATTTTTCCATCTTCATTTGAAGCAGCTCAGTCTTGTATGGGCAGATGACAAAAGACAGATTCCCAGCAGATTCCTGGGATTTCTTTCTCGTGGACTTGCTGCAGTTCCCGTGCCTTTGACTGGAGCTCTGCCTGCTGCTTGTGGTTTTGTGCTCTGAGATTCTCCTTCTGCTTCAAGTCACCGGGCTCATACTGTGGTTAGTCCAGAAGCAAAAGGACTTGGAGGGCTGTGATTTAAGGGACAGCAAAGCAGAGGCCCTGCAGCTTCAGAAATGTCCTTTCCTTGGGTCTTTGACTCTTGCAGGAGGTTGAGAGTCAGTGGGTGGAAGCAGGTGACACCCATCCTCCAAGATGTCTAACACGCATGATGGCTTTTTTCAGACTGTTTCTACAGCAGGGAATGATTTAGGATTAAATACTAGGAAGAAATTCTTGACTGTGAGGCCCTGGCACAGGTTGTCCAGAGAAGCTGGGGCTGCCCCATCCCTGGGAATGTCCAAGGGCAGGTTGGAGGGGGCTTGGAGCAACCTGGTCTAGTGGAAGGTGTCCCTGCCCATGGCAGGGGATGGAACTGAATAGTCCTGAAGGTCCTTTCCATGAGTCTGTGATTGGTGGAGAAGCACAGCCTTTCTGTAATGCTGAGGAGTGTGTTTCACCATCCCCTTCCCCAGACCCCCTCCCTCATTTCCACACTCTCCTCCCCCGGTGCCAGAAAACGATTTCCAATTCTTCACTGGACAAAGGCTCCAAGTTTCCAGGGATTTGCATGCAAAATGCTCCTGTTCATCTCAGGCTTGAATGAGCCATGAAAACACTCGTCAGGGCTGTGCCTACAGAGCCACACACGTGTGTGCACACCAATGGCTTGTCCCTGGCTGTGCCCCAGCGAGGCGTGAGCCAGGGTGGTCTTTGGGGCCACCTCTGCACCTTGGGGCCACCTCTGCACCCTGGGGCCACCTCTGCATCTTAGGGCCACCTCTGCACCTTGGGGCCACCTCTGCACCTTGGGACCACCTCTGCATCTTGGGACCACCTCTGCACCCTGGGGCCACCTCTGCACCTTGGGGCCACCTCTGCACCCTGGGGCCACCTCTGCACCTTGGGGCCACCTCTGCACCTTAGGGCCACCTCTGCACCCTGGGGCCACCTCTGTGCCTTTGTTCACACGCTGGGGCTGAGGAGCATCTTGCTTTTGATGGACCAACCCGACCTCCCCCAGACAAGATTAGCAGGGACAAGACAATCCGCGGCTCTGGCAACTTGGGGAGGGGGGCGAGGGGAGGGAGAAGGGGCGTGAAATCCCCCGAAGCAAAGAGGGGAGGGATGCTGTTTATGGAGCGCTGGGCTTTGTAGGGCAGGAGATGGAGAAGTAAATCCCTTGCACCCACGCCCCGTGGGGCTCCGGGGGTGGCCTTCTACAATTGCTGGGATGGAGGGAGGAGCCCACCTGGGGACAGAGATAAGGGGCGGGCGGGGGGATTGCGGTTCTGCTGCATAAGCCGGGAGGGTTATCAGGGCAGAAACTCGGCTTCTATTACCATGCATTAGAATAGATTAGCAGGCAGAGCAATTAGCATCCTCATTCTGCTTGGCGAAGTGACAGGGGCGGTGGTGGCGGGCAGGAGGCAAGTGGGAAGAGGCAGCTTTGGCAGAGCGCTGTTTCCTTCCTTGAACTGCAGCCCAAGAACAAAGATGGACTTCTGGGCTTTCACCCCGGGGCTGCCCTGCTGGGACATTGATTGTGAGCTGTGGTTAGTGGTGTGAAACCTTTTGTGGCTTGTGGTCCCTGAAAAATTTCCCTGAGAAGATGCAAAGCTCCAAGGAGTGAATTTCAGCTTTCTTGAGTTACCTCTTCCATGTCTCTTTGGAAGAATCCCCAGGTCTCTTGGTCTTCAAATTAAAACTCCCACTGCTTCTACTTCCCTCAATGGCTTTTTTTCCCCTTTTCCCAGCTCAGCTTTGATGTCCAAGGCAGGTTTTTGGGAGCTAAGCCTGCTTGTGGTCAGAGACAAGATGAAAACAAGGATCCAACTCCTTCCTCAGATGCACACGAATTTACTGAGAAAACTTTCCCTCCTCTCACTGCCATGACAAGTTTCCCAGGAATGATCCCATGCATTATCTCAGCTCAAATTTGCCTCTTTTCCTGTAGCATCTCCTGCCTTTTGTCCAGCATGGAATATCCCGGGCAGTGAGTAAAATTTAACTCCCTGATGCCAGGGAAAGCTAAAATCCAGCTATGCTCTGGGCAACCTGGAGGCCAGAAGGAGAAGACAGAGAGGGAGTGGGATATTTGCCACATGACCACATAAAGTTTAAGGTCAATTATGTCTGAGTCTCGACATTTATGGCATTCCTATTCTTAGGACCCCGAGGGAGCCTGGAAATGTCAAAACATTGCTAAAACTGACCTTAAACTTTACATGCGAGTGGGACTGAATCTTCTCCCTTTTCCTGGCTCTGGCCAGAAAATTGCTTTGGCTCCAGCTGAGGGAAAGGCAAATTTCAGCTGCTCCCTCCTTGCCCAGCCTTGCTCCCCCCTTGTGATAAAGCCATCTCAGGAGACACAAAGCTGGCTCTACATGTTGGCCAGACTGGGGCTGAAACAAACCTCTTAGTCCATCCCCAGATTGCTTTAATTGCTCTGTTCTTGCCTCAGCCTTCCTTCCAGCTGGGAAATCAAAAGCTTTAACCCAATAAAGAAGGATGCTGTCATTTTGCATCTCATCCTGAAAGAGGGACCAGACTAATGAGGCTGATCCAGAGCGTCACAGATAACTCAGATCTCCAGAGCCTCCCAGAGCTGCGGATCTCTGTGTCCTGCAGTCCTTTTCCCAAACTCCTGTCCCCAGTCCTGGATGAAAATGCCATCGGGAGGGTTTGCACTTGGCTTCCACCGAGCTCCCTCTGCTGATCACCTCGCAAAAGACATCTCAGACCTACCTGGTCTTCAAGTAAACACGTCCCCTCTTGGATGATGCTGTGAAGGTGGATTGGAACACTGGTGGGGCATCAGCTCGTGGTGGTTTGGGGAACGGGCCCCACTGCCATAAGCTCCTGGCTTTGTGCAGAGAGAGGGGCACCCACACACTGCAGGGATGCCAGAAGTCCCCCTGACATCTCCCAGGCTCTGTACCTGCTCCACCTTTTCCCAGGACAAAAATGCTGTTGAGGTACAAGGTCAAAGACTTTGAGGAACAGCCATTCTTTCTGTTATTTAATTTTATAGGAATGATGGAATGGTCTGGGTTGGAAGGGACCTTAAAGATCACCCAGTTCCATGCCCTGCCATGGGCAGGGACACCTTC
>JAOXXN010000265.1:940640-950954 GCA_026770055.1 Myrmophylax atrothorax
CTCTGCCAGGCTTCTTTCCCAGCCAGCTGCCAGGCTGAGGGCTCAGCTGTGCCCTGGGCAGCTGCTGCCAATGGGCCCTTGGGAACAGTTGCTGGGCAATGGCCCAGAGGGTGGAGAACACACAGCTTTGGGCACAGCCACACAGTGATAAACTGGTCCTGCCTGCTGAACTGGGACAGTGAGTCCCTTCCAACACAGGATATTCTATGACTCTGTGATTCCATTAGTTGTAGCGCTCCAGGTTTTCCATCTAGCGCGGTCCCAAAGGGTACAGAGCTGCCTTTCCACCCCAAGCTGTCACTCCTGCCCTGTGCCAGGGTTGTCCTCCTGCTGCCAGCCGGGCCCTGTGTTAACCCTGTCCCTCTGTGTTCCCATCTGCCCAGGTGCACGAGGAAGGAGCGGTGCGAGCGCTCCAGCGAGCCGCGCAGATTCGCCTCGGAGATGAAGCAGTGCGTCCGCCTCACCGTGCATCCCAACAACATCTCCGTGTCCCAGTACAACGTTCTGGTGAGCAACACTGAGCCTTGACCCTCCCCACCCCTCGGCTTTAATCTGCCCCTGCAGTGTGGCACGCCCAGGTGTGGCCAACCTGTACTCAGCAGGAACAGGAAGGACTGGCAGCTTGATGCAAAAGGTTCTTCAGAGCCCATTAACTTCCCTGGCAACTTCCCTGGCACAGAGAAAGATTTGCCATTTTGGCCTTGGTTATCCTGTCTAGAAGTCTAGGAAGGGACTAGAAAGCCTTCCCTGTTTGCTGTGAGTAGCAGAGGGCAGGGCTGAAGGGACTCTCTCCTGCACCCAGTGAAACTTTTTGTTTCCATGGGGGTGGGATTTGTTTATAGCCCAGCCCAAGGGACATTATTGTGGTTGGAAATTGCATTCTAGAAGAAAGACAAATGAGGGGTACCATGAGTTATTTCAGTGAGTTCCAAGTTCTTATTATCTTGGATGGCAATACCTACTCCTAGGCCACCAAAAACTTCACCCTGCTCCAGCTCCTGCACAGTATGGACAGCAGGGCAGAGAGGCAGGATGCTGTGATGAGGAACCAAAGGCTTCCAAGGTTCATGCTGTCTCTTGTGACTGTCCAAAGCACAAGGTTTCACCGTGATGGCCTTGAGTTACTCAGCAACCAATGAAGCCACACAGTGAGGGCTGGCAGAGCCAGATGATCCCGGTCATTTCCTGGGCTTAAGGCAGGAAATCTCTGCTGCAAATCTGACCAGCTTGTGGTTTCTCTCCTGACTTGTGGCAGCAGGACTTTATGTGGTGAGATCCCAACATGCTCCAAGGAGGCAAAGACCCATTTCACTCAGGCTACCAGAGCTCTGTGGTTTTGGCCATACTAGTTTGGGCTGGAATTAACTTGATAAGCCAGGCCCTAAATGCTCTGTCTTTAGACAAGTTGGTCATTAGCCCCACACCCTGAAAGGGCTCAAGGTGCAGCTTCCGGACACCTTCCAGGTCAAAGGTTTTGGAGTGCTGGGACTTTTTCAGTGACAATGAAATCAGCCTTTCAAAGCCTGCATGTCCAATCATTGCTGCTTTGTTTCAGCCTCTTAACTTTGCTGTGACTTTACTTTCCTAGGCTTCAAACAAAACTGATCTGAGACATCTTAAGTTCTTTGTTCTTCTGGGAGTTCAAGGTTTCTTTTTCTTATTCTCTCAGTAGTTGTTGAATTCTTTCATGTTGGAATAAATCCGGGGGGACTGGCTGGCTCAGGGAGACTGGAAATGATAACAGAATAAAAGACCTTTACCTCTGGGTTACTCCCAGGGCAAGTCAGCCCAGAGCTGATGGAATCAGAAGTTGCCATCATCTATCTGCTGCCCAGAAATCTGCATGAATATTCTGCTGGGAGTCTCAGCCCAGTCCCAGGTAAAATGGTGACTCAGCTCATCCAGTCACCGCAGATTGTCTCTTGAAAAACCAGGAGGGGAACATCAGCAAACAGAAGGCTGGTGGTGTCCTTACTGAGCCTCACTCGGCTTCTAGCAGAGAGTCAGTGATATGCCCATGGAGGCATTGTGTGCTCAGCCAGCCCTTTAAATTTTGAGCACTAACAGGGGCTTGGAGAATTTTACCTGGGTCTGTTTCAGTGCAGTGCTGCGCTCTGGGCTTTCTGAGAAGAGCTACTTGCTGGGCTGAGGATCCACACTTTTCCTCACTGGAGCAGCTCCAGAGCAGGAGTGTGGGATGTAGGACTTGTCATCTATTCAGAGTGTTCACTGGCTCATGGTATTTGTGGCCAAGGACTTCTGTCTGTCCACTGGTGTCATCTTCTGCATGGCACACCTTCGTTCTGCATCATCCATGCTGGGAAAGAGACTTGCTAAGCAGAGTAGTTTTCCCTTCTCCGTTGCCAGCAGGGTGTCAGTGAGCAGGGAGAAATGGATTTAGTCTGGGTGCTCAATCCATTCAAATAACCAAAGCTTTTCCCTACTCCCCACCCAAGACAAAAAAAAACATCTTTCCCATTGGCTCCCAAAGGCTGAATGTCAGCCAGGGCTAAGACCTGTCTGCTCAGCCTTTCTCCCTGGTGTTGTCTGGTGGGAAGAATCAGCTCTAACTTTTCCCTGAGTGAGGAAAACACAGTGTGTGGGAGCAGTAAGAGTTCTGTTATGTTCTCATCCTGTCCTGCTTCATCACCTGGACTGACCTCTGTTCTTTATGCTGGTAGAAACAGCACTTCAGCATGCATCTGTGTGTCCTTTCAGTGGCTGTCACCTCAGGTGGGGCCTCAGATAGCTCGTGGAGGAGGCAAGTGTGGAGAGCATCTGCATTCCTGCCTGTGCAGGGTGGTTGGCTCTAGTGTTTGGTCACAAACCCACTACATTTATACTAATTACTGGGTCAGCAGCAGGTGCTAAAGCCCCCTGGGATGCCTCTCTGTGTTCAGGCATGAGCTGGTGAGCTGAGCAGGACCCTCAGTTAGGGAGCTCTGTGGTTCAGGACCATAGCTGGTCTGGGAAGTTGGCAGCATGATGGTGCTTACCCAGAGCATGGATATGCTGGAAACCAGACATAAGATTCCTTTTCCCATGACCAGGAGCCATGACACAGCAACACCAGAGGGTGTTGTGAACTCTAGAAACATGGGAAATCCCTCCTTCATGGCTTTTTTCATGTATGGAGCCCCAGCATAGCAGGTCTGTGGAGCCGACTGCTCCTTCGGTGGGACGGGCAGAAGTTTGCTGTGCCTGTAGAGACAGCGGTGCTTTGTGGTGGACTGAAGGCTGTAACTAGACTCTCCTCACACAGGACCTTGGTGCCAGAGTGCTCCCCACCCGCTGATGCTGGGAGAGCAGGCCGTAGAGAGTTAGACTGGAGCGCTACAGTTTCTCTGTAGTCTGCAGAGAGCCTCTTGTGAGTAGCAGTCACCTTCCTCAGAAACCGCGTGCCCTGGGGCCACCACCGCCCTGGGCTTCACGGCTGGCTCCAGAGACTCCCTGCCTAACCTGACACTTGCATGACAGACAGTGAGCACTCCCCCACCCCTCCACTGACCCAGCCAGCACTGGGATGCAGTGCAGGTTTCCCTGCACAGCCACCAATCACTTTGTGTCAGCATCGGCACCTCATCCCCCTCCCCTCCTGCACACACATCCCTCTCCTGAACCGCTGCTTTCTGTTGAAGGAGGATGCTCTCTCTAGCAAGAGGCTCTTTGTCCTACCTCTCCAGTGTAATTCTCTCCTGCTGACCCAGATCTGTTGTTTGGCTTAGTATTTTTTCTTCTTTTTTTCTCTATCTTTTCTTCTCTCCCTCCATCTTTGCTTGCAGCTGGTCTTGGAGACCTACAACGTCCCCGAGCTGTCAGCAGGAGTCAATTGCACCTTCGAGGACCTTTCAGAGATGGATGGCTTGGTGGTAGGCAGTCAGATCCAGTGCATCTCACCAGCTGCCAAAGAGGTGCCCCAGATCATCACAGAGAACGGTGAGTATCCCACAGCTCCTCTGCCTGCACCACTTCTCCCTCCCTGTCATGAATGAGTGCTTTAAGGTCCTCACCCCACACCCCCTGTGCCTCTCCTGCCTTCTCACAAAGCAGGATTTGGCTCGTGGGAGCCTGAGGGCAGGGTATGGAAAGCACTGGGAGCAGGTGGGGTGTTGGTGCTTGCTGGGGGAGCTGCACAGCAGCACATCATGGCATGAGCTGTGTGAACTTGTCTGTGTTTGTGTGTGCAGGTGTTGAGCTGCATCACTGCAACCTGCCCTGAGGTGCCTGTGTGTGTGACACGATGTGTTTGCAGACTGCCACCGAGTGGCAGTTGCATATATCTAGCAAAGACAAGACATGGAGGTGGGATATTCCCTCACCTTTTGCCCAGGCTGGTGTTACACAGCCTGGGGAATGAGGCTGTACACGCTCTCAACACATCCCATCCCGTGTAGCAGCCAGACAGTCCTGCAGACCTGCGTGATCTCCTGTCTGTAAATTCATCCTGCTCCTCCCAGATTGAGTTCTTTATGCTCAGTTCTCTACTCCTGGCCTTTACTGCCTCCAGCTGCTCCAGTTTTGCTGCTGGCTCCTTCTCCTAAAGTGGTCCAGTACAGAAAAATACCTTGTCTCCAAGAATGATCCCCACACTCCCCCAACTTACTGCCCTTGTTTTCTTCCCCTTTGTTTCAACAACACCTGTGGCTCTTTGCAAGGACTTCTATAAAAACCTCGACCCAAGGAGACACAGAGGATGCTGTCATTCTTGTCCTTGGCTTCTTGTGAAAATGTGATGTAAAATTTGCTTCAGACCGCAGAAAATGAAGTGCCATGAGCTGTCAGCATCATCTCAGCTCTCCCTGAACCTGCACACAGCTGCTTGTGCTCTCCACTGGGGTCCCAAAACAAGCCCCCAAAAGGCTGTTACGACTTTCAGGTCCTGCTGTGTTACCAGTCGTGTCTGCCTACCAAGATAGATGCCAGAAACTGTTTCCTGGCTATGGACATCTGTCCCAGGCCAGGCTATAATCAACCAGCAAACAAAAATAGCAGTGGAAACTGGAGACAGGACAAGAGAGATGTTTGTGTGCGGTGTGGTTTCCAGAGAAGCCTGGCACCTGCGCCTTGGAGCCACTTCAGCAGCTGCTACTCCACACGGAGCAGGCCCTCCATGCACAGAGCCAGGGGCTGGACTGGAACCAAAGGATGTGTGGCTCTGTCACACATCTGGTCCCCGGGGCCATCTCAATCCTCACATCCTGTTTTAAAATATATAGAAGACGCTGGCAAAGTTGTTAAATACTGAGTGGTTATAGCAGAGCTGTCAGAGCCGGCGGCAGCAGATGGGCAGCAGAGCCTGGCACTGGCAGCAGGATGGGTTTAGTGGAGTGTGTGGTGTGTGCTGTGTCTGTGCCTGTGTCTGTGTGTGCCTGAAGGTGGGTGAGTGTGCACATGGGTGCACCCTGTGATGGGTTGTCCAGTTTCCTTTGGCCTGATGGATTCATGAATCTCACAGGTAAGAAGGAAAATAATGGAACTGTAGAATCATAGAATGGTTTGGGTTGGAAGGGAGCCGAAAGACCATCAAGTTCCACCCCCCTGCCAAGGACAGAGACACCTTCCACTAGCCCAGGTTGCTCCAAGCCCTGTCCAACCTGGCCTGGGACACTTCCAGGGATGGGGCAGCCACAGCTTCTCTGGGCAGGCTGTGCCAGGGCCTCACCACCATCACAGGGAAACATCTCTTACTAATATCAAACCTACACCTGCCTTGCTTCTATTTAAGGCCATTTCCTCTTGTCTTATCACTCCCTACATGCCCTTGTGTGAATAGTGGGGAAAGGGACACCCAGATAAGCCTTGAATTAAATGTGGATCACTTCCCCCTCAAATTCCTTCAATTACTGCACCCACTCATTACCCACAATGATGGGCTCTGTTGGTTTTGTGGGAAGAGGTAGCAGTTGACTGCTCAGTTTGGGAGCAGTGGGAATGAGGAGATGGTGTGGAGGAGCTGAGGTTCAGTCTTGGCTGTAGATAGGTCTGCTACAGAAATGGATGGATCCTTCTGAAGTGTGATGGATTGCACATCTCTCACACTGAGATGGGTTCTTTGCAGCCAAAGGCTGAGTGGAATGAACCTGGGGGTGAATGAGGTGAGTGAGACTGGAAGAAACATCCACAGGCTGCTTCCTTGTGGGAACATAAAATGAACCATCAGCAGGGAAGAATTTTAAGGAGAATACTCTATTTTAACGACCTCTGAATTCCAGATGTCTGCACTCATTCTTTGAGCTTCGCTTTCCTACTTCATGAATTCATAATTTTGAAATTAGTGAGGTGTTGTCTGTCTCTGTCATCACCATCCAGCCCAGACTCTGCTCCCAGGTGTGATAATTTCCAGTGGTGAACACGTAGTCCATCACCCCAACACCATAAGGGAGATGTGCCTCTTGGAGAACTGGGCTCTGTGAGGATTTTATTACAGTTTCTCCATCTATTGAGGACAGACCAGCCAAGATACTGTGGGACAGCTCCAGGTTCAGGCTGGTGGCATGGCCAACAGGGCTTAACAAGAGTAACAAAGCAGTCACACACTGATGTGTCTCTTTTTTCCCCAGGAGACCATCACATTGTGCAGCTTCAGCTCAAGTCCAAAGAAACGGGTATGACCTTTGCCAGCACCAGCTTCGTCTTCTACAACTGCAGCGTCCACAACTCGTATGTTCATTTCCTTTGATACCTTCTGCCCATTCCACCCCTGGGTCTGCCACAGAACCCACTGCTGGTGTGTCCCTTGGGAAGCTGGTTAGGTGTGGAGGTGCCCAAGGGTCAGGGTCAGTTGTGTGACAGCCAGAATGGGGGAGTCCCTTCTGAGCAGACCAAGAGTATAGGGACCATTTGTTCTGCAGCCAGAGCATCACATTAGGGGCAGTTTGCCCCAGAATTGAGTCAAACCGAGCCCTGACGTCAGCACATGTGTGTGTGTGTGTGTGTGTGTCCCCCCTCTTCAGCAGTTTTTTGTGGATGGTTGGATCCTGCCCACACATTTGCACCTTCAACCCTCACCCATGCTGCCAGTCCCACCAGAAGGAGCCTGGCCCAGGTGGTTAATATGGGCTTGGACCCTCCAATCAGAAAAGACAGGAGTTTATGGTCGCTGCATGATGTGAACTGAGTAGGGAGCACCCAGATGATTCCCTCAAGACCATCTTTTCCATGCCAGGAGCTCCTTTCCTGCCTCACACCCCATTTTTCTGGAGTTTGGCTGCCACCCAGGGCTGCTCAGGAGCTGCCCCACCAGAATGGATCTGCAGCTTCCCTGCAGAAAATGCTCTTCCAGTGGGATGATCCACCCCTGAGCAAGGCTGAGCAGCTCTGTCCCCACCACTGAGCTGTCAGAGGTGCCAAAAGCACATCATTACTGCGGCTCAGCAATTCACAAGGAGAGGCAAATCCTATTTCCATGTTCCTGCTGCTTTGACAAACAGTGTCAGAAAGCAAGTGTTGGTGGGGAGAGCAGGAGAGATGGTGGTGTTAAATATTTATGGTATGTTTGGGTTTCTTACTTGACAAACTATACTACACTATCTATTTTTAATTCGCTGTATCAGAGCAAGCACTTGTTACCAATTTGAAGAATAAGTTGCTGTACCAGAGCTGAAGGTGGATTGGAGCTGAGCAAGATTTCCCAGAGACAGGGGAGAGGGTGTGTGCCTGCCTGTTGGGCTCAGACAAGCTCTGCTGGAGGCAATTTTTTCTCTCCTTCCCATTAAGACCCCAGTAAGAGCCAGGAAAATTCACCCCCCTCAAGTTCCTTCCTGGTACTTCAGGGCCTGCAGCTCTATAGAATCATAAAATCATTAAGGTTGGAAAATACTTCCAAGATCCCCAGGTCCAACCACCAACCCAGCACCACCACCATGGTCACCATGAAACCATGTCCTCAACTGCCACATCCACACATTTTTTGAACACTTCCAGGGATGGTGACTCCACCACTTCCTTGAGCAGCCTGTTCCAATGCCTTACAACTCTTTAAATGAAGAATGGTTTCCTAGTGCAATGTAAACCTCCCCTGGCACAGCTTGAGGCCATTTCCTCTCATCCTGTCCCTTGTCCCTTGGGAGAAGAGCCCAATCCCATATGGCTCTCCCCTCCTCTCAGGGAGTTGGAAAGAGTGAGAAGGTCCCCCCTGAGCCTCCTTTTCTCCAGGCTGAGCCCTCCCAACTCCCTCAGCTGCTTCTGGAGCTCCATTCCCTTCCCTGGACACACTCCAGCCCCTCAGTGTCCTTGACATGAATGTCTCCAGAGTGTGGGTGACCAGGATTCTGCCTAGAGTTTGTTATAGCTCCTTTTGGTTGCTGGTGAGCAGATATAGCATTAAATGTAAAAAGAAGTGTGGTGTGGGCAGAAGTCAGTGCTGTAACACAGCCAGGAGAGGTGTTTGCAGCTCTCACTCCGCAGAGCCCCTGGGGCACAGGAGAGCAAAACCTTCTAAGATGGTGGGAATGGCTCTTTCCTACACTCTGAGCAGGTGATGTCCTAAATATGCCCCTGCTTCCCAGTTGGCTGCTCCAATAGTCTTTACTCCTCTGCTGAGATGAAGAAAAGAAGAATCCAGTTAGTATAATTGCAGGAGCCTCATCACCCTGGTCAGAACTCACAATAATAAACCTGTGGGACACAGGGGGAGAAAATTCCCTCCTTCATCCTTGGTTTTCTGCCTTTGGTGCATCCCAGTTTGCCTCTGGCCTCTGTGTCATGTGTGGGAGGATTAACCATATGGGACTGGTGGTGCCCAGGGACTGTCCTCCATGGTCATCACTCCTCCCACCAGTCCCTCATTTGGCCACCTTCTCATGATGTCTTCACAGCCACCAGGGCACTGGTGCAGCTCAACAAGGAGGCAGCAAGGCTGCAGTATATTCCATCCATCCCCATATCTTGTATCTTTTATTTCCACCTATCCCCTGGTCTCATATTTTTTTATTTCCATACAGCCTCATATCTCATATTTTTGTTACACTCAGGATTTGGGCAAAAAGGGGGACACCTCTTTTGTACGAAGCCAAAAACTCATTGATGGCCCGAATAAAAGTTGTGACAGAACAACCAAAATGCAACAAATATTTATTATTCCTCTAGTTGCAATGGTATGAATGCAACCTAAATTAATTAATTAATATGAGATGCTTGTCATCCCAGTGACAACCAGCTAAGACCATGGCAAGACCAGCACCATCCTGCAACCTGATGGTGTTGTGTCAGTGGAAAGCCTGTGACCTTCTGCTAGTGATGGAAAAAGCCAGGTTTGCCAGGCTGTATTTCCCTCTGAGAAAGACTGGCAGCCCCAGGAGCTGTCCTGCTGGCTGATGGCACCTGGCTGCCCAAGTGACTGCTGCTTCTCTCTGTTTCCAGGTGTCTGTCATGCGTGGAGAGCCCATACAGGTGTCACTGGTGCAAGTACCGCCACGTCTGCACCCATGACCCCAGCTCCTGCTCCTTCCAGGAGGGACGTGTCAAGATGCCTGAGGTAGGCAGGGCCATGGGATGTGTGTCAGGGGTGATGGCATCTGTCAAACTAGCAGTCCAGGAAGCCTTCTCCACCCCCAGTCCCACCCTCTCCCTGTTCTGCTGACCCCCCAGGAGATCCTCAACTCGTTCTCTGTGTATACAACTCCTCTCCTCCCTGCTCTGACAGACCTCAGGGAGCTGCTCCCTCCCTCCTACACCTTACAGGGGGTGTGTTACCTTGGAAAATCACTACAAACTCTGCCACCAAGGGACTGAGAGAGATGGAAAACACTGGTCATACATTTCCAGGAGAGAAGGAGATATTTTTCTCCTCTAAGCAGCTATCCCAGGCTGCTGAGATCTGGGGAGGAGTTAGGGCTTTGTCCATGGTGCCAAGTAGGTTTCAGTCATGCTTTGAACACCTTTGTGGCTTCATGGATTTGGTGTCTGATGGCCAGTGCCTCAAAGTACCTCCAGATGAGGCCAGGAGGTGCCTCCTTGCCAGTCCCTGAGCTGAACTGGACCTTGGGGCTGGGTTTAACACGGAGCTGCAAATGCTGCCTGGCAGGTATTGTTACTAACAAGGCTCGCAGACAAGTAGAGCTCAGGAGAATACAAATAGGAAACTACTTAATTACTTCCTGGCCAGGAATGGTCTGAAAGCATCCTGGGCTGTCTGGTAAATGACCTGAGAGTGCTGGTTGGTTGCCTGACCCCAGGGACCAGTACCCATTAAGAGATCTGATACCTGCTGAGCCACCAGAGCACAAGCTGCTGGTGGAAACTCTGGGAACATGTGCTGCATTCAGAGGGTGAAACCCTCACTGTTCCTCATGCTGTTTGCTGGCTCTGGTGTGT
>JAOXXN010000265.1:951054-967655 GCA_026770055.1 Myrmophylax atrothorax
CATGCTGTTTGCTGGCTCTGGTGTGTCTAATGTGGTGCCCCACCTACCCCCAGCCCCTGCCCCACCACATGTAATGCCTTCAGACTCCTGTGACATCCCTGTTCCCTCCCATCCCTTCCCTAAATGCTGGTTGAGATACCACATGTGTGCTGGTTGAGATGTCCTGCATCAGAAGTTCTGACCTGCTACAGCACTGGGACAATCCATAAATATTCATGTCTCCTCCATCCACCAGGATTCAGAATTTGCTGTAAACCTGCTGGAAAATGTGCTGAGGAGTTGGAGGGCTTGGCATCCTCTCCTTGGTGCAGGAGGGGTGAAGGAAGGCAGCCCAGGGCTCAGCCCTTCTGGCAGGTTATCCCAACTAGAGAGGGACTATTCCCTCACATGGAGCCTTGGCAAAGTTTGGCCAGTCCTGCTGGCCACAGGTTTCTGTGCTTTTTACTTCAGGAATTAGAAGGACCTCATTTCTTGCTGAGTGGAAACCACTGGGAGTCTCAGTCTCAGCTTCCTGCTGGGCAATACCACGACCACCACAACTGATCTCCTCTGGCAGGCTCCTCTGGTGTGTCCCATGTACCAAGCACAGGACTCTCCTTCCCAGTTCCTGCCTCTTCTGCCCTCCAGTCTCTTGCCCAAAAAGAAATGCCTACAAACCTTGTTGGATTTTCTGTGCTCTCAATCCCTATCACAACCCTGGTATTCAGGACACTGTTCTCATCGGGAAAGAGATGATGAGAATTATCCCACTTTCTTAGGGAATGGACTGGGAATGGCACAGCCCTTGGGCTTTATCCCCTCCAAGGTCCTGCTCTGCAGAACTGGGAAGGAGACTGTGGACTCATCAAATTCTGCAGAGCTGCCTTTTTAGCTTTACCATCTCTATTGGTTTGGTTTCTGAAAGGTGTTCTCTTCAGGCCAGGAGACACCTCCAGTCTGGGGGGCTTTGTCTGCCAGCAGAGTTTGCTCTCTCTTCCACCCCCTTTGACAGAGCATTTCCTGCTAAGCTTCATAAACTCCCTCTCTGATCTTGCAGAGCTGCTCTGTGAGGTTTTCCCAACCTGGGAACACAACTATTGATCTACAAGGCAATGATATCATCACTGACCCCTGTGTCATCAATGACATGTGTGTTGCGTGGTCATTGCTAACCAGGGCAGCAGCAAAACCTCTTCTGAGCACAAATGGGATCTCTTTCCCCTGGGATACAACATTTGGCACTCAGCTGATCAGTTCAGGAGCTGGTTTTTCTGTTTACTGGACAGAGGAGACCCTTCTCAGCACTGGAACAACAAAATCAGGAAGGATAATGCCCTTCCACACTCCAAAACTTTCCAAGCTTCCTTTCTGCTTGACAATGTGAGAAACGCCCTGTAACTTCAGGGTCCTTCTTGTTCCCTCTGTGTGTTTGTGGCTGTCAAGGACACTTGGGCTGGGGAAGGATGGCATCACAAGTGCATTCTTATAAACAGCTTTACAGTCCCCCTGGGACCAGGAAGGTTTTGTCTAATGGCACTTGGAGCAAACTCTGTGTTGTATCTCCCACGCTTCCTGTGAAAAGCCATCTTCCCACTGACTCATCGCTCCCACTGCACCTTCCACTGCCTATTTTTTACTTTCACATGCAATTCTATCATTTTCTGTCCTGCACACTTGCCTATTTGTTGAGTGGGTTCTTTGAACAATAGAAACCACTGGGTATCTTGAAGCCAAGCCTGGCTCCTCGTTGCCCATCCAAACCTTCACCCAGTTCCTGGTGACGCAACATCTCTCACGAAGTTGGCAGAACTGAGGTCCATTTCCAGACTTCCCAACGCCATCTTCAGCAGGGCTTGAAATGCAGCATCGTGTTGAGTGGCTCTGTTCTTACTGGCCTCTCATATCCATGCTCCTTTCAATTCTTTCCTCTACAGGCACTCAGAGCCCTGGAGGATGAGGAGAGGGAAGGGTTTGCTGCCATCCAGGCATGAGTACCTGCTGAAGCCTGGAGGAGGCACTGATGGGAAGCTGCACTACCAGCGTGGGGTGGTTGACCCATCCCATTTGCAATCTATCCATGAGTTTGCTGAGCAGATTAGCTTGGGTGTCTTCCAGGTTCATATGGGCTGATTGCACCAAGGGACTCCCTGCCAAGCAAACAGATATTGGTGCTACTCTGTCATATGGACCTGTGCCAGAAACTCCTTCCCTCTGTAGTCATCACTGCCAGCCTGCCAAGCCTTCCACCCTCCCCCTCATTATGGTCTTCACCTCCTCTTGCTGTGCCCACCCTCAGGTGATTTTTTTTCTCTGTTTGCCTATTATGTGGGAAGAGGCTTCCCACTCTCCAGATGGCCTGGGCCACAAATGGACTCATTGGGCTGGCACCCATCACCCCTGGACCAGCCTGGAGTGCTTTGAAGGGAGGCTTGTGGCCTTGTGTGGTTCTGACTCCATCATTTCCTTAGGACACCTCACAAGTTTCTGGATTCCTACTGGCTCAGCCTTTCATTCAGGTTTTCTTCATGTTCTGTGAGAACACCTGGGGTTTTTACTTTTATTTTGGTGTGAGTTGTTGATTAATTCAGAATGCTGGATGAATTTGAGGCTGATCCAGTGGGACAGCAGAAGGGCTTTGGCCATGACCCACAGTGTCCAGAAGGCAAAATGCTGTTTGTGTCTGTGTAGCCTGTGATCTGCCATCCAAGGGGAGCCTTTGAATTGCATCATGTGATAGCTGTGATCCTCCAGCTGTCCTACCACCACCTGGAAAAACAACCAGAGACGGAGAAAGGACAGGAAAGGCACAGCCCTTGCTACCAACATGGAGATATGACTTTCTTACCTGTCATTTGTCAGGTGAATCAGCCCTGCCTGTAACAGATCTGGATCAACCAGTCTGGGAGCCTTGGGAAAGCCCATGTTTGGTGCAGTGAAAAACTCCAGCATGGTCATAAAGCAAGAATATTTACGATTATGGCACTGATCTTAATCACACAGGGTTGACAAAGTCTCTAGATGATTTGTGGCTGAAATACTTCACCTTGGTGTGTAATTTCCCTTTACAGCAGGTTTTCAAAAGCCAGGTCCACTTGCTTGAAATACAGGGAGTGACTTCTTGCTTTATAAAGGAGAGCTGATATTATCGTTCCTGAGGGCAGGAAGGGGAAAAGGGCATTTTAATACTGAAGTGGATTGTAGTTGTTGTTGCTGTTGTTGTTTTTCCCAAAGACCTGGTGGCAAATTAGTCTCAGAGATAGAAGGGAGTGGGCTGAGTTTCTGGTTTTTTTCTTGGCCATCCTCTCTCTGCTTTTGACATTTATTGCTGACCATAACTAAAGTCCTAATACAGGCTTAGGGTCTGCCCACAAACCATTGCATTGCAGATTAACACACTGTGAAATCAACCCTGACTTACCCGACACAATCACCAAGTAAGAGAGCTCAGTCTTTATCTTCTGTAAATAGGCAAGACAGTCAACAAGATCTGGGGGGAAACTGAGGCAAGAAGGTGTAAAACAGTTGATCTGAGGATCTCCAGTGGGACATGTAGAAACAGCTTGGGTCTCTCCTGATGTCTGTTACCCAACACGGATTTGCATTGCCCATCTCATCTCTGTACAGGTCTGCTCTGATCCAGGGTGGGTAGTTTTCACATCAGTATTTCTGTACAAGGATGGGATGCTGGAGTAGCTACTTGAGTTGATGGGATAAAGGATTAAATCTTTTCTTGTGCCTTTTCCTCTAAGATGAACACTATCTTGTTCCAGACCTTGCAAGGATTTTAGCTTTGTGTACGGGAAAAAGAGGGGAAAAAAATGGCAAAAGCCAAAAGCAAGCCTAGATAACAAATCTATTATTCACTGGGTTTAACAGATACATAATCATTTAATTACCTTGAAGGAGGTTTTCATCTCTCCCTGCTCAGCCGATTTGTGTGTGCGTGTGTTTTCCTTCCTCCCCCAAACAAGCTTTTTTATTAAAAGGATTTTCATCTGCTGCCTAAAAAGGGAACAGAAGAAAAGATCTCGCACCAAAGTGTTTTATGTCGAGTTGTACGTGCTAATGACAGCAAAGCCCACATAAAAGAAACAACTGCTTCAAATATTAATTTGTCAAAAGCCATAGAAAGCTGTGGGAGCTGCATCCTGGCAAGCAGCTGCTGAGGAGCAAAGCACTGCTTTGCCCAGAGTTTGCTCCATGCCTTGTGCTGAACTAAATGCTGGACCAGTGGCCTCCTCTGATTTAGCTCTGCCTGGCCCTGTGTCCTTCTTGGGAATGGGTTTTTTGGGGAAGCAGGGAAGAAGGAAGGAGAAAAAAGAAGGCAGAGGGTGTTAATGACAACTCAACATGGACTGGCAGACATCTGAGAAGCATTTGGATAGTGTTCTTAAAAACAAGATTTAACAGTTGGTCAGCCCTGAAATGGTCAGTCAGGTGGACTGGATGGTTGTTGTAGGACCCCTTTGAACTGAACATAATCTATTCTAATCCTACCCTGTCCTATCCTGTGTATTAATGCCCATGACTCCTCAGTGTGGACTGTGGAGGAAACCCAGCACTGCCCTTCCCCATCCCGCTGGTACATCACACTGTGACTCAGGAAGGACTTTGCCCCAAGGTCCCCAAAACCAAACAGATTATCTGGCCACCCCAAATGTCCTGTTTTGTCCTCTTTTTAAGGTGTGGAAAGAAGGCACAGTGCCCACCTGCTTCCAAAATGCACCCCAGTGGACTGGGTGGCTGCACTGGGAAGGGGGATACCAGGTGAGCACAGCCAGCTCCTTGCTCCCTTGCATCCACAAACCTGCTGGTGATGCATCTCCAACTGTTGCTGTGGCAACTGCTCGGTTTCCATCCCACTCCCGTTTCCAGCTTCACTTAACCCGTCTGGAGAGGCAACTGCTGGAAGCATCAGCACAGGGAGAAGAGAAAACCTGTCTCTGCTCAAATGGTGCCCCTCTCATTTCCCAGGGACTGTAATGACAGCTGCAGCGAGGCCAATTCCAGAGCAACGAGTCCTTCCTGGCTTTCAATTATCCACTCACTTCTCCTGGCACCTGTCTGTCATTAAGGGGAGGGAGGGGTGAGGTGTGGTTTCCATGGCAACCACAGGCAACCTGCTGCCTTCAAGTGCTGGGAGCAGGCAGGGGGACCAGCAGCCACCCCATGCAGGTGGGATTTGGTGTTGGGATGCACACATTTTGTTGCACTTGCTTTTAAGCAGCTTGAGAGGTTGGTGTTTATCATCTGTTTCGCTCTTAGAAGGGTTTCCAAAAACAAGTGAAGGAGTTCAGTCTGGTTGGGATCCTGTCCAGGGGTAACCTGGGAGGAGGCTGTAGCTGATAGTGTGGATCCAGCTGTGTCTCAGGGCTCCTGTGCTCTGGCATTTCAGGCTGTGGCATTTCAGCTCTCAGCATTGTTCCAGCCCTTTCCCAGAAAAGGAGATGTGTCTTGTAGTGGGTACATCCTCTCCAGCAGTGGGTGCTTCAGGTAATAATGAGAGGAAATTAAACACAGAAATTGGAGGCCAGGCAGAAATCTTTCCCCTTGGAGTCCTGTTAGAGCATGAAAATACAGCTGAGAGTCAGTGTCGGGCACTGATGAGCTATAGGTTTTATTCCAGCAGATGAGAATTATATTTTTGACGCTGAGTTAACTTGAACACGTTCACCTTTCTGTGCCCCCCGATTCCCTCACACCTCCTGATTTGGGTAAACACTTTCAGTTAATAGGTGCTTGTACAGTACTTAGTTCCTGGAGCCGTGATCTCTCAGTGGGGGCTGCTCATGAGAAGTCTTTGAGCATGTACAAACAAATTAGATAATTTGCTGTTGTTTGCAAGTCACGGTGACTTGCATTGAGGTGAAGAAAAAGACGCGTGTGAAGTGGCTTCTTCTGTTATTTTTGGGTACCTTTTGTCATCTCTGAGCCATTTTGCCCTGCAGTCATCCAGCTGGCAGGGGAAAAGGCTGGTAACTTGTTCAATGCCTGCAGGATTTCACGGATTCATAGACAGGGTTGGTTGCAAGGAGCCTTAAGGATCATGCAATTCTAACCCCTTGTCATGGACAGGGACACCTTCCACTGTCCCAGGTTGCTCCAAGCCCCCTCCAACCTGGCCTTGGACACTTCCAGGGATGGGGCAGCCACAGCTTCTCTGAGCAACCTGTGCCAGGGCGTCCCCACTCTCACAGCCAACAATTCCTAATATCTAGTCTATCTCATCTATCTAATATTTAATCTATTTCTGATTATTATAGTGGTGGATCTGTAGGAAATCTGTCCTGGTGCACACCAGTGCCATCATTTCTCTCCTCATCAAGACCTCCAACCAAACCAAAACAGGAACAGAGAAATGATGGAAAAAGGCTTCTCTGAGAGCAGTTCATCCTACCTTAATACACTTCCTGTTTTCTTAGAGCCTAGCCTCTTCAGACACCTTGTGAGTGACTATTCAAAGACCTGTTCCTGTGATTTTTAGGAGCAATGCAGGGAGATTAGTTGGAATAGAGATGTAAGAAGCTCCTGACACTCAATACCGTGTCCCTGCTGAATGTTTTCCATCACAGTTGGGCTACTCATCTTTGTAATGCAAGATTATTTATCCCACAGGATGCAGTGATCTCAGAATGCAACAGGGTAATGCTCATCTGTCCCTGCCAACACAGCATCCTGGAAAAAAACCATCAGGAAGAGCTCATGTTGTTTTGATAGCCGAGCTCAGTGCAATGCCATTGTAATGCCTCAAGTGGCTACAGGCTTTTCTGGCTCTCTGGACATCTGTTAGGACTGCTGGGATCACTCTGGCATCCTGCAGTGTAAGGGAGGAAAGACAATCCCATTCTTAGGCCAGGGTGATGCCTTGGCTCTGAAGCCAAAAGATTTTGCTTTTCTCCATTGTAGCATCAGCTGCATTCACTGGTTTGGGACAAGAGTGCTTTTGGGACCTGGCCAAGGAGAAACATTCTCAGGATGTTGAAGCTGCAGATAAGAGGTAAGGCTGGAATATGTCTCCTGCCTTGCTTGGGGCATCTCCAGGAGGCTGAGCCCAGACTGTCCTTCCCTGTCTTCTCTTTGAGCGTGAGTCCATTTGCTTTGGCTTGGATGTTATCTCACGCTGTCATGGATCTTGGTGAGGGGGAGGATATCTAGAGCCATGATATCATGGTCCTGACCTTCCCACTGTGGTAGCCAAACTATGATGACTCTCTGGGCTTCTGTCCTGGTTTCTGAAGGAAGTGGATTTGCATCAACGTGGCCTGTGTGCAACCCCCAGTCCATCTGTTCCTCCACCACCTCTGTTCACTTCTGAACTCTCCGGCCATTCTTGGCCTAGTTTGGGCCAAAGTCTGGAGCTCTCAAAGGTACCAAGTTCCTACAAACTTTGAAAAAATGGGCAGCTTTAGAGGAGAAGTAGACTTTCTGTCTTCTCTTAGGAAGAAAGCAGGACAGCTTGGGCTCAACGCTTGTTAGACCCCAGAATGCCATGGGAACCCTCTCACTTCTGAGGAAGTCTTAGTTGGATAAAGTTCCTTATGCATGCAAACCCCATTTCTTGGCACAGATGTACAGGAAACTTTGTTGAGGAGTGACATTCCAATGTCATTGGTACCTACATGGATGAGCAGCAAGGGGTACTCTCTCAATGCTCAAACTTTGCAGCTTCACTGGGCTGCAGGGCTGTTGTGCAGAGATGAGCAGTGCTTTGCTATCATAGAACCATACAAGGATTTGGGTTGGCAGAGACCTTAGAGAGCATCTATTTCTAACTCTTCTACCATCGGCAGGGACAGCGTACATGGAAGGTCTTGTGAACTTCAGATGAAGTCCATGTTGGAGGACAGGAGGCTCGCTATGAAGAGTGCAGCTCTAAATGATCATAATTAGAGAAGAAATTAATTACTGCTTTATAACCTGCCTGTGCTCTGCTCTGTGCTTTCCACAACCCATTTTCCTGTGTGTGTTACTCAGAGGGACTGTCTTCCTTTACCAGGGTTTTCCTTTAACAAATGACACTTTGTCCAAGTAAATGCATGGTTTGTCTCTTGAACAAACCCCACCTTCTTCAGTGCACACACTCATATTTCTTATGACTTCCAAACTCGGAAAACAGCAGAACTGAGACTGCTCACATGTCTCCAATAGCCCCTTTCCAGGGAGCAGATGGACCTCATGACAAAAGCATCTACTATTTTTGTCACTAGTCCACTCCCCTCATCCAGTGACCAGAAGGCTCCTGCTCTCTGGATCATTACTTTTCCTCTGGAGAGTGTGTCGAAGCAGCAGAGGGCTGAAAGAAAGCTAATGTTGTGTCTCTACTTAAAAAGGATAAATGTGGCACTTGGATAATTATGGCAGCCTGACCTTGTTCCTCATGAAATAATGGACCAGCTAAGAAGGACTCTATTAATAAAGAATTAAAGGAGGGTAAAATCATTAATGTTCATCAGCAGAGATGTGTGGACTGACTTCAGAGAAAGAATAATCCCGGGTTGGATCAAGCTCTCAGCTGACCTGGGTCATTTCCTGGCACTGTGTGCATGGCCCTGGGGGAGTCACTTTGCTCCCAATCTCAGGATTTGGCCAGGAGCCATGGAAGAGGAGAAGGTTGGTTATCTTAATGTAGCTCCTGCTTTACAAGGACCCACTCTCAGGATATCAGCACCACTCATCGCTCTCCAGCCTTCCAAGCACTGAAGCCAAGAACCCAAGAGGCTCTGGCAGCAAAGCTGATGAGCTGCTGCCCATCAGTGGGGAGGCCCTGGCACAGGTTGCCCAGAGGAGCTGTGGCTGCCCCATCCCTGGAAGTGTTCAAGACCAGGTTGGACAGGGCTTGGAGTGACCTGGTCTGGTGGAAGGTGTCCCTGCCCATGGCAGGGCGTTGGAATGAGATGATCTTGAAGGTGCCTTCCAACCCAAACCATTCTGTGATTTCTGGTCTCCCTTCCTCCAGCTGTGATACCACCACTGAAATCACAGAATAGGCTGAGTTGGAAGGGACCCACAAGGATCATCAGCTTCCTCTTGAGGGTAAGAGGAAGGGCAGGCACGGATCTCTTCTCTGTGGTGACCAGTGACAGAACCCAAGGGAATGGCCTGGAGTTGTGTCGGGAGGTTTAGGTTGGAAAAGGTTCTTCCCTCAGAGGATGGTTGGGAACTGGACAGGCTCCCCAGGGCAGTGGACACAGCACCAAGGCTGCCAGAGCTCAAGAAGTGTTTGGATGATCCTCTCAGGCACACAGTGTGACTTTAGAGGCTGGTCCTGTGCAAGGCTAAGGGTTTAAGTACCAGAGTCCACAGAGCTTAAGCCGGGCCTTCTCTCTGCCCTAGACTGAGCACCAGCCACCTTTTCCCAGGCACCAGAATCCCTTGCAATACCTGTCAAAAGAGAGCTAGAATTTGCTCCTGAGTGCATGGAAGACTCTTAACTAGAAAGGAGCCACCAGAAGTGGCAGAGATGCAAGGACTCAATTATTCCTTTGTTGTCTCTGCAGATGTTTACACTTCCCATAAATCCTGTTGCTTTCTCCTCATCAGCTGCCTTTAAAGTTCTGAGCATTTTCCTCATGTATTATTACTTTGGCTGTGCCAATAAATAAGCTCTCCATCAATCAAACTAACAACACTGTAAACTTAGGAAGTGCAGATAAAATATATGGTGCATTAAAAAATTCTTTGACCGGGTGAGCTTTCTTTTTTTTTTTTTTTTTTTTTTTTTTTTTTGAGCTGGTTTGATTGCTGCTGGTGCCGATGTAAATTTGGGGGGAAAGTATATCCAGAAATTTATGGAGCTTGGAATCCTGCCTACAAGGCATTGACCTGATTTCCACTTTATAACATAATAACGTTCCCCGGCACCGTTCGTGTAAATTTGAAATATAATTTTTATGATGTTGAGAATTAGTGGTGTAATAATGTAAACACAGCGTGGACTGTAAGTCACCCCTTCCCCTCCCTCAGTGGGAATGCTGAGCAACTTGATGCTTCATTTTCCTGCTTTTTATCCTGGTGGAATCTGATTTTTCTAAAGTCAGTGAAAGGTTGGGGGGGGTTGCCTCTTTTTTTTTTTTTGCCTGTTTTTTCTCTCCTTTTTCTCATTCCTTCCCTTCCTTTTATTCCTCGTTCTGTTTTTGCCATGATGTTTTCGAGTCTAATCTAATTTGCAGAGCATCCAGATGCTGTGGTCTAGATATCTTCATAAATACCCAATCCCTGCCTCTCGACTCTTCCCCTCTTGACTTGATTACAGCACAGTGTGGGCGGGTGACAAAGCCACGGGGAACGCAGAGAAAACAGAACATTGCAGCTCAGCAGAGCAGAGGAACAAGAGATGTGTTTATTTACATGGTGTGTGAGTAAATAACACTCTGAGTTTCATTTCTTGTGGGGTCCTAAAAGTCTGGAGTGAGTAAATTTGGGTCCCCACTTAGATTCACTTTATGGTCATGTTCTTTCCAGGCAAGATGGCTTGGACAAGGCACAGAGATGGTGGCTGAATGAGGGATGTTGAAAAGAAAGTCTTAAAAATAACCCCTTAAGGCTGAGGATGAAGAAATGGATTTCATGGCAGAAGAAAAGGGAACCGGGTGCTTTGAGATGAGTAATGAAGGAATTGGTGGTGTGGCTGTGTCTGGGCCTGAATGGAGATGGCTCCAACTCTTCTGGGAAAGGAAGGGTGAAAATCCATTGCCAAGGGTTGAGTTTATCTTGCCAAGACTCCTCCAATGCAGTCAGTGTTAAGTGATCTCAAAGTGGAGATCCAACCAATGCTCCCAGGGATCATGAGGAGCCAGTATGAGGGAAGAGATGGAATGATTCCCTCACCTGAATGCTCTATGGGAGGAGGGGTGCACAAGAGAAGACAAGTGAACTGGGACACCGACATAAAGTGGAGACTGTTGGCAGATGGATGGCTCATTCTATTAAACCTCCATGGATGTTGTACCTGTTCCCATGTGGAATGCCTACCATCCAAAACAGACAGACCTCATTCTCTTTTGGAAAATGGAAAACACTTTGATGACCATTTGGATCATAACCCTGGCCAAAAACAGTAATGGAGGGTGAAACTGTGCAAAATAAGATTATAAGGAAACTCATGTAGCACCACAAGGCTGTGAAAGATCCCTACATGCCTCGCTCCTAGGAGAGGATGATAACCTGGTCAGTCTCCAGCTCATACTGGGAAATAGCACCATGAAATCTCCATGAAATCACAACTCTAGATGTCTGAAGCACCATAAAGCAACCGAACTAATCAGTTCAGGGCTGAGGCCACGTGGCCTCAGAGAGGTTTCACTGTCCTCTTTAGCAGAATTCTCCTGTTGGCTCTCACTGGGGACTCAGGTTTGGCTGTGATGGAGGCCATAACACATATGGGAGAAGGTTCTCATATTTCTGAGACTTTATTATTTCTGCAAGCTACAACAAAGCACATTTGCAGGCACTCTGTGAGGAGTTATAAATAAAGGAAATTAAACCACCATCGACCCAATGAGTTCAGCCCATTTCGTGCAGCGTTTTCCCTGCAAAAGCTCTCTGACTTGGTAATTGGCAAAATTTTGGTGATGTGAGGTGTGCATTGCTGCTGATAGGAGTAATTGGCAAGGGTGGAGGACATTATTTTAAATGATCTGACTCATTTGAAAGCACTTAAGGAATAGAATGAAGCTGCACACGCAAAATGAATCAACGACTGTTCTCTGGATTCTGAATCAGCTCCCTTTAGAGCAGGCCAAAAGGCTTAATTTATTATATACCAAAGGTAAAAGGGATGGGATTGTGCCCTTCCTTGGTGCAGTTGTTGGCATTGTATGTGTTTATTTCTCCTACTTCATGTGAAAAACATGCTCTTCCAGCCTAGGTGATGTCCATTGCAGAGGAGAAGGATATAAAGTGCCTCCAACTGCAAAATGCCCAAGATAATTCTTTCTTAAGGACCCTTCTGCTTGGGTCTGCTCTGAGCAGGTTGTTTTCCCCTCAAAAATACAAACCTGGCCAGGCACCCAAAGTTTGACACAGGCTGCAAAATGAGTTCTATTTGAATCCAAATCCAGAGCCTGGTCCAAGCTCGGAGGTTTTCTGCAGTACATCACCCAATGAAATTGCCTCTTCCCCTCCCCGTTTCAATTAGAAAGAACATTAGGTCAATCAGATAAAGCCACATTGGGAGGATTTCCTCTTTATGGCGCTTGCCTCTACAATTATCTATAATGAACTTCCTCACAGCACTGCGAAGCTTTTTATATGCAAACAAATCCTGTTTTGGGGCTGCCTCAATCACGGCTTGTTAATGAACTTGAAACAAGTGTTATCGGAAAGGTTACAGCACCAGTGGTGGAGGGGGACAGGATAAAGCCACACGAGAAAGACCAGGCTGAAGAGCTGGGATTGGCCTGCAGGTAACAGAGTGGACTATCTCCAGCCTCCATCCTCCAGCTCCCATCAGAGGCTTTTCTGTTTGACAGATGCCAAGGAAAAAGCCCGCTCTCAGGGAAACGGCTGCTCAGTGGCAGATAGGGCTTTCCCATCCTCCTGTCCCACTGATTCCCTCTGCCAGTGCATCTCTTTCTCAGTTCCTGTGGCTGGGGAGGAAGAAAAATGGAGGGGATGTTGCCAAGCTCTTTTCTTAAGCCAGGAGAAAGAGAGGAAGCTGATGCAGAAGCCCCAGGACATGGTTGGGCAGATGACAGGGAAGGGTCAGGGGTGCTGAAGCCATATAGTCCTAAATGGTGTTTACACATGGTATCTACTGGTGTGTTCAGCACTGGAAGCTCTCTCTCTTGCTCTAATATAGTCCAGACCACCTCCTTTCCCTGCCCTCTGGATTTTATAGGTCTAAGTCACCCTAATTATGCCTCACTTTCCCATGCTGAGTAGCTACTTAGCCCTGCATTTAGCCTTAAGGCTGGTCTGTCATGACATGGTAGGACCATTGAACCCAAGGTTGGGAAGACCTTCTAGATGATAAGGCCTTGCTCTTTTAAAAAGAAAAACACTTCTCAGACACTTTAACTGTTGTGTTTGAGCATTAATAGCTCCCTGGAGATGTTTCATCACAGGACAGAACAACAGCAAAAGAAAGCAGCATTGGAACAGGGTGTAGCTCCTCAAGCGTTTGATCATAAATCCCCAGAAGTGCAGAGAATCACAGTGGTGAAGTAAATCACTGTACTGAAGTACTCTGTGGGCTTTCCTTTCCACCTCCAATCCTTACACCATCCAACCGGGTTAACCTGATGGCTTATTAAGCCTCAGTCCTTGGTAGCAGGTATCAAGCCAGGCCTTGTGCCAGTTTAGGGGGAATGTGGCCACTGGACCCAAGATAGTTCAGCTCCACCCAGCCCCAGAGACTGTCCTTGGCTGTCCAGGCTCTGGTGCTAATCTGGGCAAGGCCAACTGAAGTTCCACCATTAGCTCTCAGCTACTTACACCACCAGCATCACACTGTAAGTGCAGATGAGAGATCCTGTGGCCCTGAAGGACTCTTCTGTCTGGCATCCCCACTAGGACAGACCCTCAGGGACTGAGGAAAGCTTCTGGACTTTGCTGCAGGAATTCATTGGGTGGCTACTGGATTTTCCTCCTGACCCCTGGCCATGGGTCAACTCACACATGCAATGTCATGACTGATGGCTCTTGTAATTCTCTTCCTGGTTGATGTAACTGCAGATGTTACACGTCTGATCCATTTCTTTATCTCCCTAAGCTGTTTGCTTCAGTAAGATGCTCCCACCATCTGCTCTAACAAGCTCTCAGGCTCTCAATAAGCCATAAATTCCACTTTTGAGCCTTTCAGTTCTTTTCCCTACCTTTCTCCCCTGAATAAGTCATTTTCCCTTTGTGCACACTCCACATCTACAGATTAAGGATGCAACTCTTTAAGTTCCCTGTCTCTGCTGGCACCAACTGGACCTGGCTTTGGTGTTGGGCAGGACAGGCTGAAATGCTGTTGCTCTCTGGACTGGGCAGGGTGGCTGCACCATCATGATATTGGAGTTCTCTGCAGAGAGCAAACAGTGCCAAATGCAGTGCAGAGAAGAAAAGGAGGGGACAAACTTTACCTTGGCATCTAGGAGTTGAAAAGAATCAACAGAGGGCACAGGTGGGCACTCACAGGGAGGGTGGTCTATGCTTATGTTTTGTAGCCTGTTGTGGTAGTTTAAGCGATGCTATTTTATATCAAATGGCCTTGGATTAGCCAGGAAAAGGCTGCAGTAATTTCCTAAAGATGTGATGGCTTCCTAGAAGCCCTGGATGCAGCATCTTGCAGTTGTGTGTGCTATGAAGAAGCAGCTCATGGCCACTCTTAACTACAGTGGTGCTAATTAATGACAGCTTTGGGTGCCTAGACCTCAACTTCTGTGAGGGACCCACCAAGAGGCACCAGATTAGCAACATCCACTTGGCATTTCTCCTTTGGTGAACCAAGGCCAAGCCTTTCCAAGGGCGCTCTGTGCACTGTGTAACAGTTGTTTCTTGGGAGATGGATCTATCTGTAATAAACATTTTGTCCTCCTCTAAGGCAAAATAAACTCTCTCTTTAACATCCCTGACTCTGTAGGTTGCAACATGTCTTGCTGGAGCTCTGCCTTTTGTACAGTGGTGTGTTGGCTGTTGGGAAGCAAGGAATTATGCTCCGATTTTTTTGCTTTATTCACTTCTATCACAGCATTGCAACTGGACTATGTCCATGGAGGGAACACGATTACTTTTCCATTACCTGAATAACAGAGCAGGTATTAAAAAGCACCAGAGATGGCTTTCCTGGGTCCTGAAGGCTGAAAGTCTGCAATGTAAGCAAGGGAGATAGGAAAGGATGGTCTGTAAAAGAAATCCTCCCTCTCCTGTTTATCTGAGCCTTCCCTGTAATGCTCCTTGAATACTCCTGTAAAGGAGCGAGTTCCAGGGAGCGGCAAAGGATTTGTAATCAGGTGAAGTGAGAAGGTTGAGAAGCATCACAGGACTCCACCTGGGGCTGGGAAACCCACGTGCTGACTTAGTGCATTGTCTGCTCTCTCCCCAGGACTGTCCCCAGCTGCTGCAGGCAGAGAAGATCCTGGTTCCGGTGGAGGTGATCAAACCCATCACGCTGAAGGCCAAGAACCTGCCGCAGCCTCAGTCGGGCCAGCGAGGCTACGAGTGCATCCTGAACATCCAGGGCAACGAGCAGAGGGTGCCAGCCCTGAGGTTCAACAGCTCCAGTGTGCAGTGCCAGAACACTTCGGTGAGTCAGCCCAGCAGAGGTGCCACACAGGAGGAAAAGTGCCCACAGCACTGTCCCACTGGAGTCTGGGGTTGTGTCACAGTGCTTTTTATCTTATTGGAGATGTCTAAGTGAGAGAAGAGGCTCAAAGGATGCCTTATGCTCTCTATAACCCCCTGAAAAGAGGGGGTAGCCAGGTGGGAGTTGGTCTGTTGTCCCAGGTAACATGTGAGAGGACAAAGGGAAATAGCCTCAAGTTACACTGGAGGTGGTTCCGGTTGGATATCAGGCAAAAACTCTTCACTGAAGGAGTGGTTAAGCATTGGAACAGGCTGTCCAGGGAAGTGGTAGAGTCACCATCATCCCTGGAAGGGATCAAAAAATGTTGTAGACATGGCACTTGGTGGTATGGTTTAGTGGACATGGGGGTATTCAGTCAGTTGGGCTCGATGGTCTTGCAGGTCTTTCCCAGCCTTAATGATTTTACAATTCCAACTAGAGTGAAGGAAAGATTGGCTGGTAGCTTGAAATGAGCCCTTTGTGCTCATCAGACTGGCTGGTGTCAGCACACAGTAGTTGTTTCTGGCCCTGGATCCCAGCGACTGGCCGTGCTGGAGCACCTTAGCCATGACCCACGGGCATTAATACCGGCATAACCTGCTCATGTCTTCACAGTGCCACAAAAAGGGTTTCCAAAGGGAGACTTAAAGCTATTTTGTAGGGGTTTGGTGATGGGACTACAAAACCCCATATAAATGGTCTGGTGTGGTGGGTCAAAAGAAGGGTGAGATAGAATCACACAATGGTTTGGGTTGGAGGGGACCTTAAAGATTATCTCCTCCCAAGCCCCTGCCATGAGCAGGGACACCTTTCACTAGACCAGGTTGCTCCAAGCCCTGTTCAACCTGCGCTTATGTTGAGTCAAACCTTCCTGCAGCCACTGACTCACCACATGCCCTTTGGTGAGTCCCTTTGCCCACCTCCCCTTCCCCATCTGACGTGCAGGACCACTGACCCCCTCCCAGTGCTGTCACCACAGCCATGCCAGTTTTGGGGACAAACACAACCATCTGCCAGCAGCTGTGCCTACATGCAATAGTGGTCTCTGCTTCTCTGGAGTTTTCTCCACGAGGTTCATATCTCCAAGAGATACATTGGAGTCATTTTCATCGCTGCTGCTACGGGATGATTTATTAGTCAAAGAGCTAATTACAGGCTTTAGCCACTTCAGCGCAGCTCTGCCACTCCACGCTGGGCAGTGCTTGTCACAACATATTCTGCTGCATTAGGCAGCCAGCTGAAGATTGCGGGCAGTTCACACATTTTACGATCATTTGCAAACAAGCAACTTCCCAATGAGGCTCTTTCATTTGTTTCTTTGTTCCCCTCCCTCCCTCCCTCCCTCCTCCTGATT
>JAOXXN010000265.1:971937-989477 GCA_026770055.1 Myrmophylax atrothorax
ACTAGAAGTTAAAAAGGTATTACACTTCTTTTTAAAAATATTTTCTTTTACAACGGTGTAAAAGGGTATTATATGGACATGGGCAGAGATTCTATATCTGCCCAAAGAGGCTTAGCAGGGAAGAGAGACCTTTAAAGACCCTTTAGAGTCATGAATTCTCTGGCACTCATAGGCATTAGCATGATTTATCTCAGGAGGATTTTAAACCCAGGTGGGCTGAGCAGGAGATGAACTTGAGCCAGTCTCAGCACCCGACTTTGTGGTACCCAGGAAATGGCTCTGGTTTTGAGAGGCATTGGTTGCTATTCCTGTACTTCCTCCCTACTCCAAGGAGTTGCCAGTGCCTAGGGCAGGAGACTTGGGGTTCCACGATTCCCCAGATGAATTTCCTCATGGGATGCCTGAGTGCTGTGACTGCACCGTTTTGATTTTAGTGTTTGTTTTCCTGACCCAGAACCCTCAAGGCTCTGCCAGAGCTGAAAAGGGTGGCAGGGCTGAGTCTCAGGCTGATGCCAAGGCACTCCGTGTCCTCACTGTGTGTTGTCTGCAGGACACTTGTCCCGTGTTTCGTGGTGGCTCAAATAGATCTCTTTCTTCTCTAGGGAAAGAAGCTCATTTGGAAATAAACCCAACTCTTTTCTGTCTTGTTTTCTGCCTCCTCTCTCCCTTTCCCTCTGCCCTCTCCTTTCCCTCTCCTTTGCTTTCCTCCTCTTCCTTCTCTTTGCTTCCCTTTTCTTTCCTTTTCTCCACCTGTCTTCCCTTTTCTTTTTAAGGTGTTTTGACCCTCCGATTTGAGTTCTTTTTTCTTTTTTTTTTTTTCCTTGGGAAATGTTATTTCATTGTTGCTCTGAATTTACCAAGCTCTGAGAGAAAGAGCTGCGGAAGGGAAAGCCAGACAAAAGAAAGCAACATTCACACAGCTCCAAAAAGGGAACAGAGAAGCCCTGGCTGTTCGAGCAGGTGGGAGAGGACACAGACAATAGGGAAGGAGTGCTGGAGATACATCTCCATCATGATTATTCCCTTCCCTGCCAGAATTAGCATTCAGCCTGGAGCCACCGTGGCACAATGAGCCTCTGCTCCGGGGGTCACCTGGCTTTAGAAACAGCCGCATGAGCTTGTTTGCAAATTGAATCAACCCCCCTCGGCAGAGCTTTTTACTCAGCACAGTTGCTGGGTGAGGCAGCGAATGTAGCACCTGCATTGCAGGCTTGGAGAAGGTCCAGAGGAGGCTGGGAGGCTGTGTTGTGATGGGGTGGCCCTGAAGGGATGCTCTCCTGCCAGCAGATCTTTCTGTTGGTGGTGCACCTTACACTAAACAATCACTCTCACCTTGTTTTCCACCACAAGCCTCAAGATCTGCCCCCTCCCATCATACATTAGGCACCAATGAGCTCAAATCTGCAAAATGCAGCCTTTTTCCTACTTTCACACAGGATAGATCAGCGGAAAGCCTTGACTCTTGCCCTTCCTTTCCTGATCCCTCAAGATTTACACCAAGGATCAGAACCATCTTAAGCAGATGCTTTTCTAAGTGGCTCCAACTTCAGTTAAAGAGTGCTGGGGACACCCAGGTGGGACCAGCCTATCTCATGCAGTGTCAGTAATGTCATATCCAGCACTGATGGTCCCTGGGTGCTCAGCCAGCAGGGACAGTCAGGTCTGTCAGGAGTGGGATCTGCCTCTCCCCCCTGTCTTTCCTGGAGATATTTCATTTGATAACAGCAATAAGTCACCACAGGCAGCACGATTCGGGACAATTATTGTTCTTGTCATGTGGTTTGAGACTCTCAGCTCTGGGCTTTGTTCCCTGTCACACCACCCAAGGCATGCAATTATCACTCAGAGATGCCCTACCTGCCATTCCTTATTGCACTCGTGATAGCTCTGCCAAGAGCCTGGACATGGATTGATGGGCGGAAATGAAAAGGGAGGGGAGCTAAGGAGACATATAAATAAGTAAGTAAAAATGTCAGCAGGGATGGCTGAAATTGCTGGATGTATCAGGGCAGAGAGCAGTCTTCCCAGTGGGAAACAGTGGGAGCCCCAGCACTTGCAATCAGCCCTGTATTATCAGCCTTTGGCACAAGAAAGAGGGAGATGGGTGGGGGATGATGACCCACCTGCCCATGCCATGATTATTGCCATTACCTGCTTCAGTGAGTGATCCCATGCCCTTGGCTGGTGTGAGCCTGCCCACCCCTGGCCTTGGCACACACAGGCAGCACACACCAATTCCTGGCAGCCGAATCCCTGCTGATAATTTATCTCAAGTCCTTCACAGGTCTGTGTGTTGTGAGAGCTGAGATGGTGCAGCTGAAAGTGCTGTGTGACTTAGGGATGGGAAAGCAGATCTGTATGGTTTGTCACATCATTGCACTTCAGCAAGAGATCTCCGTGGCGTTTGAGTCTGTGGTGTGGCTCACAGAGGAGCAAGTGCTAAAAAAAAACCCAATAAAAACCAGAGCTGGATAAAAAATGAGGAATTTTTCACAGAAACCATGGGAAAACACCATTACAGGTGGCCAAAAGACAAGCACAGAGCTGTGAGCTGTAGAATCATTAAAATTATTTGGGTTGAAAGGGATCATAAAGACCATCCAGTTCCAACCAACCCTCCCAGCATGGGCAGGAATGCCACCCTTGTACATCCACTTCTCAATTATTGTGATGCATTATTAATTATTGTTTATTTATGTTCAAATATCACAGAGAAACCCCGATCATGATATGGGTTCTATTGTCTTGGGTGAAACCCAAACATAAAAATTCAGTCCCAGCTATGGGAAGCAAAGAGTCCAAGAAGATAGGATGAAGTTTTCTGCTGCTTACTTTATGACTGGGAAAATGATGCAAAATGGGGGTTTAATGACTTGCACAGGATCAGGCAAGGAGTTGGTGGCAGATCCAGGTACAGAAATCAATCCCCAGGCCTGAGCTCTAATCACAAAACTGGTGTCAGGCAAAACAGACTAACACTAAAATACTCCCAAAATGCTGTTTGTCTGCAGATGTTTCCCCACTGCTGGTCATGCTTAAAGTACAAAGGGGAAACATCATGAAACTGCTCTTGGTTTATCATCCTAATTGTGCCCAAGCCAAACTGTCCAAGGGCTTTACCCTGTGCTACGACATCCCACCAGGATGCAGCAAGTGGCCAAGGGTGGATATGGATTTGCACAAACTGCAGAAGTATCTGACAAAGGAAAGAGTTTAACAGGCAAAAAAGACACCTGAGAGCTAAAAATGTTACTCCTGTGAATTACAGCAGCTCCTTCTGGCAGCTTTTTTGGCATTCTCAGTTTGGACCTCTAAATTGCCCGTAATCTTCTGCTTGGATTTGATTTTCATGATTGTAATACAGGTTTGACAGAGTTAGGGGTCAGATTTGCACATTGTGAGCCCCCTTTGTGTTGCAGCCAGTTGTGCAAGGGAAGGTGTGAAGGCAAACCCTAATGGTGTGGGCACTCCTAGCAGGAGTGCCCAGGAAGTTCTGCTGTCCCGGAGATCGATGCCCCGGCCCTTTTTTATCCCCTCAAACACATTTCCATCTTATTGTCACAGCTGAGAGAGTCCTTTTCAAAGACTCCTGTTGAGTTCAGCGGGCTTTGAAGAGGGTTCACAATGAGTGAGCAGCTCCTGTGGTCTGAAGAGGACGGAGCATTTGCTCACTGTCACTTTGCAAATCGCTCCGTTTCGCTGCCGTCAGCCCACAGAGCATCCAAGCAGATCATGGCAGGGTGAGCATTCCCATTCCAGCCCCCAGCTGGCTTCATCCTTGGAGCTCTTCCATGGGGATCCTGTTGCTTGTTCCCTGGCATCCATTTCCAGGTCTGGATCAATCTACTGACTTAAAAAGTCTATATGTGCTTGCCCCTAGTGCTGCAGGCAGATAAGATCTAAAATCCCAGCTGGGCTCCTGCTGCTGGCACTGGGATCCTCCATGGAATGAAAGGCTCTGGAGGACTCCAGCTGCCTGTCCCTTGGCAGTTCTGCCTGTTCTCTGCTTCCTTTTCTGTGGTGTCCAGTGACAGAACCCCAGGAAATGGTCTGAAGGTGTGTCAGGGCAGGTTTAAGTTGGATATTAAATAAAGGTTCTTCCCTAAGAGGGTGGTGGGCACTGAACAGGCTCCCCAGGGCAGTGGGCACAGCAGCAAAGCTGCCAGAGCACAAGGAACACTTGGATGAACCTCTCAGGCACAGGGTGTGACTCTTGGGGCTGGTCCTGTGCAGGGCTGAGGGTTGGACTTGATGATCCTTGTGTGTCCCTTCCAACTCAGCATATTCTGGGATACTGTAAATCCCAAAACACACACAGGGCACTGGGGAGGCAGAACGTAGCACTTTCTAAGACTCAACTTTTGATTTTAGGGTGGCCAACAGTTCTGTGTATATATCTCTATATATATCCCCTTTGCCATTCCCAACCAGCATTTTCAAAGTGCTGTGCAAAGCAGACACTGCTGAGTGGCAGAAGATTAATTATTCACTCCTTTTCAGGTGCTCTCCTTCCCTCTCTTGTCTCCCCATCCTTGCTCCAAGCTCAGAAAAGCTGGGAACAGCCAGTGGTGTGAGCCCAAGCAGCTCTGCATCAGCTTCCATCTTGCTGGCAGTGACACCAAAAAGTGTCATAAAAATGCAAATACTGAATGAGCCTGGAGGGAACAGCCCTGTTGCAAAGGGTAACCTGGGGCTTCTCTTTCCTTCCATGGAAACCACAAAGCTTATCCCCATAAATACCCTACAACTAGATCATAATCACAGGGGTGTGCAGATTAATGGCTAGTTGGGTTTGGTTTGTCCAAAGAGGAATTACTGTGCAACCAGCCCTCACTCTGCTGTAAATGGACAGAAATCACCATCTATGATTTACTCTGCAATTAGTGGCTACAGGAAAACCTTCCTGTGAAGGCTCAGAGCTTTGGCATCTCTGTGGATAACCACACTGAGACTTGAGGTGGTGGGGAACTCCTTAGTGGTCTCTAAGACATGACCAACCAAACCAGGCAGCTTGCTGAGTTATGGTTAACCTTGTTGTGGGGAAAATGTCTCTGTCTTTAAAAATGGGAGTTTATCCCATGACAGATCCCAGTGCAGTGGGAAATTCCTGATTTCAGGAGGGTAAATCCTTCAGTAACAGTGGCAGACATGGAATGTTTCTCCCCTTCTTGCCTTCTTCCCATTCTGTCCTTTAATCAACCATCTCCTCTCCTGTTTGCCTTTTGGTGGAGTGTTGGATGGAAGCTGTTGATGGAAGTTGGCAGTGGGATCTGACGGGCACGGGGTGAACCCTGTGTGAACTGGCTGGAGATAAATTAAAACCTGGCAGAAAAAAAAGCACTCAGCACCACGTGTCAGAGAGTTCTCCAAGGGGAGAGGGCCTCCAGAGGCCAGCTTCTTTTTCCTTCCTTAAGGCCACCTCTGTGTACCTTGCCTGTCCTTGACAAGTGTTTGTTGAAATCTGTCCCACTCTTTCTGAAGTTTCCTATGGCTTTTTTTTAAAGACATATTTGCTGGAAACTGGATACTCCTCACTCCAGCTGAAGCCTTTCTGGTTCTGAGTAGGGAAAAATATTTGCATCCTGGGGTTTACATATGTGACAAACTCTATCTAATCCATCCCCAAATGAGAATTGCTTGGGGTTTGGCAGCAATATGGCATTATTAATTCACAGTCTGTTTGTGATCCTCAGTAGTCCCCAGACCCTCTCCTGCAGCACTGGCCAGTCACTCCAATTTCATAGTTATTTGCATTGATTTCTCCTGCTGAAACACAGCCCATATTTGCCTGCATGGAGTTTCAGTTGGTTGATTTTGGCCCAGTTCTCCCATTTGTCAGGTTTGTTTTGAATTCTTAACCCTGCTGTTGGATGTTCTTGCACCCTCTCCCAGAACAGTGTCATTCATGAGATCTGTAGCCTGTCATCCAAGTCAGCAGTGAAGATACTGAGTAATGCCAAACCCAGGGCAACATTCCTTTTGAAACACCCTCCCAGCTTGACATGGAATTATCTGACTTTTTTTTTTTTTTTTGACAGTTTTTGCATGAACCTTATGGTGGCTTCTTTTAGTTCATATTTCCCTAGTTGGTTTATGGGAAACTCCTGTAGGACAGTAGCAAACACTCTACTGAAACCAAGATAAATGACATCTGCTGCTTCCCCTTTATCCACAAAGTCATTAAGCCTGTCAAAAAGGAAATTAGATTGGGTTGACACAATTTGTTCTTGACAAATCTACGCTGGCTGATTTTTATCACCTTATCATCTCGCAGGTGCTTATAAATTGATTGTTTAATAATTTGATGTACTTTCTTTCTGGGAAGCCAAGTTAGGCTGACAGGTCTATAATTGCAAAGAACCTCCATCTCCCCCTTTTTAAAGGGGTTTCCATGATGTGCCTGCTCCCTGAGTTCTCAGACCTCACTCAGCTTCCAAGAGTTCTTCAAAACAGTGTGGGGAACCTCAGGGATGTGCTCAGCACCTGTGGGTTACACAGCAGAGCTACAGTTGCATGACAGACCCACCACGTGCTGTTTGAGCCTTCAAGGAGCACCCAAGAGTTGGCAAAATACATTTCAGAGCTGTGCTCCACACCTGGAAGGTGGATTTCCAAGTTAAGGCCCATCACATGCAAGTACATCATGGAATGTATTTGCAGGGGCACGCAGGGATAGGGCAAGAGGGAGTGGCTTTCAGTGGAAGGAGGACAGGTTTGGATTAGATACTGGGAAGAAATTCCTGGTTGAAAGTGGGGAGGCCCTGGCACAGGTTGCCCAGAGAAGCTGTGGCTGCCTCTGGATCCCTGGAAGTGTCCAAGGCCAGGTTGGACAGGGTTTGGAGCAACCTGGGATAGTGGAAGGTGTCCTGCCCATGGCAGGGGTTGGGACTGGATGATCTTTAAGTTCCCTTCCGACTCAAACCGGTGATTTTATGAGTCTGTGAATATTCACCTCATGGCTGAATGAGCTGTTGAGAGGGGCATGGTGTGAGATCCACAGCTCTGAGAGCATTCCAAGGCATTCTGGAAGGTGATGGCAATTAGGGAGGTGTCTGACAGCTCCATTTCCCTTGTTCACAACGTGCAGCACCACCTCTTGCCTTGTCCCATCCCCTCCCCACCTCTGGGCTCTGTGTAAGTCTGGGTTTGAAGGGGGTTTTTTTGTGTGTTTTTCCTCTCCCCCTCGCAGTATTCGTACGAAGGGATGGAGATTAACAGCCTGCCGGTGGAGCTGACAGTGGTGTGGAACGGGAATTTCAACATTGACAACCCGGCACAGAACAAAGGTAAAGAGTTATTTCAACTTGTCCTTGGAAGTGGTAACCTTAGCAACGGGACCGCATCGCTCCCTGCACTTAACAAAGCCGCCACCGGCTGCCCGTGCTGCCTGGGACACGCTTGTTCTCTGCGCTCTGCAAATCACCAATTTCCTGGGCTTTGTGTTCCTCCCCACCCCAACCCTCCAACTCTCGTCATTCCACCTGGGAAACGTGACTCTTGCCTCTCACTCGTGTTGCTTCCCCTCTCCCTTCGTGGGCTTCGCCTCCTGCTTCTCCCCACATTTTTTGCGGCTGGTTTTCATGCCCCTCCTTGTCTGGCTTTCTCCACCTCCTTGTTGCTCCTGCAGGGATGCTCTTCAAGTGAACATTCCAGGAGAGCTGTCTCTCTGCTCAGAGGCAGTGCAGTAATGAACAGGGGAAGGGAGGGGTGGGGGCTCAAAGGCTGCAGCTCGCCAGTGGAACATTCAGAACAAAATGAAATGATCGTGAGGAGAGGTCTGAAAAGCACCTCCTGCCCAGAGCCTGGCTCTGTTCAACCACCCCCGATGGCACAAGATGGATGTGCCCCTCACAGAGGGGTACTGCACATACAGCTACAAGTACCCTGAGGCAGGGATATTTGCTGGAGATGGATGGTCCATTCACATCTTCTTCTTCCTTCTTGTCCTTCCACCCCCAAGTCTTTGCCCCAGGCAACCTCTCCTCCTGGCTGATCTGCATTTGCAGCTCAGACCTGCAGACTTTCTCCTTCTTACATCACCAGCTCACAGACGTTTCTCCCTCCCTCTCTTTACCTTCTCCTGGACACTTTTCACATCTCCCACTCCATCCCTCCCCATCAGGTACTCCCACACTACTCTCACACCTTTTCACACCCACCCTCATGCTGAGGGGTGATGGTTGAGGTTCCCACTACCACCATATGGAAGTTGGAGAGCATTACAGAATACAACTCCTCCCATGCTTTGACCCCTTCCTGTCCTTCTCCCCCTGCTCCCACCTCTCTGATGTCTTTCTCCTACTGCCGGTGGGTTCAAATCACCAGTCTGAATGCCACAGGTCTTGCCCTGCCCTCCCCAAACCTGTGACTCTTGAGGTTTAAATCCACTCATTAAACACAACAGGCTGGAGACCCTTGCCCAGCCCTGGCCTCCAGCAACACGACACAGCCTGTGTTGAAACTGCCACCCTCCCTCCATGCTGAAGTTGTCTCCTGCTCTCCAAGCTGTGCTGAGGCATCACCAGCACACTGCTGATTTCCATGGGCCCAAACAGTGCCATGGACTGTGGTGTGGGTTGGAGGTCAGAGTTGGGGCACTTGCCCCAGTCCTGCTTCGTTTTCTGCTGACGTTATAAACGGAGCCACGGTCCACACCAAGAGTGTGAACCCTTCCTGTGGGTAGTGCTGAGCTGGCCTAGGTGATGCAGGAGTAAAATCAAGCTCATAGTCATGATGATTGTGTCTTTAGGCTTCTCTGTGCTGGTAACATGAACCAGACCAGGGGATGAACTCAAGAAACTCCTGTGGTGTTCAGTCTTTGGTGCAATAACCTACCCAAGAACTTACAAGCTCCTGGGTTATTCAAAGCCAAGAAGTTGTAAGGAATAACTAGGAAAAATCTGGGAAGTGCCACTGGCTGGAGACTGTCCCAAATGAGTCATTTGGATGATGTCATCACATTTTGGGTAAGGAAGGGAGCTTAGGCATGATGGATTTATCACATGGAGGCATAGAACATGCTCTTGAGGGAGACAGAGCTGCCTTCAGGTAACCAGAACGCCACTCTTTTCACATCCAGCATCCCTTGGGCTGGGCTGAGAGGCTGAAACCCCTAAACCTGACCCAAAGCTACCAAACTGCCTGCAGAGGTGCTCACTGGTGGCATCTCAAGAAGAACAACTCAGGAAATTTGAGGAAATCTAACAGAAAATTAAGGAAAAACTGTCCCCCCCACAGGAGGTCTGTGGCACACTGAGTGACAGATGCTTTGCAAACTTTCTTTGGGGGTACTTTTGGGTACTTTTCCTGCACCCAGACTAGAGAAATAAAGAGTTTCTGAGCTTTTCCTCGCATTTCTGACTTGTAGGGTTGCAGGTATGAAGAGACAGAGCTCTTCAGCACATGCATCCAAAGCCTTTGAGCTTTGGGATTGTATATGGTGATAACCATAGACAAGACTTTAATCACCTATGGATACAGCAAAACAAAAGCACAGAGGGAAAATCCCCCATTTCATAAAGAACCCCCCCAACATGGCCACAAATACAGAAAAAATGTGAATCTGAGAGCAGCAATTCTGTCATCATCATCATCTTCTGGGAGGAGAATTCTGCTGTCAGTCCCCTGTGCAAGCCAAGCCTCAGCTTGCACAGCTGCAAAACGAGGATCAATACCATGATCTTGTTTCGTGGGAGGACTGCAACGGTTTTAGGCTCTATTTGAAAAAGCTCTGAGTGTTTCCAATCACTTAACAGCCCAAAATGGAGCTAAGCATTAATCATTGCCTTTGTTAGAGGGAGATCAACCCAATGCTTCAAAATGTAAAGCAGACTCAGTTTGTGGAGCAGAAGAAGGGGTAAAGGCTGGTTGTGAATCCCTGGATTCAGCCTCCTAGGGAACCCCTGTGTATTTATTATTAATAATTAGGTTTTCTGTTAAGTGGGAAACCTGAGTGGCATCACCTTAACACACAGTTCTGAGTAGTTTCACACTGGATAAATCCCCAGGTTTAAGCTGAGGGTAGACCTTTGTCTAGAAAATCATTTTAGGATGAAGTGCTGAGGCTGAGACTGGTTATGGGTGGCACTTTATGGCATTCAGTCTCTGAAAAAGGAAGGAATTGAGGCCAAGTCACTGCCCAAGTAGCATTCCCCCAAACCTCTCCAACTTCCTTCTGCTCTCTCTTCCAAAAACACCTTTCATGGAGGATGAACTCTGGGAAGTGCAGTTTATTTCAAGGGTGTGCACATTTTTCCCCCCATTACTCACCCCACTGGAGAGGTCCCATCCTGCCTCTGGGATGAGAAGCCTGGAACACTTTCCTGTCTCTCACTCCCCATTCTTCCCTCTGACATCCCACCACTCTGCTGTATTTCCTGCAGCCCCTCAGGCCCTCTCTGTTTTCCTGTCCCTGCAGTTCACCTGTACAAGTGTGGGGCCATGAGGGACAGCTGTGGACTCTGCCTGAAAGCTGATCCAGACTTCGAGTGTGGCTGGTGCCAGGGCCAGAACCAGTGCACGCTGAAGCAGCACTGCCCAGCCCAGGACAGCCAGTGGCTGGAGCTGTCCAGCACCAAGGGCAAGTGCACCAACCCCAAGATCACAGATGTAAGTCATGCATCTGCAAAAAGATGGGCTATTCCCTCTTGTACCCTTTCCGTGGTTTATTTTTCTGATTTGGGTTTGGGGTGGTGATGGCAAGTTCAGGATTCTGGTGGGTCAGCCAAAGCTCCAGGCATTCCCTTGGGAATGGGAGGCCTTCAAAAGCAGGCACACAACTCCAGGTGTTTAGAACCCAAGAGCAAACAAGTTGTCAGAGCTCCCACCACAATGCCCATGGATGTGAATCAGCTGCTCAAACACAGTGTGATGGTGCAGCCTGAGGAGCTTCACAGCATCTGACCTGCCCACCCAGGGCTGGTGGATGTGACATTCAGCCTTTAGGAGACCTTGGCCTTCCAGAGGAGCAGCTGAAGGTGGGACAAGATGCTCTGGGACATCTCACACGGTCAGTATGAGGGTAAATCCAAGGAGCCCAACTGTCTCTTGACAGTTTCCTCAGTTCAGGAAAGAGATTGAGGGGCTGGAGCGGGGCCAGAGAAGAGCAACGAGGCCGGAGAAGGGACTGGAGCACAAGTGCTGTGGGGAGAGGCTGAGGGAGCTGGGGGTGTTTAGCCTGGAGAAGAGGAGGCTCAGGGGAGACCTTATCACTCTACAACTCCCTGAAAGGAGGTTGTAGCCAGGTGGGGATTGGTCTCTTCTCTCAGGCAACCAACAATAGGACAGGAGGGCACAGGCTTAAGCTCTGCCAGAGGAGGTTTAGGTTGGATATCAGGGGAAAGCTCTTTACAGAGAGAGTGCTCAGGCATTGGAATGGCCTGCCCAGGGAAGGGGTGGATTCTCTGACCCTGGAGGTTTTTAAGGTGAGACTGGATGTGGCACTGAGTGCCATGATCTGGTAATCAAAGTGGGGTTGGATTGAGGGTTGGACTTGATGATCTTGGAGGTCTCTTCCAACCCAACTGATTCTATGATTCTATGATTCTAAGTCTTGTAGGCTTGGGCCTGTCACTCAGCTGTGCCCATTCCAGCAAAATGCAGCTGCACCCAACCAAATGCCAAGAGCAAGGGGCATGGGTTGTGCCTACAGAATGGAATGTGATTTTTCAGCTCACAGGGGCTGCAAACATGGAGTTTGGAAGCTGAATGTCGCTCAGCCATGACCTCCCACCACAGAGTTGTGGCACGAGCAGCCTTTGGCTGGATGACCAAGGGAGAAGTGAGTGGGAGTGAAAAATGATGTTCTGCTTACAGATGGAGCTGGTCAAGCTGGTATGGCTGAATTGCATCACTTTGTGGATGATCCTTTTCCAAAGGTCACTGGAGGTTCTGGAAAATATTGCACTCTAAGTTCAGATGAAGAGAAAGTTTCCTTATTAAAAGAGACATAAAGAGGCCATGCTGTCTATTAAAAAAAAATAAAAATAATAAAAGCAGTGCCCAGGTTGTGGCATAGACATACCTGCATCAGAGGAGATTGTGGGTGTTGAGATTTCTTTAATGTGGCAGTGAAAGGCAAAACAAAGACCAAAAGCAGAAAACCAAAGACAGAAAAATCCCAGTCAGAGGAAAGGCACACATTATTAACGGTGATTAATCAGTGAAACAAATTATCCAGGGCAGAGGCAGAATCGCATCTCCTGATGTTTTCAGAGCAAAAGGATTTGCTTTCTCAGGCAGGATACTTTCAGTAAACATATGTTATTGATCTTGACACAGGAGGAACAAGTAAAATTTAAGAAAGTGTTCAAAAAATATGACTTAATGACTCTTATTCTCTTATCTGTTCTTCTAAGGCTTTTATGAGTCCATGAATTGTACCTAATTAGCTATATTCAGTCATTACAGAGATAATGAGAACACCCAGGTTACATCAGACTTGAGATCATTTGCATAAAACACCTCCAAACAAGCAGAAAAGTCTTCCAGGCAAAACCTGAATATTAATTGACAAGGGAAGGGATGGGGGGAATATCCTTCTTCTATGTCTCATTGATTGCCATTCTCATTTCTCAAGGTGTTTGTCCTGACCTGGACATCTTTGGCCTGAGTCAGTGCATGTTTTCACACCTGCCATTTCACTTGCAAACCTTCTGAAAAATTGATATTCTCTCAAAAAGAAGGAAGATCTGCTCAGCTGGCTGTTTGTTGCAGAAGCTGAATGCAATACCTGATTTATTTGTCAGACTGAGTGTTCAACACTGCTTCAAAACATCACTTAGGAGATGTCCCAGATGGTCCTGCAAAGGTAGTGGATATTCAGATGACTAAATGAAGAGAGTCATATATTGGCATTTGGTGGCAGCATGAATATTAAGGGTGCCATATAATGTCTGTGCACAAGTTGGTTTATGTTACCATGATCTCAGAGAGAATTATGCAGTCAAAAATTATAGCATCATTGTTATGACATTATTAAATAATGCCAAAATTAGCATTTTAAGCCTGTTTATTCCCTAAACTAGCTAATCTTCACCCAGAACACTGCTCTGTAATAACAATAATGGTAAGGCTACCAGGCTGGGAACAGAATGATTCTGGGGGTTGGAGCATTAATTAAGAGCAACTGGATTCTGATTTACTCCATTCCCATTCATCAGCACAGCTTGGGTGCCCTCCTTCTGATTTGCTTTCTGCTGTTTACCTGCATTTCTTTGGCTTGTTAGCAAAGCATCCAGGATTCCCAAGCAGTCTCCCACCTAAATACCAGCCAGACTTTGAATGGGTTCATTTCCAAGAACAGATGAAAGCAGCACAGTTGTTCCAAAATGGGCATAGGCCAAACCACTCAATGCTCGCAGCCAACCGCTCGTGAACTGTCTACACACCAAGAGTTATTGGCAGGCAGCGTATGGCAAATATGCTGCTCTTCAGAAAGCTGTGAGCTCTTTGTGAGCCACTTTTAAGCAGATAAACGGACCAAATGGTTTGTTATGAATTACCCACGCCATTTCTATATGTCACCAGATGTGTTTCAGTGTAAAATCACCAGCCCACAATGATTAGTTAGTGAGCTGGAGATGAGGAGAGCCTGGACAGGCATTTTCAGCTAGCTGTGTTCAGGCTCTTGCCAAGTTAAATCAAATTATGCCCAGATATCAAACTGCGCCTAATAAACGTCAGTGCTGATAATGAGCACCTGTATTTTTCATGACTGTATCCCACTGCTCCAACAAAGAGTCATTGGGAAGAGAAATCATTGTGAGTGAGCACAAGAGTGACTGTTGTAAATGGTCTAGTAATTGCTGGCCACCATAATGTCACCAGTGGCAAGTCAGATGGGGAAGAGTGGGAAAAGGTTTGTTGTTGTGCTAAATACAGATGTGGATTCGTCTCACCCCTTGCCACACTCAGAGGGTGTCCTTACTCCCGTGTGCAGACTTCAGATTTTCATCATAGTATATTTTGGCAAAGTTTTTTCTAGATTTTTGTTCTGTAACTCCCTTCAGATCAAATTTTAGCCCCTTCAGTCTTGAATTCAGTGAAGTATCTTCCAGTTTAGGAGTATGGATGGACAGTCACCACACAACCTGCAAGCTTCTGTCAGCCTCTTCATATGGTTTTATCTCTAAAACAAAAATTTCATAGAATCATTTAGGTTGGAAACACCCTCTAAAATCATCCAGTCCAACCCAGCGCTGACCAGGCCCCCACTAAACCAAGTCCCCAAATGCCACATCCACACATCTTTTAAATCCTTCCATGGATGATGACTGCACCACTTCCCTGGGCAGCCTGTTCCAGTGCTTGACAAGTCTTTCCATGAAAAAGTTTTCTAAATATCCAACCTAAACCTCCTCTAGTACAACCTGAGGCCATTTCCTCTTGTCCTGTCACTTGTTACCTGGGAGAAGAGACCGAGCCCCACCTGACTACAGTCTCCTCTCAGGGGGTTATAGGGAGTGAGAAGGTGCCCCCTGAACCTCCTTTTCTCCAGACTCCTCATCAGACTCGGTTCCCTTCTCTGGACACACTCCAAGACAAAAATATCTTTCTTGTCATCAGGGATCCAAAAGTGAACTCAGGATCTGAGATGTGTTCTCACCAGTGCCGAGTACGGGGGAATATTTATTACCCTGGTCCTGCTGGCCACACCATTGCTGGTACAAGCCAGGATGCTCCTGGCCTTCTTGGCCACCTGGGCACACCCTGGCTCATGCTCAGCCAGCTGTAAACCAAGACCTCCAGGTTCTTTATCACCAGTCAGGTTTTCAGCCACAAAAATCTTTAGAAGAGACTTCGCTTAGAGGCGAGTAAGTTCAAGCAAAAACTTGCCCACTGGATCTCTACAGAGGATGTCTTCAATGAGAACAACTTTCCTGAAAAGCACAGAGGCCATGAGAAATCTTGGAATAATTAGAAAAGCAGAAAGAGGGATCTGTCTCCAATAGCACAGAAAGGGGTACTGATCTCCAGGGGTCCCCAAAGTTGGAGCAATGGGTTTCCAAGAAGATGCCCCACCATTTCAATCAGTATCTCAACAACAAATGCTGCTGGTCCTTACCTGGGTGGAGATCTACAATGTTCTTGGAAAGGACTGCCCTCCCACCAAGGGTGGGCAGCACCAGTCCCAGTAACATCACATACTGCCAGGGAAGTGCAGTGGGGAGAGCACTGGGGAACACAACCCTTGAAAAGCCAACTGTATTGAACATAAGAATGTATGAGAAGCCCAGCATCCCATCTCTGTCCTGCCACACTTTGTGCTGGAGTAGCAGGTTGATTGATGCTGGGGTATTCACCCAAGCTGAAAGGTGAACTTCATCTTCATGCTTACATAGCCTGATTTTAATTTAAGCTCTCTCTTTCTCCCTTGTGGGTTCCTCTCCCTGCCCTGCCCTGTGAGTTCACTGGTTTTGATGAGTTTGATGCTAATCAGTCTACTGAGTCTGTGCTAATTCATCATCTGGGTTCCAGAGGATGGAGTGAGCTGGGTGGCTGTTCTGCTCCATCTGTCCCTCTGAAGTCTGAAGGAAGCTGGTGGTGGGTAGGGCTGTACCTGCTGGGAAAAGGTGAGAAGGGACTACTTGGCAGAACAGGAAGGGCAAAGGATGCCCATTCCTCTCCGTTATCTTGAACGTGGATCTCCTCTCTCCATAAAACTTTCCCTCAAGGCAAGATGATCCTCCTGAAGTTCCGTTTGAGGATGGGGTGCTGGGGAGCTTCTGAGAGCAGCATCAGTGTCAATAAGCTGTCAGGACCCGGCCGTATTCATCACAGGGTTTGGGTAACTGCCAAGGACCCTACAGTAATTCAGTTGAGTTTCTTCTCAGCTAAATGAGTTTACAGTGATGAATAGTGTTTTCTGGGTAATTTAATAATATTAATGGGATCTCATTAAGCTGGCATTCATTTACATTCCTGAAGGTGTATCCCCTGCTGGCAGCCTTTGGAAAGACTGGGGTGGAGAGGAAAACCAATATCCTAATTCATTCACATCCCTAAATACTTCCAACAAGGCAAAGGTTTTAAAGCACTTTATTGGATCTATTTATTTAATTTACATCACTCTTTGTGTACTGTGCTTTTATTCCCTCCACAGGCAGTAAAACCAGTATCGTTTAATCGAAAGTGCCCCCAAGAAAGATGATATTAAAATTAGAAATAGATATCAAATGGCCACAATTATTGTCACGATTACTGTTATCCAAGAATAAGCTCATGGAAATGCAGTGATTTACTCCAAATCTGTCTTCAGAGCACAAGTAACCTCTCTGTGTGAGATAGTGCTGATGGCACTGGTGCCTGTCAGCTCAGCCACTGCTCCAGCTCTTGAGAAGGGTACTGGCAGAAAGAAGGTATTCACACTATTTGTTTCGATCCCTCAGAACGAGATTGCCTCTTTTATTTGCATTAAATCATCTCTCTTGCTGTGTGGAACTCACTTCTGTCTTTTGCCTCACAGGTACAATCATCGTTATCAACAGGAATAACAGTATCAGGGCAAAGCATCAGGCCAGAAATGAAGGTGTCACCATGAGCCTTGATGCTCCCAAAGATCCACAGTGGCAAAATGAACAGAAAATGTGAGTTAAAACCTATTTTTAAAGAGAAATATCTCAAAATATATTTCTATGCTTCAGGTTTCTTGCGTGAAGGTGGCCAGATTGTAACACTGAGTGCAGTTTAATTTTCTGGGCAAATGAGAGTCTTCTGGAGAATTTTTGTTTGGAGACATTAAATATCACCCATGTGCTCCCTGAAACTCTCATTATTGAATTTCTTCCAGATTTTCCTATTCACATCTCTCGTTAAAGAAACACTTTTCCCCTGGTGCTCATGTCACAGTCAACTGAAAAATGTCTCATTTTAGAGAGAAACTTTTCTTTTCAGTATATTTTTATTTTCAGAATATTTATTTTCTTCCTTTTTTTAAAAAAAACCACTTTTTATAAAAACTGCAATTTCAATTTTTTATATTTTTAGTTCTTCATATGTTGTATAGTGATGAGTAGATTTTGGATGGCAAAGGATTAACCTGAGTATTTCAGGGTAAGAATGAAAATAAAAAAGTGTAGACAAAAGAAAGAATATTTTTAATTAAATAACGTTATTCCATAAAAATACTCCCACATTTTTCATCACAAAAATTTCAGATAGAATTTTTTTTTTACACCAGCTGTAGTTTACCTCTGTTACCAGAATAAAATTCCTATCATGGCAAAGGCCTCCACACCCTCAGAACTCATATTTCATGCCATTTTTGCACCAGAAGAGTGAATAATTCAGCAGATTGGAGTAATGAATCATTTTCTCATCCCAACGTGGCTGCTGCTCAGGATGATTAATACTGATTTATATATTACTCATGACACTCTGAACCAGGTCAAGGCCCAACGATGTGACATCCTGAATGGGAGACACTGAATAAACAGTTCCTGCCCCAAACAGCAGCAAGTGTAAGGTCTGGGGGTTTTGGTCCTTGCCAGTGGATGACTGACCTCAGTGAGCAGGAACCTGATGAGGAGAAGAAGAGGAGA